>CM060443.1:149602210-149989532 GCA_030545235.1 Helianthus tuberosus
ATGCTTAAAATATGTTATGATATCAGTAGGATACCTTCCATTATGCCCAAAACGAATTTCAAACCAAATTAAGCCCTGTAAGGGTATTTTGGTCATTTTAAAGTTTATAAAAGAGGATAAATAGTAATCTGAGTTTCTGGTCTAAAATAATCAGTAAAGATATTTATTTTAATGGGTTATATCAGTAAAATATTATATATATGTGAAATTTATCATTTATGACCAACTATGCACCGTAGGGGCATTTTGGTTATTTCACATATGTTAAAAGGGCCAAATTTGGAATTCTGAGTTCAAAACTTTTGCTTACTATTAAAGTATAAAAATTTGTTCATAACATCAGTAGGTAACAAGTCTTAGGTTCTAAATATGGTTTTGAACCATACTATGCGCCTAAATCGCATAAAAGTCGGTATTTGACGATATTCGGGTTAATTAAGGAAATCTGAGATTTTGATCAGCCTCTACTGTTTAAAATAATTTATTTAATGTATAAAATCTATAGAAAAAGGTTTGATATGTAGAGGATGTGCAAAACTCATTTTATTTGCGAAAATGGCATAACCGTCAATTACCGAGTCTATGCAATAACCCTATATTATGATCAGTTTCAAATTTAACAAAAATTTCCAAAAATCCCTAAATATTAGATCTTAACACTAGGTGGCAAGTTTGGTGTCAAAAATTGGGTTTAAATATGATTTATGCCAAAATTGCCATTTAATTAATAAAAATTCTTCATTTTACGATATCGCGCATAACTTCTATTTTAGACCATAATCTGATGTCAAACTTTTAGGACATACTTAAATATCAGTAATAAAGGTTTTTGTCCTCTCACATTTTCAAAAATCTCGTTTTAATATCAAAAGGGCATAATGGTCAACTTTTAAGCATTTAACGGAAACATGAAATGAACTAGGATTTCTATGGAACCAAGTTGTATAACTTCAGAGGTTATACTAACCTATAATATGGTCCTAAAGGAACCCTAAGGCATATCTAAAACAAGCTAAATCGGGTCAGAACCGAAAGTCAAAGCAAAAGTCTACTTTTGCGACTTTCGGTTCCGAACCGAGCCTAAACTCAGAATTGTCGGGTTGAACATGCTTAGACATGTTCTTATATTATTTACCAAGTTATTTTAATGTTAAAACATGTTCCATAACCTCTGCATTGTTAGTTATGAATTTATTTGTGAAAATGACCCGTTTGACTTTTTAGTATAAAGTTTGACCCGACAATTGACCAAGTAAAAGTGATAATCAGTAGGTGCCCTTTTAAGGGTTTATTACCTACATAATTAGAAAATCATAGGCACTTTCAATTCGAATAATGGCTGGACTGTTTGTGATTAATCACAAAGTCAATGCTTAATTACGATAACTTTGACTTTCGGTCATTAAACTAATAAAACTTGAACTTAGGAAGCTAAAAATGCTTACCAGAATACTTAGCACGAAATAGGAACTGAGGAAAGCTTCCTAGAGCTCCAAGGGACTTCAGAGAATGAGTTGTGAAGTAATTTATCAAGTGTGCAAATGAACAAGTGAAGAACAAGTGCCTTATATAGGATTTTCTACTTCATATGATCAATCCACATGTCCCTACATTGATCCCAGATGTTACCAGGTGTCCCTAGTGCATGAAAAACCATTTGCTCAGACCCTGGTATCGAAAAATTGCATGCAAAGGCGGTGTAACAGGCTGCAACATGCAGCTGTGCAGTTTTTGTTCGCTGGCACTGCTCACGCGGGTCGCGTAAGACTCTTAAGGAGTCTATGCGGGCAGCGACAATGGGTTGATCCGGTAAAAACTTTCCAATCTTTGCATTTTCAGTCCCTGGTCCATTTTAAGTTTATTTAACTTTCATTTATTGCATTTAGGACCCCCATAGTTAACTATTAAGGGCCTTGGGTCATATTTTAACTCCGTTAAGCTCTCGGTTAGTTGTAAGATCACCCGAAAAGTCTTGTTTTCGTCGAAACTCCACAAAATTATTCTTGAAAGCGAAATATACAATTATTGCAATGTTTTTGGGATCGTTAAAAGGTCACTCAGAGGTAACATTTAACATGTTGACACTTTTAACCCCTATGTTTCGTAAGATCCTTAATTTAAATACAAACGACTTTCTATGTTCGACAATTTATTCGTTTAAAGAATACGAACGTCGTGTGAGGTCACTCAGAGGCACAAGAATGGCATGTTGACACTTTGGATCCTTTTACTAACATATTTACATTGACAATTTTAGTCCATCCAGATCAATCCATTACACGTTTAAAGTCCATGACACGTGTCTTTATTATATTGGTCATGATTTTGCGAGGTGTTACAAGTACACCTCATAAAGTGGATGAGGATATTGAAGAAAAAAAGGTCAACACGTTTCAAAAGGGATTAAATAAAGGAAAAGTTATAAGAAAAGATCATGTTTTAAATGTCACAACAAAGGACATGTGGCGAGTTGTTGTCCTTTGAAGAAAGGTAAGCAAAAAGTTGATGAGGTTAAGGATGGGAATCAGGTTGGGTCAAGCAATAGTGTAAAATCACGTTGTTAGATAAAGAAACCTGAATTTCAATCTAAACCTTCAACTTTGAGAAGATTTGATAGACCAAGAAGTAATTCTCTACAATTTAGTCAGTTTAATGGTAAATTAAATCAGTCTCAAAATCGAAATTTTGGATATCAAAATCGGTACCAAACTTCTGGTAAGCGATTTTTTCAAAGAAGAAACGAACATAGGGGTTTTGGTAACTCAAATGTTCAACAACATCCAAATTTTTTCCAAAATTCATGGTATGATAGTGGGAGAAGAAGGTATCAAGATAATAGTTTTCAAAAGTCTGAAAATCCGAGAGTTTATTGGAACTCTCGCAATCAAAGACCTAGTGGAAAATATCAATCTTGCTCAACAACAGGGAAGACATCCAAGACACCTATATGGTGTGATGGGTATTGGTTAGAAGCATCTTATATGGATTTACATGGTCAACCCAAAACCGGTAAGGTTTGGGTTCTCAGGTCTAACTGAGTTGTTGAGAATGTGCGGGATGACCAGGAAGGACTGTTGATGTGTTTAACAGTGGTTGTTCCTGTAAAGTATCTGAGGTGAATAGTAGGTTAAAATTGGTAATGAACTATTCACTTCTGTGATTGTTTTGATTATTCTGAACTTCTCAAGAGAAAAAATTTTGTCAGGTTTAAGTGGGAGTCTGTTTGTGTTTTAAATTTATGTTTTTTAATCTTACTCCATAAAAACAAAAATTTAGGGGGAGAAATTTCCCTAAGCCAAAAAGAGTTTAGTTAGTGCGTGTGTTTAGGGGGAGTAAGTAAGTTATTAAAATTATAAAAATATAAAAACATTGAAAAATTAAATACATAAAAAATAGAATATCAAAAATGAGTTATCACTGTGTGAAAAAGAAGAAATGATAGTAGATCAACAAGTTAGACTGTCACACTGAAAATGAATTAAATTGCTTAAGTGTGATAGCAGCTTTATCATATGATGTACCAGTAGGCAAAATCATGAAATACTCAACTTACGAATGTGATATAAACCTAACGAACTGAGTATGAGCGGGGGAACACATCAGTGGCGTATGGTTTAATGACCTTAAATCTTGTGTTGATAGATTGCCAAAATCTAAGGTTTTGGTTCTTTATACTATTATTTCATCCGGGGGTATCAGGGTTGTCCTTCTGCTGCATTCAGATACATGCTGACCTAGGCACAACCATGATATCTTAAAAGAGCTAAATATGCCAAAACCATAAATGAAGAAGCTCTCCTAGAGAGTCATTCAAATGTGCAAAATGCATAATTCGTACCAAAAATTGGTATTTGCCTTAGGCCTCGTTAGATATTTTGGTCTCTTTGCTGTACGGAAGTACTGACCTGATCACCAATTATCTAAACATTGAAAAACAAAATGGATGAATTCGGTATACTCACCTACTATGATGAATCTTTGTGCATACCTTGATCCGGGGGTACATCCTGAAGTGGGACACGCTAGTATATCAGTATAATATTACCTTAATGTATCATACGGTAATGGCACTTGAAATGTTCTTGCATTTTGTTTAGGTGGATAAACATACTGGTAATTGTCTTAGACTTCTTTTCAAGAAAAAATATATAAAGAATTATCTAATGGTGTGAAAACAGTTTGACTTTGCTGATCTGATCTTCTTGCACATGATTCTCTCAAAAAGAAGTATTGTAAATATTTTTGGGTTTAGTTTAGTTTGTGTTGAAAAATATCAAAAATTCAAAAAATATTTCCTTTTAAAAGATCTCCCATTTTGAACTGACATGTTGTTGTTTTTGCATGATAAGATAAAATATTGGTTTATTTTGAATGTGAAAAAGACTAATGGTTTTTCGAGATACTTGCTTGTGTTTCTAAACAGATTGATACAGTTATCAAAATGAAGTGCAGATTGAGAGTGTAGTGAAAATATGTGAAGATGCATGGTAGGATCCTTCTACTACATTGCAGAAAGAGATATGAAAGAGTTGAAGTTTACTTGCTTAACCAAAGATTACTAGTTCACTGATCTACAACGAATGAAAGTATTGGAGATTGGAAGCATCAACTAAGGGGGAGTCTGTTGATGTCAGAACCTGTGTATAGCTGACGCTATCCAAAGACCAAAAGAACACAAGATGTGTGAAGACAAAGTTACACTATGAAGCTATTGTCAAGGGGGAGTCGATATGTCATTTGCGTACTTTGTTCTTGAAGAAGGTTTGGATGAGAAGAAGAGACTGATGACAGTGTAAATGCTATTTTGGACTCCATTATTAATCATGAAGAGTGGGATGAATGTGAAGATGAAGATGACGACCAAAGATCAACTAAGCGAAAAACCCACTCACAATCACACCCAGAAAAAAGCATCCACACATACGACATCGATCTATGTCTCCAACCATCCACAAAACCACTTCAACAATCAACAATAATAGATCACACTAAAAAACAAAAAAGCCATATTTTACTGAATGATCAGCTTCGTCTAGAGCCGGGCTTTTCAGCTGTGTAGGAAATCGGCATCTATCTAAGGAATTCAAAGGTTCCGGGGACAAAAACTTCAAGAAGAAGAGACTGATGACTGTGAAGATTTGGATGACAAATTGGATTAAGATTTTTAATTTTTTTTCTTTTCTATTTTTTGGTGTCATTTTCTGTGGTTTGTTATCTAATTTTCCGCTAATAAAATACATTATTTCTCTAATTACTTATAAAACGCCAGAATGCCACAAACGCCAAACAACAAAACTATAATAATTTCCTTTAATCACACATTATTAAAAAAAAACTCCAAAAATTATTAATTGTATAAAACAAGATGCAAGAGAATAGAACAAAGGGTGTTTTACAAAAGTTGTATTTTGGCATCTTTATCTAAAACGTCATTCATACAAAACGCCAAACTAAATGATGGGACACGTTACAGCCTTAACAGATAAAACTGAACAAACAATAACTATAAACAGTAACTGAAACAACAGAAAGTTAATTAATTGTATTTTTTATATTTTCAAAATGCCATAATTACTTGTCACATTATAGGTCTGCATCCTACATCACACGACAAAGATAAAAAATACACATGAAAAAAAAGATAATTTCTATTGTTTTTTAGCGCTAAAAACATATAGACCTAATCTACTTCGCGCCAAAAAAGGTCATTACATAAGTAGAACAATTAAACAAACATAAAACGCTACAAATTGTCTAAACACGCCACAAATTGACTAAAACGCCATACAACTTAAAAAAATGGCTCAGGTTATTGCATGGAGGTTTGATAGGTCGGAGAGACGTTTCGTCCTAAAGTTCTCTGACAGGAGAAGGGTGAAAGTCAAGACCATCAAGGCCATACTTAGTATGGATGAGGCCGTTCAGAGGGATATTCTAGCCTTGGGGTTCCAATGAGTGTGAAAGGACTCAAATAGTAATAAGAAGATTGAAGAGAAGATTCCCAGCAGATGATGATGATGATGACGTTTTTGATCTACCAACAGTTACCGGTTGGAGTTTGGATGAACAATCAAGAACGGTGAAAGTGACTTATCAAAACGGAGAGGATGATTCATTGACGATGGACGAAGTGTTGAACACAGATAGACTACGCCTTCCACAGAAGAATATTAGTTTAGTTTGATTTCATCTTATTTGTAATATTTTGAATTATTAATAAAATTTTGAAACGCCATGAACGCCAAGATATTTACTTTTATAAGAAAAAAAGGATTAATTCAATTGGATAACTTTACAAAAACGTTAAAAAATAGTAATTTTGAATTATTAAAGGTATATAATGAATTTGGGAATGCCATGGACGCCAATGTTTACTTTTATAGACAAAAAGATTAATTTTAACTGGACAGATCTACAAACAAACAAGAAAACACCAAAAAAAATTGCAACGTTTGAATTATTAATCGATTATAGTGAATTTGGGAACGCCATAAATGCCAAGATATTTACTTTAGAAGACAAAAAAGATTGATTCCTCGTGGCAGATCTAAAACAATAAAATGCCAGGGAGTTTTTGTTTTTAACTACATGCCAAAAAATCATACACGCCACAAATGACAACGGTGTGTGAGAGATGCATTGGAAAAGAAAATAAAAGGACAAAAAAGCCCATCCGTCTTGATTATATCGCGCGCCACGTGTTCGACCAGGACCCGTTCTCACTATTTTCACACTTCCAACAGTTTTCTCCTAATCCGCTTTATATATATAAAGTGTAACGTACAATTAGGGTTTATCTTACGCTCGCACGATATTTTGAAATCGCATGTTATAAAAAAGTATGTTGGAAATCACATGTTGGTATTTTTAATGAAATCGCATGTTGGTTTTTTTGTAGCAATTTCGCATGTTTGGTTTTCAGCACAAATCGCATGTTCAAGAGTGATTTCGCAACAGATCATACGACTGAGATGATCGCGTACATATTGTACGATAAAAGCCATTGTACGTTAACCTAACCTTATATATATATGTGTGTATATATAGGAAGGGGATCAGGAGAGAACGATTTGAAGTGTGAGAACAGTGAGAACAATTTTCAACCATGGGATCTATGTGATTTGTGGCTAAGATGATGCGGTGACATTTTTGTAAATAATGGGAACCTTATAACTACCAGGAGGGGTAAAATTGGAAGATCCAAACAAGGGTGCACACGCTAATCACATGTCATTTCCCCCATCATATTTAAACGCCAATAACTTTTATATACGTGATTATTTTTCTAAAAAAAATTACACCATAAAACTTATTGTTTAGTATCTTTCCAACGAGTATACTATTGATATACTTTTCGAAAAAAATGAAATGGGTTTTATGGCGTTTTTCTGAACTGGGTGTTTTATGGCGTTTTAGACTAGTTATTTTTATGGCGTTTTTCTGGACTATGTGTTTTTATAGCGTTTTAACTAGGTATTTTCATGTCGTTTTTCTGAACTGAGTGTTTTATGGCGTTTTAAACTGAGTTTTTCATGACGTTTTTCTGAACTGAGTGTTTTATGACGTTTTAACTGGGTATTTTCATGGTGTTTTTCTGAATTTGGTATTTTTATGGCGTTTTATTTGATCACCCAGTTCATGTGTGTGGGTTTTTTTTGACAATATTACCCCTTAGTGTAATTTAGCATCAATGCCACATGTCAACTCCAAAATCGTTCTCACCATTCTCACACTTTTCATCGTTCTCTCTAAATCTTGACCCTATGTATGTATATAAAAGTTGTATATAGTTATATAATTCGTATACTTGTCAGGATATCAAAAGATACATTTGAAGTGTGTATTTCAGCGTATTTAGACAAATATATTGTTTGATAGTGTTAAGTTGTTAACTATATTTTTGAAATTTTGACTAGTTCAAGAAATTATAACATTTTGCTTGAAATGTTGAATTTTTTTGCGATAATCGGTACATTTAATTTTATGTGATCGAGATTTGTTTAATCACTTTTAGTAAAGGTCAACAAACGACAAATATAACACATGTCATATTTTGTCGTACTTCATAATTGGTATTTTTATATGGGGAAATTTGAAACTATGTATTAAGGGGTGATGATCACTTATCACTCACTCATCACTCACAACTTCCAATTAAGTTTCGTCATGTCATCAACCATTATTCCATCACTCACAACCTTTTTCAGCGGAAATGGTCATCACTAGTGATGGAATTCCATCACTCACAACCTTTTTTTTTAATTATAAATTAAGAATAAAACATTGAAATTATAAATTTCATTTAAATTAAAACATACTAGTTCAATTAAACATACTAGAAATATTTTAGACTACAATAAAAAAAATACATAAAGAAACTCTACTCCTCGTCTGAATCAGGAAACTCCAAACCTAAAGAACCTACTAGTTCGATTAAATCGTATCTAAACCGAAAGCGAGTTTCTTCATCACGCAAGTCTTGTTGGATATTTTCAAGAACGTGAACTTGTGTAGGAGGATCCGTCACCCAATCCAGATATATTGCACGTCTGTCTTCTTTGATTAGCATATTGTGCAATATGATTCATGCATATACTATGCTATGTATTGGTTTCTTATTCATCGCACGAACCGGTCAGCTTAGTAATGCCCCATCTACCCTTTAAAACACCAAAAGCCCTCTCAAGTCTCAACATCTTTTCTTGCCGATTCTTGCAACTTTTTAAACGCCTTTTCTTTAGCCTCGACATGAAATGAAGGAGCTTTCACAAAAACAGACCATGATGGGTAGATACTATCCACAAGAAGAAAGCCTCGTCTGTAATATCGTCCGTTAACATAGAATGGACAGAAGGGTGCGGTACCATCCGTTATGGTTTGGAACAACGGCGACGTGTGCAAAACATTGATGTCGTTGTTTGAACCTGGAACACCAAAATATGAATGCCAAAACCATAAATCATTCGACGTCACTGCTTCAAGTATGATGGTTGGTCTTTTTACGTCACCCCTAACATACGCCCCTCGCAACTCTCTTGGACAATTTTTCCACTCGATATGTGTACAATCGATGCTACCGAGCATCCCTGGAAAATGCCATCTAGCCTCATGTGCGGCGTAAATACGTGAGATGTCATGTGTCACACTCCTTTCTAAGGTGGAAGCACGAGGTGTGATCATGAAAGGTTTTCATTGAATACGATTGGTAAACATACTACATGCTCATAAAAATAACTTCAAATGCCAAACATTACATTACTGAAAACATAGATTAAGTGTTTACATCACGAGACAACACATTGTCTGAAAGTTTACAACTTTAATTAAGGATAAACATAAACAACGTCCAGGAGCATGAGTAAGACCGCACACACATCCACTTTAGTTACCTGAAATACATGTGAGTTTTTGGAAAAACGTCAACATAATGTTGGTGTGAATTCATGCAGTTCTTGTATTGAACGTTTGTATACTTTGTATGAAAAACATGGTATGTATCTTGTATAAATCAAGTATTCTTGTATAAATCAAGTATTCTTGTATAAGTCAAGTATTCCTGTATGTATCAAGTTGTTAATGGGTTGCAAGGCCATTAACATGTGACACGACATGGGAAGCAACCAAACCATAGGCATTTTTCTAGTTGTCGATTCACGACCGAGACACAAAAGCACTACTCGGTACTAGTTTTCACCAAGAGTGTGGCTGCCCGAAAACCCATTAGATCTAACCTTTTGTTCTGCGGTCTTAGTATGTACACGATTAATGGTGCTTATGGTACCCTATTCGTGACACGATTTCTCGTATCATTCCTTAAAACGCATCATACTTGGTACTAGTTATCACCAAGAGTGCTTCTTGTTTTTGTATCCATCATACCATTTGTAAACATTGTAACATTGGTAACATGTATTTCACCCCCGAAGTTATAAAACTGAAAACAGTTAAAAGAAAAGGGGGAGCATGAACTCACAACTTTGCGTTCCTGCATCGTAAACTTCACCGGATTTGCTTATTTAGCGTCGTGACCTAAACGTGTTTTATTAACGTTAGTCACTGGACTTGTATCGCACAAGTACAAGTCACTATCTTTTGTATATGTTTTCTTGTGTTAAAAATAATCTATATATTTTTAACTATGTATCTTACTTATATTATTTCCTAAAAAATAAATATAAGTATCTTGTATTTTTTTTCACCCGAGTTATGTATCTTTGTTCAAAACTTCATTTCATGTTCATAATTTGTCCAAGTAATTTATTCTATCAAGTAATATATTTTCATAAACATATTTTCTCGTATTTGTCTAAGCATGTTGTATGTGTATTTTTTGTATTTTCACTCCTTAGGAGTATTTAGTGTATTTTCAAGTCCTAATACACTATCACGTATAATACATACTACATACATTTAGCACGAAATTTGGTGATCAATAAATATATATATATTTTTCTCAAAAATATACATACTTAATATCAATTTTTAATCTTGAAGAAATCATCATTTCTTAACACAAAAATTAGGGAAACCTTGGTAAATTTTTTTAGATACATTTTTAGGGAATGAGTTTCTCAAAAACTTATATTTTTCTAAGTGTCAAAATTTATAAAAATTTTGACATAGTTTCCCCTAAAAATTGAGGTTTTCCATGTTTTCAAAGCATGTGTTTATTTTCTTTTAATTCATCATCAACATCAACAACATCATCAAGTCTTACCATAAGCCTAGATCATGTAAATTACACTACATCATGAACTTGAAGTTCTTGTAAAAACTTGTAGTAACTTACCATGTTATTTAGTAGGTTTAGTTACCCTTAAAAACATGGTTATTTGTTTGTAAATCTCATTCTTGAAAGTTTTAGATGTTTACAACTTGTAAACATGTTTTACGAAAATGTTTATTTATGACATCTTCTTGTTTCTCTAGTGTTTTTACACTTATTTCATCACCAAAAATAGTGTAAGTTTAGTAAAAACCATGATCTTTCAAAAATCATATTTTGAACTTGGTTTTCTTGGAAAATCATTTATAAATCTGGGATCTATAAGTTTACTAGCTCATTTTGTTTATTACGTTTCAATAAATCATTTTGCTTTCAAGTTCATGTCTATGTATGAGGATGATCTTCTTGTGTTAACACATAATCAACCTCTAACTTGCTAGATCATATGTTTAATCACAATCTAGCAAGCTTCATGTATTGATCAACATCAATATTTCTAGTAATCAACAAGCAAACATTACACATCTACTAAACAACATCATTTCATCAAGATATCATCATATTTCACCTTATGTTTCAAGATTCATGTGCATGTCTTTTAATGTTCTTATGATAATCAACATGTTATATCTTTTAACCAACTAAAATGGAAGTAAACAAGTGTTAAAAGGATCTTACTACTAGCTTCAAGCTAGGGAAGAACAATGAAGAAGATTGAGTGGATAATAGCACACAAGAGAGGTCCTTGATGATCCGAGCTCACCAAACCTTCTAATACGGCTCCTTGCACCTTGAATGAAGCTTGGAATGGATGGAGCTTGATCGAAATTGGTGATGTGTGGGGATAGGGGGTCGGCCGTGAGCTTTAGTGAGGGAGAGGGAGAGTATGGTGAAGTGAAGATGATGAGTTGTTAAGCTTCCTTATAATCCACAATTTTCTAATATCCATTGGTCATTATGTTTGTGAAGTACACTACATGATCTCTTGTAAATAGGGTTGTAAACGAACCGAACGTTCAGCGAACAGTTCGTGAACCGTTTGGCGGGAAGTTCGTTTATGTTCGTTCGTTTATTAAACGAACGAACATGAACAAGAAATTTCGTTCGATTAGTTAAATGAACGAACATGAACAGAGGCCTCGTTCGTTCGATTGTGTTCGTGAACGTTCGGTAAGGTGTTCGTGAACGTGTTCGTGAACATTCGATGATTTGCGTTCATTTATTTTCGTATGTTTGTGTTTTAATTGAAGATCTTTGTACTTTCTTATATTTTATTTGTATTTTTTATATTATTAAACTTTTATTTATTTTATTTCCTTAACAATTAAACTAGGAAACTCACTTTCACCTTGTTTATGCATCATTTCCCTTTCATTTCTCATTATTTACATCCACGAATACAATCGACCTCCGTTCCACAATAAGGGATTCAAGTTCGAGTGCTACTCTCTGGGCCATCTATCTTTATCCTTCGTCGCGTTCGCCAAATTTATTTGTGTTCGTGAACCGTTCGCGAACACGCTCATTTCCTTAATGAACGAACACGAACATAAAATCTCGTTCGGTATGTGTTCATGAACCGTTCGTGAACACACTTATTTCCTTAACGAACGAACACGAACAAGGCCTTGTTCGTGTTCGTTCGGTTCGTTTACAGCCCTAGTTGTAAATCTCATAGGATCTCATAATATCTTAGCAAGATTACACAAAATCAAGAGTGGGACCACTAAGGTGACCGTCCACATGCAATGGGGGGGGGGGTAAAATGTAATTTGCAATGCTAAGTTAGATATTTAGTGGAAAGTTAAAGGGTATTAGTTAGTGTCTAAGTGTATGGTGTATCATATAGTGTGTTAGGGTGTCCAGTGATCATAACTAGCTAAGAAATAATTAAACAATGCTTCTTAGCAATATTTTGGTGTTCTGAGTAATGTCCGGTTGTTCGGTTAGATACCGTTCCGTTAAAGTGCTAAATTGCACCGTTTAGTGTCTTTTAAGTATTCTTTTGTGACACTTTCAATTCCCGACACTTAGGGAAGTATTCTGGACCATTTAGTCATGTTTTTGCATGGTAAAATCTTGTTATAATGCTGAATTTTGCTGAAATATATAAAATTCAGCTTTTAAAGTGTATTTCGGGTGCTATTTAGTGCATATATTAGCTTCCGGAAAGTCTATATGTTAACCCTTGTATGTACTCTTGGGTTTTAATGTATTCTTGTCGTTGGACCTACACCTAGGCCCCAATTCTATTGTCTGACTGCTTTCTGCAGATTTGTTGACACTGTGTGTCTTACCGGTGAGTTTACTAGTATTTCTGACGCAACGCTGTTCATTAATGCATAAAGCAATATCTTGTAGTATAAAACGTGCATGAATTCACTTGTATAGCATGTAATCAGGCATTGTTGACATTTAAGCACATAATTGCAGTTATCAAGTATTAATTAAATTGTACGGAAATTACCGGTTTTGTGCCAGTTGTCACATCGTGTCTCGTTGGTTTACGTAAAAACTCTTTACCATACAATTTAATAACCGCGTTGCAAAAAAATTGCAGACATTCACGTGAAGTTTTGGCCGACATAGCTAGGTATTCATCAAATTGATCGAGAGGGTTACCTGTCGCTAGTTGGCGAATGGCGGACGTGCATTTTTGTATCGGCGTGAAACTTGGTTTGCCCCTCACGTCGTAACCTTCTTGAAACCATTCATCGGTTGCTTCGATGTCTCCAACAATCTTTAAAAATAATTCTTTTGGTAAACGAAACTGATCTCTAAACGTTTCGGCATTGTAGACCGGATTCTCCACAAAATAATCGTTTATTAACACTTCGTTGGCATGTATACGATCACGATCCACCATCTTCTTCTTTGGGCGGGATGAACGTGATTCAAGTTCGTTATACACCGACACGAAATATTTAAGCGTCTCATTTTCGGAAGATGATTGGCTATCGCTATCGCTGTCCATCAGAAACGTCGAATCCGTAGGAAAATCCATTTGTGAAATATGTAGAATGTGTGATATGTGTTTGTGTTTTGGTGTGGGTGAAATGGTTAAAAATTGTGAAGTATATATAATTGTTTAAAGGTTTTTTTTATTAAACATCAACGTTCAAAATAACGGTCACCTTTCAAACGTTCAAAAAATCAGCGCTTGAAGTTTATCACGCGATTTCTTTTTCACGCGTGGAAAAGGCATGGTGGCGGTGGTGTTTTGGAAGCTATAACGCATGGTGGGAGTTTATCACTCACCACCCCGCCTGCCCTAAGAATGAAAAAGTTATTAAAATTGGTTAATATCGTATTTTAAGTATAAGAAAGTTATAAAATTGATTATTTTTCATGGTGAATGTGCCACATTAGAATATACATATATACTAACCATCACTAGTTCTCTAGTGGTGGCCACGGGTATTTAAGTTTCACCTATGGTAGGCCCGGGCAAGTTTCCCCCTGCAGGTATCAAGTTCGAGTCTGCGTGATATGGGTTTCTCATTGAGGGGTTAAATTGGGGATCTATTGTGCGAGGGGGCTCTCTAGCGCGGACCAGATTAAAACAATGTATGCTAGACCTCCTGACATTCGCAAATAATTCACGCCTTTCAAAAAAAGAATACACATCTACACTTATGAATTATATGTGATTTATGTGTCATATTTTTATATTCAGATGTATAAATACATAAAGAGAGTTACATACAAATAATACTTACAATATGAGTCATATTTTTATATTCATCATTAGATGTATAGATAAAGCAAATGTGATGTACAGATATGTAATTTTACATCGTGTCCAACTCTTAAAGCAACATGAACAACTAATGAAAGCTTGTTTTGTGAGGGTAAAATCGTAAAGAGCTTAAGATTTTAAGACACTATGAGGATATAATAGGAAACTATACCTACACCCCATACTCACACAATCAAAATTCTTTCCTTTCCTCTGCCCTCAAGAAACCTAACAGGCATCCTTAGAATCAAACCCCCTTCCTTTGATAATCTCCACATTTAATTAGGAATTCCAAAGATCTTCCTCTTTATTTTTCTTTTCTCCAAACCACCCATTACCATGCGTTTAAATCCAAAACTTGCGGGGGGAGTGAGGATCTGCGACAAAAGTTGGTTTCTTGAATAGCAGTTAAAATTCCGGTGGATGTTTTTTACACTTTTCTTCCGATCTTGTCCCTACTCCTCCATCGCCATTCTTTCAACGACACCTCTTTCATATCCTCATCAATAAATAATGATATTATTACGATGTTTTGGATCTTCTTGGTCTGTGTAAGGTGTGATATAATTTTTATTGATATTTTAAGCCCATTTTACACATTAGTCAAGTTTTAAATTTATAAAACACGATATTCTACTAACACTAAACACACACTTGGGCAAGTGCACCCATCGTGAGCGTAGTATAGCGTTGGTAAGATACCGACGTCGTCCAAGGATACAAGAGCTTTTAGTACCGGTTTATCCCCAACGTCTAATCAAACTAAAATTTTCGAGAAAAGGTTTAAACATGAAAAATAAAAACTAAAAATATTGAAATAAAAATAAAATAAAAACAGATAGACAAGATGAATCACTTGGATCCGACTCGCCTTTAATGTATCCTTTGATGATTTCCGCACTTTTGCACTTTTTAAGAGATTATCTTAGTTATAGTAGTAGGCCCCTCTTTTGAAGGTGACGTTATCCTTAACCCAGTGGTTTGAGTCAGCAAGGATACAATCCTAGAGGGTCGGAATATTGGAAGATAATTAATTAAGTTATTAATGCGAAAAGTGGTAGGCCCCTCTTTTGAAGGTGACGTTATCCTCGGCTAAGTGGTTTCAGTCAGCAGGGATACAATCCCAAGTAGCCGGTTTAATGTATTAATAGTAGTTTACATATGAGGGGATCAAGCCATTCGCACCCCCGCCATCCAATACCAGTGTGTATTGAAGGAGATCCTAGTAAGCTTGACCCAGGTCCTTGCAGGATCTATACACTGAACAAGGCAAGAACCTTACCAAACCATTCTCTTAACCCCCGACCAGGTAGCCAACATATCTCTATATAGATCGTAGAGATATGAATGGTGTAAATCTTTTACTTGATATAGACAGTAAAGTAATGCCAATACACCACGGACAAATGATATAGAAGTTTCACCTTCAACATAAGAAACTAGTTATTAAAGTCATTAATACAAAACCAAATAAAAAGTGCGAAAAGAGTAAAAATCAAAAGTGATACATTAAATACTTGTCTTCACCAAGTGATGTAAGAGAATTAGCCAAACATGGCCTTTGATTGACAAGAACTCTTACTATCAATATTGGATCCCGAGACTACTACACACTCTCTAAGGTGGATGATGGATGATGGTGGTGGATGTAGGTGTTATAGTGGTGGTGGAGTGGTGGCAAAGTGGGAGAAATGTGGTTTGCCAAGGGATGCCTTTGAAGTGAACAAAGCACCCCTATTTATAGTCTGCACAGAAGCCCGGCCACGGCCCAACGTCCAGCGGACACGCCCTCGTGGCCATCCTTTTCTCTTCTTTGATTAATTGCATTTGTCTGCATAGGGCTCGACACGTCCCGTGTCCAGTGGGCACGGCCCCGTGTGCAGAAGCGTATCTGTACTACCAAGATTTTGCAAGATTCTGCGAATCTTAGCGTGACCACGCCCCGTGGTGGGCATAGAAGCTTCTACAGCTTTATCCTTTCTGCAGACATCTGACCACGCCCCCGTGTCTAGTGGGCACGGGCTGTGGTCAGCCTTCTGTTTCTTGTTTTTTGCACTTGGATATGCTGTCGAGGGGTCGGGCATGTCATGTTTATTCCTTTTCTTTGTATTTATGTTGGTTTTTGCTGTTTATTTGTTCCTTTTGCTCATTTAAGCTCATTTGGTCCTGTAAATTCAAAAGGAAGGCAAAAGCGCACTTTTTCCAACATTAGTAATAAAAAGGGATAGTTTTATGCCTTATTTGATGTAATTTATATGTTGAATTTTACACACATCAAATACCCCCACACTTGAATCTTTGCTTGTCCTCAAGCAAAACTCTTTATTATGTGCCTTACACACCCAAATGGAATGGGTAGAAGAGAAGTTTTGGGCTTGTCTTTGAGTGTTGGGAATCCAAGATCTTTATTTGGTTTTATTTTTGTACTATTTACAATCCTATTCGTTATGATTTATTTAGAACGTTTCATAAGAGAAATTACTTATTTGGGCATAACATGCCTCTTTAAAATTCCATTTATATACAAGTTCACATACCTCACGGGAGATCACTCAACACTCGGCCGAAGATGTATTTTTGTGAAACACTTGAGACCGGCATGGAACTTACTTCTACCATATGCTTTCCAAGCAATCAATCCTCCTCCTTTTTAACTATAAACCTTCGTAAATATCAAGAGGACTTGGGAAAGGGTTAGGCTTGGGCTTAGGGTAGGTGGTTTTGGTTAGTGGTTAGTAAAAAGGGCTAAAAGCATAAAAAGCGTCGGTCGTCATAAAACTTTTTGTTTTTGTGACTTTTATTCAAGCTAAGCATCTTCAAACAAAGTTTCTCTGGGGAACTTGTTTAATTGTTTATTGCTAGGGTATCATCATTTTTTTTTTTGATAAAGATGTCACAAGAAAATCGAGCTTTTTACTAAAATAAAAGGTTTGAAAAGAAAAAGGTTTTGGTGGGTAAAGGGTGTTTGTTTTGTGGGTTTAGAAATGAAAATGTTTAGGCTCAAAGGGGTTAACTAGGGGGATTTTTGGGTAATTGATAAAAAAAATTAAAAATAATGGTGTTGAAAGGAAAAATGGGTTAGTCCTAATGCCTCCATCATTTACTTACTTGGGTTTAAGTTGGTAAGGACCGGGAATGTATTGTCGTGGCAAGTTCTAGAGTCATAAGAACCAAGCGGCTATTCACACAAGAAACGAAAAATGAGCATTTAGTTTAAAGATGTATGCTTGTATGCTCAATAAAGACTCAAAACTCACTTATTGTGGGAATGAGTTTATAATGTGATCGAGTATATATAATCAAATTTTAATTAGATTTGTCATGCCTTTTCATGATTTTCTTATGTTGGTTCTTTTTATCACGACGCTATCGGTTGTAAATTTGTAAAAATATATCCTTTTTAGAACTTGTTATTCCCAAATTAAACCAAAACAAGTAAAAAAAATGAAAAATTTTTGAAAAAATTTAGGGTGATTAGCGGTTCCAATAGAGTTTTGTGTAAGGCTTGTTATTAGGACTTGCAAAATTCAAGGATTTAGCATCCCCCCACACTTAAATTACACATTGTCCTCAATGTGTCCAAAAAATAAGTTTTTAGGGTGATCGAATGTGTAAAAAGGTGTTTAAAACAAGGTTTGGTGTTACTGGGCACCTAGCCACGGCCTCGTGCTGGCTGGGCACGGTCCCGTGCTCAGAGTGCCAGTACCAGAAACTTACAGAATGTGGCCACGGGGCATGCCTGGTAGACACGACCTCGTGGTGGGCAGGGTTCAGACAAACAGCAGGTACAGGGGAGTGGGCACGGGGGGTGCTGGCTGAGCACGACCCCGTGGTGACAATCTGCAATCAATGAAAACAGGTTTGTGGCTTTTGGTCCGGGTTTCTGGGCTTATGTAGCACTAATACTTAGTGCTTCCAAGCTTCCTAGGTATTTGTTTTGCTTAAATACCACACTACACAACAAATAACAACCAATCCTAAACTACCGAAGTTAAATATCCATCATCACATGCAAAGAAAAGTAAAATGCAGAAAATAAAAGTGTTAAGTAAGTAAATTGTTCAAACTTTGGCACACAAGCCAATCAAGTGTTTGTGGGATAAAGGGTTAACCTGTGAGAAGCTGCATCCGATGTCTCACTTCTTCCAACGCCTCCGCATCAATCCATGTCTTCGTCTTCATCATCTCCTCCTTGATACACCATGTGCTCTCGGATGTGCTGATGCCATCTTGCATTTCGGAGATGTTCCTCTCCATTGCTCATACCCGGGTGTAGGTGTTGCTGGCCATGTTGTAGGTGCGGGTGCATAAGAGGTTTTCTTGCAAAAGATCATGCAAACTTTGAAAGTTAGGAAAACCACTCCCTTGAGAAGAGGATGAACCCGACTGGCCATGAAACTGAGAAGGAGGACGGAGTGGGTTGGCATGAAGAACGAGGGCTTCCTCCGGGTTCCAAACATGCCCTTGAGTGGTTTGGAAGCGAACTGTGCCGTCACCCATATCATAGATGATCCCCATAGAACGGCATTTGACGAGATCTACCTTGCCTGACCATAGACCCTTTCGAAAGGACTTTGGCATTCTTTGAACAAAGGTCTTATAGAGGTGGTAGATCCATCCTCCGAATAATCTTTTGAATCTAGTTCCCCGTGGTTTTAATTAAGAGTAAACTGCCAAAATGGTCCTTGAGGTTCGATCACTTTTGCCACTTTAGTCCAAAACTCGAATCTTTTGAATCTAGTTCCCCGTGGTTTCAATTTTGTTGCCATTTTCATCCAAAAGCAAAATCTGATCAGATTTTTCAGTTAACATCCAACTTTTTTTGTATTTTTCCTCCTTTCTAATGAAAGGCAAAATTGTCGGATTTTTTAATTTGTTATAATAAAATGTTAGAAAACAATTTTGCTCTTCATTAAAAGGGAGGAAAAAGAAAAAAAAACTGAATGTTAGCTAAAAAATCTAACCAGATTTTATTTTGGATGAAAATGGCAACGAAATTGAAACCACAGGGACTCAGATTCAAAATGTTCGAATTTTAGACTAAAGTCGCAAAAGTAAACAAACCTCAAGAACCATTTTGGCAGTTTACTCATTAATTAAGTTCATCTAAAATTTTATATATCAGATTTATCAATTATCACATATTTTTATTTAAAATAATAAATTTATAAATGAATTTATTTGTTTAAAATTTTTATTAAATCCTTTAATTATAAAATAATTATCAAGAATTATAGAAAAATTCCATAAAAACTCTATAACACTTATATAATATGTAAAAAAATTTAGAGTAAACTGCCATTTTGGTCCTTGAGGTTTGGTCACTTTTGCCACTTTAGTCCAAAACTCAAACCTTTTGCATCTGGCTCCCTATGGTTTCAATTTTATTGTCATTTTGGTCTAAAAGTGAAATCAAGTCATATTTGTCTTATAAAATTATACTATTTTGTCCTTTTCCTCAGGGCCAAAATGGTCATTTTGATCATTATTTCTTCTCCGACTTCACTTTTCAGGTCTATTTGGTCTGTTGCTTCCTCCCTCATTCCTTCCCTACACTGCCGCCTCATCATCATCCCCTTAATCTCCACAAGTACAAAAACAAATCACAATTTAACCATATCATCACACACACAACTTCCGCATTTCATGCCCTAAATATCTCCAAACCACCACTTCAAAATCATGTCTTAAAACCCAGAAGAAAAGCTCATTGTCGTTGCCCGTCACATCGCCAGAACCCTAGGTCACACCGATAACGCCCTCCCCGACGACATCCTCCAAATCTTCTCCAATTTCGACAACAGATTCAAAGAAAAACTCACTGGAACTCTTTCCGTCACCGAAACACTTGACTAGACGCTAAAACCCATAGACCGTTGAATTTGAATTTTCTGATGATGTCGCCGGACTGGAGGAGACAGCGGCGGTTGTGTAGATTCAGATTCCGATGAAGATAACAGACCTCTTTAGCGTTAATCCAACGTCGCCGCACCGGATTGTAGCTTTGTTAACGATTCTGTTACAAAATTGATGTTGAAATCGAGTGAGTGTGATGGTGATGCTAGGTTTAGGGTTTCAGAACAAGATTTGATTGCTAAAATGGTGACGGTGGCTGTATGCAGAGGATAAAACATCGAGATCGAGGTGGTGGATGGTGGTTGCGGTTTAGAAAGAGAGAGGAAGAGGTGTTACAGGTGGTGTGGGGGAGATGGTTGTGTTGGTGGGTGGTGGCGGACTGACAAACTTATAGAGAGAGATGGATGGTTGAGAGGTCTAGTATTTATTTATAAAAAAGAAATGACCATTTTGCCCTTGAGGAAAATGACAAAATAGCAGGATTTTATAAAAAAATATGACCTGATTTCATTTTTGGACCAAAATGGTAAAAAAAAAAGAAAAAAGAAGACCACAGGGACCCAGATGCAAAAGGTTTGAGATTTGCACTAAAGTGGCAAAACTGCCCAAACCTCAGGGACCAAAGTGGAAGTTTACACAATTTTTATAACATTTATTTGTGATAATCTTTATTTTTAAATGATTAAAACATGTATAAACCATAATAAATCCAATTTAAATTTAAAGATTCCCAAAAATTATAGAAAAAATTCTATAAAAGTTCCATAACATTTATATAATGTATACTAATCAGTAAAAATATTAAGATATTTATTTGTGATCATTTTGTATTTTTAATTGATTTATCTAGTGATTAAAACATGTATAATTCACAATAAATCCAAATGATAACTAAAAATTCCCAAAAATTACACAAAATATACTATCATAATATATAACAATATCCTACTTTCAATTTCACCAAAACACAGGTGTAGCATCAAAAGCCCCAAATTCTATGCACTAAGAACCCTAATTTCAACTATAATTAAATTCAAATACATTTGCCCTTCTATCACATAAATGGATAGTAGGTTTTTGTAGAGCATGATAAGTTAAACAAATTGGGCTTTGGAATTACCTGAAAAGGTTAAGAATTGAAGGAGATATTGATGCTTGAAGTAGGGTTTCACCTTCACATTGTTTCCTACGCTCTTAGGTCTAAAATGGACCGACTTGTGGTCGGGACCAGAAAAACATCGGTTCTGGTCAACTGGACGCATGAGGGTGCTGTGGGGGGCCACGACCTGGTGAGCCGAGACCAACCCAGGTCGGTTGAGACCAGGTTTAGCGGTAAGGGATAAGATGGTATCTGGAGGCCATAGTGGTGGGATGTGTTGGTATTAGGGTTTGCATGGGAGACCTGGTTTGCATTGCAGTCCAAACGGGCCATGGGTGGTCCGGTTGGAAAATGTCGCTGAGGTGGGTTTGGTAGTTTGATTAGTTGTGGTTGTCGCTAGGACTCGTGAAGCAATCATGCAATTATCAAACCTAGGCAATCGCATTGGGAGTTTGTTGCTGATGTAGATGCTTTGGGCCAAATAGGTAGATGCGTGGTAACCTTGTTGTGTGACAACAAGTTTGGGTTCAAGTACACGCTTGCGGGATAACTAGCTTGTGGAAAGAAAGCTTCACAATCGGGGAGTTCTATTGCCCAATTTAATTGTTTTGGGCTAGCATACACGTGCGTGATCTTGATAAACGACAAGTTTTGTGAATGTAATGACTTATTAAACGTTGTCCAATGACTTGGTTTTGTATACTTGTATGAGTTAAAGAGATTTTGATTAGCCTTGAGTGGGCGTGAATTGGATGGGATGGGTAGTTTTGTACACGATAAATAACGGGTTATTCGGTAGTGTGGTATAAGTTAGGGGTGTTCATGGTTTGGTTTCAAACCGTAAACCGCCCAAACTGATTAATGGATTGGTTTCGTGGTCGGTTTTTTTTTAACTTTCAGTCGGTCGATTTCAAAATTTTCAAACCGCAATGAACGATTTGGTTTACGGTTTATACTGAAAATCGACCTATAAAACTAGACCGTAACATTTGAAAAAAATATTTTTTAGTCTTTTTATATATTTTATCTTACACATATTTAAACATTTTCACTTTATATTAGCTTCAATTTAAATAAACTATCACTGCTTATTAGTTACATGTTTCTTTCTTTTTGTTAAGTGTGAATACTGAAGAAACTCATTTACATAATTTACATGCTTTTAAAGAGTTTGAGCATTCACATCCATTCCACCATATTTTCACCCTAAATTACACTAAAAACACTACATTTTCTCTCTCATTTTCAATTAAATAATACTTTTTATACCTTTATCATTACCTTTTCTTTCTCCTCAACTCATAACCACTTTCAAAATATATTAAAAAATTATAGGGGGTGAACAGTGTCCCCTCAAATATACAGATGAACAGTAACATTTTCTCTCTCCTCCACTCACAACATTTGGTGGAATGGATGTGAATGCTCTTAAAGAATTAAAATTAAGGGTTGCGTAAAAAGTTTTTAGTTTTTGTTCCCAAGTATTATTTCATTTGTAAATTGATTAGTTCAAAATGTATTTCTATTTTATGCCGCTTTTTTTTATAAAAGCCCGATAAGCCCAAACCATAAACCAAACTAGAACCAAACTGTTAATAACGGTTTCATTTGGTTTGGTTTTAGTTTTCAACGACTTGGTTTCATTTTTCAAGTACCAAAAACGTTACTAATGGTTTGGCTCATGGTCTGACCCCAAAACTATTCAAACCAGACAATGAACACCACTATAAGTGGAGGTTTGTTGCATGACTTGAGCTATGTAGAGTTCGGCATGTGAGAGTTGGTTGTCAAGTTCTTATTATAGAGTAACCTAACATGAGGTGAGTAACCTAACATGAGGTGAGTAGACGGGATAATATGTTAATGGAGAGGTATGTTTGAGTGATTACCTATGTCCTTCCTTAGAGGGAAAAAAGGGAAATGTTTAATGATCTCTAGGCATAATATGTGGTAGATTTACGATGATGTGGCGTTAATGGAGTCTTAGACAATTATAGTACGTCTATGTGTTTATGCGTGAAGAAGCACCCTTACGATTTTTGTGTCGCTATCATTAAAAGATGATACAGACGTGTCCTGGTACTCGTCACCTTTAGGTGATGGTTAAATTGGACGATGAAAATGAGGGCTACGTATGAAAGACGATATTGACATGCCCGTATTAGACGAGTTATGGTGACGTCTTTGTGACGTGATCACTAATTGTGTGTTAGGTTCCCTCCCTATGTGATTTCGCTAGACGGAGTGGTGGATATGGTGTGTGTGTTTATCGTTGATGATAATGATTTGGGTACCTTGTGTTTTGACGTGTTGGTGTGTGTGGTTTCCAATGTAGAGTGCCAGCCTAATTGTAAAGTTACTTGTGTTGAGGGGAGTTAATTAGGTGTACGTGTGGATCGTAAATTATTTGTGGATTATGGCTGGGTGGTTGTCATAATGGGTACATGGTGGGTTATGATGTAGTGTCATCATGATCATCCAGTCTGGGTCTGCTTAGGGTGGTCTTTCCCTAAATATTGATGTAAACTTAAACCGAATAATAAGTTAATGTTAAAGGGTTTTTGAGTATTGGTTGATTTATTTTAAAGTTAATTGTTAGATCTCCTTCAGCTACGCTACATTGACCTTTTGCATGTATGTTAGAATGATTGCGGGTAGATGATTTGAGACTTGGATGCTATTGGCTAGCGGATGACGTTACTTGTCAATGGTGGTTACGGTTACGGGCTTTCGTTCTCATTTATTTCAATCTTAAAACAATTTGATGTCACCTATGTTTTGGGACTTAAATACATAGTATTGTTTTTTAATTTAACTTTCGTTGCGTGTTTTGAGAATTTGTAGGGTCTTTTAGACTATACACTGTAGCGATGTCCAACTATATCGAGTGCCTGGTTTAGGGTAGGGCTGTCCAAACTGCTCGACGATCGCTCGAAAAATGATCGAAAAATGCTCGTTCGATTCCCGCTCAGTTTGTAAATGAGCCGATCAGATCGGTTCGATTCAAATTCAATCCGAGCATGAGCAAGGCTCCGCTCGCTCGACGATCGCTCGGTTTCGCTCGAATTATTTTTATTAATAATTAATATATATATATACATATATAAATATATATATATTATAAATTTTGTAGATTAAAACCCAAAAAAAAATATAATAGCCCAACCAAATTTAATGTGACAACCCGTAACTAGATGTCATATTTTAACCAAAAGCCTACCCAAGTTATAAACTAGCATACCTAAAACTATTCTCTAGTCAAATCTTATCAAAGACCACACTATTTTACCTGTGTTGTTGACCAACAATAATCGACCGGTGAGCGGAGGCTGAAGGCAGAAGCGGGAGAGAGAGAGACCGAGAGAGAGAGAGACCGGAAGAGATGAAGAACCGGCGGTCAAAAGCTCGGACCGCCGGTCGGTTCTGTTTACTGGAGATGAGAGAGAGACGAAGGAAGAAACCGAGCGAAACCGATCGAAATCGATCCGATTGATTTAAATTCGAACCGATCTCGAGCACCACTTTTATGCTCGGTTTTATAAATTCGAACCGAACCGATCCGATCGGTTGTAATTCGAACCGATCTCGAGCAGACCCTCGATCGGATCGGATCGGTTCATGAACACCCCTAGTTTAGGGGCTTCACATACTAAAAAGTCAACAATGCTGCTTTTTTTTTCTTTTTTTTTTTTTTTTGCTATTTCACCCCTTTTTTATGTTAATTTTGGTTAGGGATTTAGGACCACCTAGTTTTGACAATTACATTATTGATCAAATGGTTCAAAATCCTTCTCACACTTTCTATCAAAAAGCCCTTTGTTTATGATCCTCTACTTAGAGTTTTTGGTAGAACACAATTTCTTTTACTTTTTATAACCTACACATGGTAAAGGTTTAAAAGTTAAAAGAAAAATCATATTAACAAACTAGTTAATGGATCTTAAGTACATAACACATTGTATGTAAAAAGCAAACTATTTTTTTCTTAATATGAACCACTTATAAAAAAATAATATAACCTACATACGTGTAGATATACGTTTAAAAGTAAAAAAAAATTACATAAAAACAAACTAGCATACGTGTAGATATACGTTTAAAAGTAAAAAAAAAATAATAACATAAGAACAAACTAGCTGAATGCCTGTATGTACATAACATATACATTGTATGTAAAAAAAGTAAAGTATTAAAAAAATATGAAACAAAAAAATTTAAATGGTTTAGACTTATTATTAGTGTTCTTAGAATAATTTGGTGTTTTAAAATGAACTTCACCATACACATATATATGCATACAACCATTTGTATAATTTTATCTTTTAAATCATTTTATTTTATTTTATCCAACATAAGTAAGTACTTCATACCATATTACCATCCACCGATATTCATGTCCGGCATAAGATTTTCCGTTTAACCCTTTTGTTGTATCCGGATCATTACAATGTTATTAGTTTGTTTTCTCTTGTATATACATGCACACACACATGATAAGTTTTAAAGGAGTAAAAGAAGACTGAGAACCATAGACATAAAAAAATCATGGGTTCCGGTCAAATGTCAATTTATTCATATGAAATGGATGTCACATGGTTCTAATCACATGCAAAATATCATATATGCACATCTGTATTGGTTGTCAACCGAACCCCACTCACACACATATATACAAAAGGACGTATTTAATTTAATACAAAATTCATTTTAGATATAGAAGCTTGGGAATTGAATAGTATTTATAAGTTCTGATACATTATTAAGTGATTAAGAGAGAAAGAGACGGTTATACGGTTGGATTGGTTGGGGAAAGATTTGGTGTTCTTTGTGACTCAGGTTCGACTCCCACTATCCCCATTATTTTCTGCGGCATCCAATTGAAGGGCGAATACGGGTGGCGCCGGTTCGTCTTGGATAGGAGGCGATGTTTTACCGATTATTCCACTGCCGTGCCTTTGGGCGGGTGGAGGTTGTGTTTCTGCGCATCTGGGAGAGCCAAGGGGCTGGCGGCGGTCGAGTAGTTGACCTTGGCCACAGTGCTCGGTGTCACGGTGGTTGACATGCCTTTTCTTACCATTCAAAAAAATATACTATATGTGTCTTCTCAATTATCATGTTATATATCTAGTATCATTATTGTTTGGATATGCAACAACAATAACTAAAGTTGAAAGGCATTTATCGTATAACGAACTTGTTATTATAAAATTTTTTATATTCTCTTAATATCAAAATAAATAGACTTCGAGAAGAAACTGTTAAAACGTCTCAACAAGATGAAGCTTTTTAATAAATAAATAAATAAATAATTATATAACTACGTGTGGCTTCAACTGTATATTACTACATCTCAACAAGATGAAGCTTTTTAATAAATAAATAATTATATAACTACGTGTGGCTTCAACTATATCACTACAACTAATTATATGATTTTAATAAATAAATAATTATATTCACTACAACTAATTATATGATTTTAATAAATAAATAATTATATAACTACGTATGGGCGTATGGCTTCAACTATACCACTACAACTAATTATATGATTTAAATATAAACGTATGATAATCTGATCGAAAATGCACACTCCAAAATAATAATTGCAGGTGTGCTTTATTGACTTTGAATACTTTAGATTATATTTGTTGAATAAATTATATGAGTAGCCTTGAGGATGATGGAGTTATGAGTGTTAGCTTAGCTTATATGACAAGTAACAATATTGCTATAATCATTACAACAGGCAATCATTCAAAAAATGCATCCACTTTCGAATAAAATTAGCGCAATAGCGCTAAAAGTATACTTGAACATTTTCCTACATAATCTCAAATTAGTGGGACTACTCCCGTTTGACGGTGTGTATTTAGTCGATATCAGTCGATTCGATACGGTATAGATACTCAGAATAACAATCGAAAAGTAAATATTTAAAATATTGAAAACCATAACAACGAATGTCGGTACCTATACCAATATTGTTCAGCAGGGCCGGCCCTGAGAATTCATGTACCCTGTTCGAGCTCGAAAAACGTGCCCTTAGATCTTAACTAACGCCTAAATAAGGTTCGTTTGCAGTCCTATATACGAGTAAACGAAATTATATATCTTGGAACAACTTAGATATTTTAAGGTTTAATCAATCAAAATGTGATAATAAATATTGTTTATAATTCTAAATCAAGTGTAACAGACAGACATTGACAAGTTCCTGATGGCATATGAAATATTGGAATCGGCCCTATTATTCTATTAATTTAATTTTCATAAAAATCACTAAATCAGCAAGTGGAAGAAGTAATTAAAAAATAGATGAGATGCTATTGCTAACCTTTATGGCTTTATCCTTATCCTACACCGATCACCCTGCCAGAAGCACTGAAGCAGCAGCATGATGATGACGAATGATCGAACAACCCAGAGCTTGCAACTGCGACGTTTCTGTTCTCTTTTTGCTGCCAGACTTCTTTTTTTAATTAGTTTTTAGAAAATATTTGAGTATTGGGCTCACTAACCTAATGGGCTAAATAGTTTAAACAATATGATTTTTTTAAGTGGGCCTATTGTTAATATTTTTTTTGTTATACCCTATTAAAATTTTTTTTACATATATAATATCGGATTTTTTTTTAGAAATTACGTGCCCTACGAAATCACGGGCCCTGTTCGGTTGTCCTCCCCGCCCTCCTTCAGGGCCGGCTCTGTTGTTCAGCCGGTAGCTTTACCGTACCAGCACTTGCGCATATGGCATAAAGATATTTTATTGCGAATACAACTCCATTTTTAATAAGCTTTATGCCTCCATGTCGAGAAAACCATAAAAATAAATACAGGGTACTGATACTGTTCAAACAGTATTAGTTCGGTTCCTCACGGTAAAAAGATATCAACTATAACAAAATATACTCAAAAGTAACTATAATAATAAAGTATTATATGAATTAAATAACAAATAAAACTAAATATAATAATATGATAAAGAAAAAATAAAATTTAAAAAACTAAAGAATATAAGAACATTTTTATTTACATTTGTTACTATAGCTAACTTTTGTGATTTAATACGGGGTTTAATATAGATACAATCCAAAATCTTGATTAGACACCTTTATATGTTCAATCGATATGGTCTTTGCACACATTCTGGGTTTATACACCTTTTGTCGTTATGGATTGGTGTAATAGGGTTCCCCAAAAATGTAACATCTTAGCTTGGCGTGCGGATTTGGACAGGATCCCGACGGTCGAAGCTCTCTCTAAGAGGGGTGTGGTGGTGATTGATGATATGTGCAGATTCTGCGATGCTGGTTTCGATTCTGTGGTCCATCTTTTTACTGCATGCCCGCTGGCTCTGGGTGTATGGGAAAAGATAAGTTTTTGGTGCCGGATCCCGAATTTTTTCGTTTTTTCTTTTAGAGATTTGCTCGAAATTCACAAGATGGGAGTTAGGTCGTCTTCGGAAAGAAAGGTTTTACATGGCATTGTGATCGTGGCTTGCTGGGTGTTGTGGAAGGCCAGAAATAATCAAAGATTCAATGGTAAGAGGTGTAGTGTCGACGAGGCTTTTAGCGAAGTTAGGGTGGTTAGTTTCTTTTGGTTTAAACATAGGGCTAAAAAGGGCAAGTTAGATTGGAAGGACTGGTGTAAATTTGTGAATATGTAGTTTGTTTTGTTTTGTTTTGGCCGTCCCGGTTTTCGGGTTCGGTGTTGTTTAATGAAGTTCACGTTTCAAAAAAAAAAAAAAAAAAAAGACCAGCCTTAAGGCCATGTGTAGTCATAAAGCCCGATAAATCCCTTTGGTGGGGGTTATGCGATAAGTGGCGAAAAAAATGTAAGAGGTGGCTTTATAGATGGTTATATCACAAGAGGGTGTAGTCTTGACTCCATGCCCCATCATTACTTAATTATTAGTTATCTATTTTTTATAATTAATCTCTAAATTTATAAAATTAAAAATCATTAAAAAGTAAATAATCCATTTCATTAAATTAAAAAAACATTACAAAAAGTAAAAAGAAAAAAAAAGCATTACAATAAAATAAAATAAAAACTCTAAACCTCAAAGGTTATATTTTTTTCGATTCGCTCCTTTTGTTTTATCGCCATTTGCAACGCTTTTCCGGTTAGGTCGTGCGGTTTCAAGTAAAATTCAATGTCTTTTTCCCATTGTCTATCCTGCATAATCTCGACCACTTCCCGGTTCTCATGCATACATTGACCCCCTAGGTCGCGTATGTCTTGAAGGCGTTGGTTCATCTCCGAAAACAGATTAGTCAAGTCAGATCCCACAGACGATGACTTCGGCCTCCTCGATCTTACACCGCTTCTTCTACCGGGTGGTCGTGCTAGCTCTTCCGCCGGCTCATCCGCCCCTTCCTCCCCGGTGAATTACGGATTAACATCATTTATGTCCATGTTTCGGTTTTCGATCTGTTTGACGGCCTTTTATTTGCCGACCGACCCGAAGTAGTTCCTACCGTGGTAGGGACGTTGGCCCATTTGGAGCTATTACGAAGAACTCGCCAACATTTCAAGTAGGAGAATTTTCCTTGAGCGGCTTGATAATCTATTAAGGTGGCCCGCATAATGTCCTCTTCGTTATGGCCACTTTTACATCCGTTTTTACCCGCTGGTAAATTGATTGAAAATTTATGCAATTTTTGTTGATATCGGTCCACTTACCTGATATTGAATCCGGTAGCCGGTAGTTCCCCGCCTACCCATGAGCCCGAAAAATAGTTCTCGGAATCGTCTCCAAAACACATGTTTATTTTGGTTGTTCACTAAAAAAAGATACAAAAAATTAATACAAAAGCCTTAAAAAAGTTTAAAAAATATTACCGATTTCGGGGTCCTCCGACACGTCGAGCCAAGATCGAGTTAATGCATACTCCTCTTTATCATCTCATGGTTGCATGTTTTCTTTTCGTTCGGGCCTCGGTTTTCTTGTTATGGTTGCGTGTGGTTTTGTTCTTAGGCGCCTCCTCTTCTACCTGTTGTGGCTCCGGTTGCGGCTCCGTTTGTGTATCCGGGACGAAGTTGGGCTCGCGTAGTGACGACCCGAAGGCTTGAGACGACCCGATTCCTCCCATGTTAGTGATTCGATTTCCAACCGTATAAATTTGTGTCCTATGAGAAGGGTTGGTTCAATAGGTTCATGAAGCCCGTTTGATTTTGATTGTACTCAACAAAACCGGAACCGTAGGGGGTGGATCGGGTGGGAACCGGAGAAACGGGTTGGCTAAGATTGGTCGTTTGGTTCGTGTCCGCATTAGAACGCGGAGGAACAAAACTATGGTTGTAGGGATACATGGTATAAAAAACTAGATTTTTATAAAATAAAGAGAGAGTAGATGGTGGTAGAGAGTAGATGGTGGTAGTGTGTATAGGTTTTTAAAAAAAATGAGGTGAAAAAGTGTATTCATTTAAAAATTTAAGGAATAAACTTTTTTTGTTAATAAAATTTAAGGATTTTTTAAAAGATAACAAATGGTGGCGTGATAATTTTCGCGAGGAATCAAAAATCAAACCTCATAGCGCCGGCTGTATTGGTGTTGTCGGGCGCTATGGGTCGCTATACTACTCTTTGGCGCCATATACAGCCCCATTACGGAGATTACGGTGGGACTAACAAGAGAAAGGTTGCTGGAGAAGACCAGACTTAGTGTGAAGGTGTTTCATTAGATTTTGCTCAATATTAAAGATCCCTTTAAGATATTATTGTTAATGTATAAACATGTTTACAATATATGAGTGTATGTATGTATGTAAACAACAAGGAATACAAGATAGATGACAAGTTAATAAAACACTTGGTTCTGCAACAAGAAGTTGTTCCCTAAGTATGCTTCTTTTTTTTTAACAAAAAAAAAACTGAATTCAGATATCGAAGGTACCTTCTATAATCAATGGAAGACGTGGTGAGGTTTGAGTGTTTGACGACTTGTACTTCAGTCAACACCTAATAAGGACATTGTGTTTGTGGATGAGTCTTGATGATGTAATCATGATGCATGTATGTATTAATATGATAATGAAACATCATATGTATGAATTCACTTGAAAAGGCAACGCATGCATGATTAGGTTGAGACATTGAAGTAGAAACCCTTGTCAGTTTATCCAAACTGATCGAACGTATGCTTATGCATGCAGCATGCATACATGTGTTCTTCCATGAATATCGTACGTATGTAGATATAGCTGATGATTCATGAGTAAAACCGACACAGACCACATGACAGTACCTGGTACATGAGTAAAACGATTCCATGCATGTACCTGCATCTAAAAACTGATCCACTGAGTAACATTGGCTGCATGCACCTCTGCAACATATATCCTTGCCACGTGCCTCTTCATGCACAAACTGACACAAATACTTATTGTACTTGAGGTTTTATAAAGGGTGGGGGTATTGATACATCCCCAAAAGTAGTGGCAACCCCCCCCCCCCCCCCCCCCCAAGCAGCCCCGTATAAGGCAATGATGGTTGTATATAGGGGTTGAATGCATTAATTATGTCAGAAAAAGTAAAGCTATACGCCCCTCATTGCCCTATGAGCGGTGTATTAGAAAGGTGGTAGTTAGAGCATTAAACCCTATACGCCTCTCATTGCTTTATACGCTGCTCATTGGTACTATAATCTCTGAATTTAAGGTATATTGCTGACAAGACAGCTGAGTTTAGACTGAAAAGGTGATCCGCGTATATGCGCTCATGGCCCTATACGCTGCGTATTGTTTCGAATTTTTTCCCTTTACCCCAAGCTTACGGGATTCATGTAATACAAATGTTCAAAAATCCTAAAAAAGTGATGAAAATGATAAAAATTTTTTCAAATAAACGGTCTGGTTAAATTAGATTCGAATCACGATGTCAAATTGGGACTTTGGATATTTTTCTGGTGAAAGTTCGAATGAGTCATACGTCTCCGAAAGCGTTTGGTTACCCGTCGTTGATCGAGGTGAGGAGGAGGTGGTTTTAGTGCGTCGTTGTGATGAAGGGAGTGTGCGGCCCGTGATGCCTGATTTGAACCAGGTAAAAAATTCATATTGTCATTTTGGTTATTTTAGTCTAACCATTAAGTTGTTTCAGGTTGTAGAGGAGGCGGGACCATCTTACGTGGCTCAAAGCTATCCGCAACACGCATACGGGACTTACCATTCCCATCAGGAAAAACAACACAAGAAAAAGTCCGAGGAAGGTACTTTTGACTTCGAGGAAGACGATAACGAAATCGAGAAAGGTGTTACACACTTCAAGGAAAGTGATCAAGACGAGGACGATGGTGGTGGCTGGGACGATGGTGGTGGCTGGGACGATGGTGGTGGCTGGGACGATGGTGGTGGCTGGGACAATGGTGGTGGCGGGGACGATGGTGGTGGCGGTGACGATGGTGCTAATGACCTGAAAAAACAAGGAAAGGTATAACATAACCGTCACTTACGTGTTATTCGTTATGTATAATGTTTATTAAATTTTAGACAATTTTGATTTTGTATACGTGTTATTCGTTATGTATAGGTTTATTAAACAAATATAGTTTTAAATATAGTTTTAAATTACCGTTGTTTCAGGTATTTGCGACACTTCACGAGTTAAAGAATTGGGCTTACAAAACATAAATTGCGAAAGGTTATGTCATTGTGACCCAACGAACAGTAACAAAAGGCGAAGATTCGTCAGCAAGGACCGTGAAGATATGGTTGCAATGCGACCGTGGAGGCACATGCAAAAGTAAAGCAACAGTTCGGCGTTCTGGTAGCAAAAAGATTGGGTGTCCTTTTAAAATGATAGGGAAACTAGACGCAAGTAGTGGCAATTGGAGCTTAGTGGTGAAGCAAAAGGATCATAACCATGAGCCTGCGGTATTTCTCGAGGGTCACGCGTTTGCGAGAAGGTTGACCCCAGACGAAGAATCATTGGTAGAGAGACTTTATATTCAAAACATGGAGCCTACGAACATACATTTAACCATAAGAAAACAAAACCCATAGAGCGTGTGCATTCTACGAGACATACAAAACGTGATAAAAAAGATTAAAGTCAAAATGTACGGTGATCGGACTCCAATGCAGGTATTGGAGCAAATGTTGCATGAAGGAAGGTATGTTTACCACACCCGGGTGAATCCCGAAACAAATGCGGTCGAGGAGGTTTTTTTTGTTCATCGGTACTCGTACATAATGTGGCGTGCTTTCCCACATATGTTGATGATTGATACCACTTACAAAACGAATGAGTATAGACTTCTGTTTGTTCAAATTGTGGGTGTGACATCGACACACAAGTCGTTTTGTGTCGCTCATGCTTTTATCTATAAAGAAAAACAAGATAACTTCTTGTGGGTCCTACAGAAGCTCAAAGGATTGTTGGTAGAGGGTATGGAACCGCGCTTGATAGTAACAGATTACGATAAAGCTTTGATGAATGCTTGCGATAAAGTATTCCCAAAAGCATCCAAATTGCTATGTAGGGGGCACATCTCACAAAATATTCTAAAACACAACAAGGCAAAATTTGCAACGGCTGAAGAATGGAAAATATTCAAGCTTTCTTGGTCTCGATTGTGTAATTCTCCCACTGAGACGCTATACAATTATAACTTTGAGCGGCTATATGCGCGACTGACTAACGACCATAGATCAGGTACGTATTATATTACTTCACATTCATTCATGTATACACACATACATGTAACCTCCCTGAATTTTATATACGCAATTATATTTTACAAACTATAGGGGCCTATTTTGACATTTTGTGAAACTATAAGTTGAGGGACTTGTTTGTCATTGTTTGAAACTTGCTTTAAAAATGGTTAAAACCAAGTCCAGGGACTAAACTGTCATTTATTGAAAGTTATAGTCTAGGGGTTATTTTGACATTATTTAAAAGTACAAAGTATTGGGCATAAAATGTAATTATTGAAATATAAAGTATAAGGGTTGAAATTGCCTTGTTTGAAACTTATTTTAACTCTAAAATCTTAACCGAGTTAAATGTTGAATAAGAAATCCTTTAAAAAAATTTAACTTAGTTAACTATGTTAATTAGAATAACAAAAAAAGGGGTTTTTTTGTATAACCCGCCCCTTAGCAAAGATCGAACCCGGACCACTCGTGTAAAAGCACCCCTTCTTTACCAGTTTATCCTCCATTAGGAGCTGATTGATACCCTAACATTAGTTGTTTTATACACTTCTTAAAATCCAACCGGGCACACACCTTTTATTTTATTTTTACGTTTTTTATCACTTTTATAAAAACTAACATTTTTATAAACTCATATACATCAAACCTGATTTACTAAAAATATAAACTATAATTATTTCCGGTTTTATCTAATTATTATGAATTAAGTTAGTTTTAATTTTATTAAATTCATTAAAAATAGTAAACTAGTTTTATAAAACCTGAAAATTTTTATATAATTATTTTAACATCAGAATGATGTTCGAAAATATAAAATTGATATTTTTCCCAAAATTCGATTTTTAACCAATTTAATCCAATAATTACATAGTTTTATTTGTTTAATTAATTATTTAAAAATAGTTAATTTATCAGAAAAAGTTTGTTTCAGCCTTTGGTCGGGGTGTTACAATACAAACATTACAAATCGTTATATTATGTTTTTTTCAGGAGTTTTGGACTATTTGTATACTGTCTGGCTACTACCCTATAAAGAAAAGTTTGTTTCAGCCTGGACTAACACAAGCCCTAACTTTGGTCAACATACAACCAACAGAGTTGAAAGCTAACATGCTAAGTTTAAGAGATACCTTATGGGGCCAAACAGCTCGCTCCATAGACTTGTGTGGCTTGTTGACAAAGTTGTAGAGTCACAACGCATACAAATAAACCTCACTTTTCAGGATAGCCGGTCCTTGAAAATGGGGGACCACATGATATCATTCTTTGATAACCTACGAGGTAATGTTTCCCTGAAAGCATTAGATTTGTTGCTTGTGGAGAAGAAAAAGATACGTACGTTGCTCGCAGTAGGGGGACTTGTGGTCACCAGCTTTTTACGAGTTGTGGGTTGCCATGTGCTTGTCAGATGGAGTGGTGGGAAAATACAAGTAATAAAAACAGGCTTCAACCGCTTATTCTACTTCATATGAATACCCCCCTCATTTCTAACTATTGTTTTTAAAATACAGATTGCAAAATTCCTTTTGCCGCCGTAGACAAATTCTGGACAAAACTAGATTTCAATGCTGAAGAACTTAAGGAAGAAGATAATAATCTTCGGGAGGAAATGGACAGAGTCATGCAACAACTGAAGGCACAACCACCGATAGTGTTAAAAAGTATCTTGTCGAAGATAAAGGAGGTGGTGAATCCAAGTATGACTGACCATCAACCGCCTGAGGTACAACAAGATACTCGGGGGCGCCCAACCTCTAAAGCACAACAAAAAAGAAGGAGGAGATTGCGATACGTAAAGATACCCAGTCCGAAGCAAAAGGAAAAAGCCAAAAGAAGGACGAGGACGCTCAAAAGCCAGCAGTGCAACGCAGTCGTTCAAAGAAAAATAAGGCTAAAAAGACAGTTGAAATTATAGATGAAGATTTTCCACTGTTGGTGGGGGATAGGTACATCAACAATCATTGACCTATATAATATCCTACGTATTTCCATACATACATTTTCCCTGATAAAGATTTTCCACAATATATTTTCCAATTACAGGTACAAAAACATGATCGATCGTTTTAAGGACTGGCTTCCATCTATGTATCGGAGATACATAACACATATGGAAGATGCCCAGCCTGACGGTAACTGTGGGTTTCGATCGGTGGCTATGGGTTTGGGGTTGGACTAGAATGCTTGGATGTGGGTCGCCAAGAGCTACTAGATGAGATGTTCATTAACAAAGACCGGTGGTGGCATATTCTTGACTCTTTTAATCCGGGATTTTACACTACAGTATATCGATCAATAAACTGGTTGCACGTGGAACCTACACCAATGGCATGCTGGATGTTCTTGCCATACGCCGGATTGTTGGTGGCTCAAAAATTTGGTGTGGTTGTTCAACATTTAAGCAATGGTGTTTGTCAAACATACTTTCCCACGTTTGATGGTCCGGAGGAGGGCCATTCTGTTCTTTCGATTGCCTATGTGGAAGATGTCCATTTCATCATGGTTAAGTTAACGGATGATGGTCCGATGCCTCCACCGAATGGACTATGGAATATGTATCGAAGTACTGAAGCTATGGAGTGGGAGACAATGTACATGTCTCGTCTTTCACAGGGTAAGAAGTTACTTCGTAGTAATAGAAGTGTTCGAAGAGACTTTATTAACTTGTTGTAGGTTCTCGTTGTAACACGTAAAACTGTTTAATCGTATTATTATGTGTTTATTTTTTTTAATTTACATTCTATTATCTTTCGAATATAGTGTAAGCAACATTTATTTTATAAAAATTGTTAATTACATTGTTTTATAATGTAAAAACACTTATTTACATCACTATTTTTAATAAAAAAAAAGGCATCATATGCAGCATATTGGGCAATGAGAGGTGTATACCAGCCTCTATATGCCACGTATTGGCCAATGAGGAGTGTATACCAACACAAACAACTTTTCAGCTCACTAAAGAGGGAAAACTAGATCAAAATCAATTCAAACACACACACACCAAAACACCAAAACACCAAAAACACACACAACTCTCTCCCGTATACCATTTCTATCCCGTATCGAACCATACGGTGCGAATTTTCACAAGAGGTTAGTAACATCTTCATCTTTCCTTTTTGTTATTGTCTTTTACGATTTTTTTTTTGTTTTTTCTGAAATATTTTGGTTGTGGTGTTTGGCGGTAGAGGTGTTTGACGGTGGTGGTTGTTAGAGTGGCTTAGGTTAGGACGGTGGCGGTTGTTAGAGTGGTTGAGGTTAGGACGGTGGTGGTCGTATATATGGGTTAGGGTTTGACGGTGGTTGTGGGTTGGCTGTGGGTTGGCTGTGGTGGTTGTGGGTTGTCGTAATTTTATTAATATTTTGACAAAATATTAACTTTTAATTGTTGCAGATATGTCGTCAGATGAGGAACAACAGGCACCAAATGGTGGTCCGGTATTCAATCCGATGGCCGGGGGTAATTGTGAGCAGTACGATTTTTTAGACTTCCCCCAGCGCAGTACGGAATACAGACGTTTTGCCAAGTTCCGGTGTATGAGAGTGAGGCAGCAGAGGGCGTTGTGTTGGGATGCGTTACGGGAGTGTGGCGAGGAGCAGAGGGCCCGGGGTATAATCGGGGAAAATAACCCGTGGGATCGTATGTTTTTTCATGCGGCTGAGTCTTCTTATATGTCACACCCCGATATTTCCACGTATTACCGGTGGGCCCAGTGGGGCGTATCGTGACGTAGTTGATATCATCATAGTCAAACAAGACAATTTTTAAATGCACAACGGAAGCAAAAGGTGAATCACATTACAAACCGAATAAATAGTAATATCAAAGTATTACAATCTGGACAGTAAAAGATCCACAGGCGGATCAAAAGATAAAAGATCATTGTTCAACAGACTTTAACATCTAGAGCTTGCAAGACTTGATTAATGATGCCAAGAGTAGCCAGCCTATTTCGTCTAGTAGCTGCACTTAGCCTTTTTGAAAAATACGTCAGTTTACACTGGTAAATACAATTAACTGACTCATTTTGAAAAGAGTTTAAGAAAATTAGTTTGAATGCACATGGCACAAAATCTTTTATAACTTGGGACAATTATTTAAAAATAATCTTGTATAAAGTTTTACTTATTTGTCGTCCGTTAGAACCGGTTAGAAGAGCCGGCTAAGATTAACTGACACGCCACAGGTATAATGCCCACAAGGTTGATTTCTTTAAGTGGATTACCAGTTTTTACATATGCAACTATCAGGTGTATGCCTACACCCGTGCTTAGGTCGTGGCCATTTCTTTAAATGATGCCAAGGATATCCGGGACATGGTCATTTAACCCCCAAAGGCCATACACCAAATAATACAGATTAAAACGAGTTATGTAAATACATTAATCACAATCCGATTTAAATGACTACATACCCGACCAAGCAGTATTATTATAATAATGTATCCCAAGCTCGTATAGGGAAAATAAGTTAAGAGTATTTACCTGAGTAAGTATAAATCACAAATAGCGAATGCAAGTAGCTTTTACCGGGCTCCTAATCTGGAACGAAGGTTTTAATAACCTATTAGATTCCTAACGGGTCTTAATTAAGCCTAAACTTAGACCGGTTAGTTTTTAAAGAAAGATACGATTCAAAACGCACGATTAAGCGAAGACCGGATTAGAATGTGGTTTAGACCCGACAAGTTTGTATACTTGTATAATATGGGTAAACCAAACACATTCTGGAATTTGAGACAAAAATGATAAGGTTTGACCCGTTTCGGCTAATTTATGCAAACTAGTTACATAAATCGCACCGAACGCGAATAATGCGTTACGGGTAACCAAATGTTTCATGAACAGGTTTACTAAGTTAATATGCCTTAAATATGTTGTGATATCAGTAAGATACCTTCCAATATACCCAAAATGAATTTAAACTCAAACTATGCCCCGTAGGGGTATTTTGGTCATTTTAAAGCTTATAAAAGAGTTTAAATATAAATCTGAGTTTCAGGTCTGATGTATTCAGTAAAAATACTTATTTTTATAAGTCATAACAGTAGGGTATGGTATATAGGTGAAATTTACATCTTATAACTACACTATGCACCGTAGGGGCATTTTGGTAATTTCACATAAGCTTAAAAGGTCAATTCTGGAAATCTGAGTTTAAAAATTTTGCTTACTGTTAAACTATAAAAATTTACTAAAAATATCAGTAGGTATCAAGTCTTATATATTTAAAATAGTTTTAATACTTACTATGCGTTTAAAACGCGTAAAAAGGCGGTTTTAAGCGATTTCCGGGTTTTATAATGAAAGCTGATATTTTTATTATTCCAGAAGGCTTAAAATATTCTAATTATCATATAAGATCAGTAGAAAAAGGTTTGGTATCAAAATGATTTGTAAAACTCATTTTATAGGCCTAAAGGGCAAAACCGATAATTACCGAATCAAAGGTATAACCCTATGTTATGCTCAGCCTAAAAATAAATAAAAATGTTCAAAAATCCCAAAATATTATTTTACATCAGTAGGTAAAAATTTTTGGTATCAAAAATTGGGTTTAGATAGGCTTTATGCTAGTTACGCCGTTTAATTAATAAAAAGCTTTCTAATTACGCTATTGAGCATAACTCTTAATCTAGACCTCTAACTGATGTGAAAATTTAGGGACATGTTTATAAATTAGTAATAAATATTATTGTCCTCTCACATTTTCAAAATTCTTGTTTTAAAGTCAAAAGGGCATTATGGTCAACATTTAGGCATATAACGGAAACATGCATATGAATCGGATAACTATTGAACCAAGTTGTATAATCACTGAGGGTTATACTAACATGTAACCTGGTCCTAATAAAGCTCTAAGGCATTTCTAAAACATGCTACATTGGGTCAGAACTGAAAGTCAAAGCAAAAGTCCACTTATGCGACTTTCGGTTCCAACCCGAGCTTAAACTGAAAATTGTCGGGTTGAACATGCTTAGACATGTTCTTACTTTAATTACCAAGTTTTATTAGTGATAAAACAGGTTGCATGGCTTCTACATTGTTAATTATGCGTTTATTTGAAAATAAGCTTTCTGTTGCCTTTTTATAATTAACTTTGACCCGACAATTAACCTAGTTAGAGTGGGAATCAGAGAGTGCCATTTAAAGGGTTTATTACCCACATGATTACCAACTCATAGGGACTTTCAATTCGAGATTTGACTGGACAAATTTTAATTAATCTCGAAGTCAAACCTTAATTACGATGGTTTGACTTTAGGCTAATTAACTAAGTAAAACTGAATTAAGGAAGGTTAAGAACACTTACTGAGGTCCTATGCACGACTAAGAATCCCTAGGAAGTGTACATGAGCTCCAGGAATCTCCAAAAGTTGAGTTGTGAGAGTTTTGAAATGCAAGTGCCCAAATGGTAACAAGTGAGCTTCTATATATATGAGTTTTAATCACATATGATCATGCCATGCAAGTCTACAAATGTTATGTGTAACAACTCTCATCTAAAGTCCTAATTATTATTTTATTTAGTACAATAGGAAACCCTAATTAAGATCCCCAAGTGATTCTGCATAAACCCTAAAATTTTCAGAACAAACAGAAACAGGATCAGGGCCCCTAAAACTCAGGGGGGATAAACCCTAGTTGATAATATCTAAACAGTTTTACGTGTAAATTGAAATTGCATGCGAGACCAACTCACCTGAGCTACCTGGACACGGAGCTACCCTATGGAAGTAGGGTGTCCCTCGCGCCACGCGAAGGCCCCTTGCGCCACGCGAGGGCGCCGTTTTTTAGGTATAAATATAGGGGTCTGTTACTTGCAATCGTGCGTTAGTTCGACGTTCAAAGTCATTTCGTACACTGAGATATAGTAGAAACAGTCCAAAAACACACAATTCACGAAGTGCTGCCGCAATAACAGGGTAATAACTCAATCGCTGCTACGATTCAATGTCCGATCGATTAAAACTATCCAATGGATGTTTAATTGCTGCCCACATTAGGGTTATGCTTTGTCATTCTTCGTGAATTTGATGGATGTTTAAGTATCGCACTTTATCATTCGCTGTGAGGGTTTCAATCTCGTGAGTTATCGTAAATGCTGTATTAGTTACTGACCTAGTTTGTGAGCATTGATATTTAATTAGGTTACAAGGCTAATCAGTAGACTAGACTCTACCCGTATTAAATCTGCAATGTGAGTCATTCTCTTTTTATCAAATTTGTTTACAAAAGCATGTTTATTTTCAAAGTTATAAATACAGGGATTAAGTCTTTGTAATCACCAAATTACAGCCGGTATGTGGGGTTTTGTATACATTACTTGATAACCTTCACCATTGGACAACGGGGTAGCCAAGGGGTGATATGACCATAGTCACAGACACCATTGGACAATGAGGTTACCAATGGATGGTCGAGTGATAAATACTGTGGGTAGTTGGTTGATATATGGAAACACTGTAATCGCTCTTAATACTGTAAATTATAACAACGTGTCGTTTTAGTAAAAAGAATGATTCACCAGTATTTCCCTGCTGATAAAACCTTTTTCAAACATGTTTCAGGTGATCTATTGTGATCCAGGAAAAGTGCCGTGAAGCACTACAAGCTTAAGGGAGTGGCTCAATATAAATAAAGAAACATGTTTTGTAAAACAGGGATTTCCCAGTGAAATCACCTGATTGTAAATTACCAGGGTTTTATCCCTAATTATAAAATAAAACAATCATGCATTTTTAAAAGTTTAACGATCCTGTTAAAATCTTCCGCTGTTAACTCAATTAAATAATACCACGGGATTTCTGTCCCGTGGCTCCTGGACCGGGTCAAACCGGGTCGGGGGCCGTGACACTTTGTCACCAACCTCGAACTTTAGAGGTTTACGCCTTTTATCTGCGTAGCTTTTCTGCCTATCCCTGGCAGTTTTGAGACGATCTCGTATCTGTACAATCTTCTCTGTAGTCTCCAGGACTATATCAGGTCCTGTTAGTTGGATATCGACAACTTCTGCCCAACAAACGGGCGTTCTGCACTTCCTTCCATACAAAGCTTCAAATGGTGCAGCTTGTATACTGGAGTGATAACTATTATTGTATGAAAATTCGATCAATGGAAGATGATCATCCCAACTTCCACCCAAATCAATAACACAAGCTCGTAGCATATCCTCGAGTGTTTGTATAGTACGTTCACTTTGACCATCCGTTTGAGGATGATATGCTGTGCTGAAATTTAATCGAGTACCTAGGGATTGTTGAAAACTTTTCCAGAAATGCGATGTACACCTTGTATCCCTATCAGAGATGATAGACACTGGCACTCCATGGAGAGATACAATCTCGTCCACGTACAGCTGAGCTAACTTATCTGAGCTGTGTGTTTCCTTAATAGGCAGGAAGTGGGCTGACTTAGTCAGTCTATCCACTATCACCCAAATAGTATCATTCCCTCGTTTAGTCTTTGGTAACTTGGTGATAAAATCCATAGTCACCATTTCCCATTTCCAGGTGGGAAGTTCAGGTTGTTGTAGCAAACCTGACAGCTTCTGGTGTTCAGCTTTAACTTGAGCACATGTCAGACATTTGGCCACATAAGTGGATATAGACTTCTTCAAGCCTATCCACCAGTAATTAGCCTTCAAATCCTGGTACATCTTATCACTTCCAGGATGAACATAATACTTAGAATTATAGGCTTCTTGAAGGATTACTTCCCTAAGCCATCCATAGACTGGAACCCATATCCGTCCATTTAATCTCAGAATTCCGTCCTTGCCATAGGATAACTGCTCAGCAGTTACTCCTAACTTTTCCTCAGGATAGTTAGCTTCTAATACAGCTTCCTTTTGAACGGCTAACAACATTTCATTCAAACTATTCTTTATTTCAATGCTCTTGGCATTGATTCTTATGGGCTTAACCCTTTCCTTCCTACTTAAGGCATCGGCAACCACATTTGCCTTGCCTGGATGGTATCTGATTTCACAATCATAGTCGTTTAGAGTCTCCATCCATCGACGCTGTCTCATGTTTAGGTCCTTCTGATTAAACAGATGTTGAAGGCTCTTGTGATCAGAATAGATCACACACTTGTTACCATACAAGTAATGCCTCCATAGTTTTAGTGCAAATACAACGGCACCCAACTCCAAGTCGTGGGTGGTGTAATTCTTTTCGTGCACTTTTAGTTGTCGGGAAGCATAGGCAATAAACTTGCCTTTCTGCATGAGCACACACCCCATACCAGTGTGTGATGCGTCGCAGTATACCACAAATTCTTCTATTCCATCAGGCAATGTCAATACGGGAGCATTGCTCAGTTTCTGCTTAAGTACATCAAACGATTCTTGTTGCTTAGGACCCCAATCAAACTTAATATTTTTTCTAGTCAACGAAGTTAGGGGTGCTGCAATTCTTGAGAAATCCTCAATAAAACGTCTGTAATATCCTGCCAATCCCAAAAAGCTACGAATCTCTGTGGGCGTCTTCGGCTCTTGCCAATTCATGACAGCTTCAACCTTAGCGGGATCCACCTGGATACCACGCTCACTAACCACGTGTCCAAGAAACTGGACTTCACGAAGCCAAAATTCATATTTCGAAAACTTGGCATAGAGTTTCTCTTGTTGAAGCAGTGAAAGAATACAACGAAGGTGCTTCTCATGGTCAGTTTGACTCTGCGAGTAAATAAGAATACCATCTATGAAGACGATGACAAACTTATCCAAGTAGGGCTTGCAGACGCGATTCATGAGATTTATGAATGTTGCTGGCGTATTAGTGAGCCCAAAAGGCATCACTAAGAACTCATAATGACCATAACGAGTCCTAAATGCAGTCTTGTGCACATCTTCATCTTTAACCTTCAGTTGATGATAGCCTGACGTCAAATCGATCTTAGAGAAGTAACTTGCCCCTTGTAATTGATCGAACAGATCGTCGATCCTGGGCAATGGATATCTATTCTTGATAGTGACTTTGTTAAGCTCGCGATAATCGATGCATAAACGCATCGATCCATCCTTCTTCTTTACAAACAGGATTGGTGCTCCCCAAGGAGACGAACTAGGTCTAATAAAACCTTTTGCCAACAAATCATCCAACTGAGTTCTCAACTCTTTCATCTCAGTTGGGGCCAATCGGTAAGGTGCTCTTGCAACAGGTGTTGCTCCAGGTATAATGTCGATTCTGAACTCCACTTGCCTATCTGGGGGTAAACCAGGTAGTTCTTCGGGGAATACTTCTGGATATTCAGAGATGACAGGGTTGTCTTCAACCTTGGGTTTCGGTTCATCGATAGTTACATGTGCCATATAAATGACACAACCCTTCTTCAAACACCTCGATGCCTTGAGCATAGACACTTGCTCAGGCAATCCATACTGAGTGTCTCCCTGTATGGTAAGTGGCTCACCATACGGAGTCTTGATTACCACTTGCTTCTTGTTACACAAAATCTGGGTTTGGTTATGAGATAACCAATCCATGCCTATTACTATGTCGAAACCAACTAATTTCAAAGGAAGTAAGGATAATGGAAAAGAGTGGTTCCTAATGGATATAAACATCCATCTAACACGGTTGATGCGGTTTCTAAGGTACCATCGGCTAATTCAACCTCATACTTCACGCTTAGGGTTTTAACAGGTAAATTCAACAACTTACAAAATTTATCATCTACAAATGACTTATCCGCACCCGAATCAAATAACACCCTTGCATAAACATCATTAACAAGGAAGGTACCTGTTATCACATTATCGTCCTGAACAGCTTCTCGTGCATCCATTCGAAAGACTCTTGCATTGGTCTTTTTTACTTCTTCAGGCTTTTTGGCATACTTAGGGCAGTTGGACTTGATGTGCCCTTTCTCGTTATAGTTATAGCACGTTGCATCCTTTATCTTCTTGCACTATATCGTCTTGTGCTCTTTGGATTTGCATAACCCACATGCAAACGGTTTTGACTGGGACTTCGATTCAAACCTGCATTTTCCGAAGTGACGTTTCTTGCAGGTTTTGCACTTTGGCTTTTCATCTGCTTGCTGACTACCCATGCCAGACCCAAACTTCTTCTTGTGGTCTGTGGTTCCCTTAAACTTCTTCTCAGACCGTCGCGAGTTATCGTCCTCACGTTTTCTCTTACCTTCCTCCGAGTTCTTATGCGATCTTTACCTGACCGCATCCAAGGTAAGGGATAAAGATAGGTCAGCTGCCGACCTAAAAGTAGCAGGTCGGGATGCCTTTACACTAGCTTTGATCTCCGGGGCTAAACCCCCAATGAAACGAGCAATTCGCTTGGGTTCCGGTGTTACCAAACATGGAACCAGTCGAGACATGGTATTAAAGCTAGTAAGGTAAGTCTAACAGTCTAGATTTTTCATCACCAGAGATAAGAAGTCTGACTTAATCTTTTCAACCTCATGCTGAGGGCAGTAATTCTCTTTGATGAGCGCAACAAACTGATCCCAAGACAGATTGTACAATGGAATCTTCCCAGTAGCCTGGATTAGAGACCTCCACCAGGCTAGTGCTTCCCCTTTAAATGACTGAGATACATACTTCACAACATCCCTATCAGCGCAACCACTGATGTCAACCACGGTATCCATTTCGTCCAACCATGTCATGCAATCCACAGCCCCTTTCTCCCCAGTGAAATCCCTGGGCTTACAGGAGACGAAATACTTGTAGGTACAGGACTTACCACGTGGTTCCCGTTTGATCTCAATCTTCTTCGACGGAACACTATGCTGATTTGAGGAGTGATGATCGTCATCCCTCCTTAATCTATCACGTTTAGGAGGTGGCTTACTATGAGCCTCAGAGTGAGTCTTAGGTTTAGAATGGGGTACTGATAAGGTCCTACTTCGAGTACCGCTTGACTCATTAAACTGTCTATCTATAGCCTTGGTAACAGCATTATCAATCAGCGCTTGAAGCTCCGCACCAGTTACGTTGATCCTGGTGGTATCATGATTTTCTTTTGGATGACTGTTGACTTCTTCAGACTCAGCCATGTAGCTTTCTTGCTACATAAAATGATGACAATGACTTCTTAGAAGTTTATAATAGATTTGTCATCTCATTAATTTATTAACCATGGTATTAAAGAACCATATGAGCTAATTTATTAAGTATTTCATTCAGGATTTTTCATTAATAATCCCTTGTTTTAATTAAATTATAATAATAGCACAAAAGGCCAAGTCAACAAAGACAATTTAAATTATAAGCTATGATTTTATAGAATCAAAGCATTAAGGCTTGAATCAAAGTTCATTACCTTTTCTTGACAGGGAGTTGTAGACCACCACTGTCTTTAGTCTCAAAGGACATTAATTATGGCCCGTAGGCACTTCATCCCTAATGGGTGATTATATAAATAATAAAAATTGGAATAACCCAATTTAAGGAAGACTCATGCGATTTTATCGAATCACATTTTGCCAAGAGTGTTAACATGTTTTCAGATGTTAACAAGGATTTGAATTTTTTTAAATAGGTTTTACCATCTTGGCCATATTTAAAACGACATGTGGCTAGGTTTTACCTTTAAGATTCTTTTTAATATGCAGAGCAATCCTAAATTGAGATGTTAATAAGGATCTGAATCTAATTTAGAAACTACCATCTTGGCCTAGTCTTAAGATGACACATGGGCTAGGTCTTGTCCTTTTTAGATTTTGCCATTTTATTATAATGGTAGATCTTATAAAAGAAATGTTATTTTTAGATTTATTTATTTCATACATTTTACATTTATGCATATAATGACAAATAAATTTTAAAAGATAACATGCCACTAATAAATTAAAAAGAGTACATTTTGCCCTAAACGGGACTTAACAGAAATACTTGCCCACGCAGGGGCTAAACTGGAAAGACATGCCCACGCAGGGGCTAACAGGAAAAACAAGTCCTCGCAGGGATTGGTTACAGAAACAGATGTCCACGCAGGGACTGGATTAAACACTAAAAAATACAAACAAACAAATAAAGGATGTAATGATCCTTTTTGTTCTTCCCCTTGATTAAGCTCGCCAGACCCTTGAAAATTCCTCGGTTTTGCCTACGCCCTTCCCGAACCTCCTGCTACACCTGACTCAACCTTTGAAGAATCTCCTGATGCTGCGGTGGCGATATCACTGGCGGCTGCGGGGGCTACTGATACAGCGGAGGTTGAGGAGGTGACGGTTGTTGATACCCATAAGGTGGGTATCCAGCTTGATATGGGATTCCAAAGGGTCCTTCCGGATGAAGGGCATTGTAGTTTGCCGCTACCAGGTATGGGTCTGCCTCGGCGTAGTTGTAGTTGGTGTGGGCCGGCTGCTCAAATGGGTTGTATGCCGCTGAACCGGCGTATGTAGGAATTGGGTTGTTAAAACCCACTGGTGGCGGTGCGACCGGCGCAGACTGCATCTCAGAAACAGGGTTCGAAGGCCTACCCATCTGTGGGTCTTCGTATAGTGGCGGATAATGACTGCCACTAAATGGTTGAGGAGTGCTGATACGGACTCCCCCTCGCACGGACATCCGTGCGGTTGTTCTCCTACGCCTCGGTGGCTCCGGAGGCTGTTGCTGCACTGGTGGTGGTGGCGGTGGAGTGACCAGTACAAAACGGGAATCCTCGGAGGGATCCAGCTGTGGCTGCTGCTGCTGCGTTGAGTTGTGGTAACTGGGAGTAAACACCCAGTCGATCTGGTTGAACCTCGCCTCGTAGATATCGGGACCATTATAAGGTGATCCCAGAAAGGTTGACCCATCCAAAATTTCGATGGGGTGCGTAGGGGTTCCGGACGGTGGCTCTGCGGGATCGGTGTCCTCGTCCATGTCCATCGCATGGTCGCTCGAGAAGTGGTCTTCAGGTCCTAATGGGTTAAAACCCACTGGTTCTTCAATGTAGTTTTCCGGGTTGAACCGACTCTGGAAATAGGGTGTTGGGTCATTGAAGGGTGAGTTGTGGCCCTGGAGAGGTATATAAGAATGGTGGGAGTTATGGGGCTCGTTTTCAGACTGAGGCCCAAAAGAGTTTTGGTAAGAAGGAGAGGAGCTCAGCGAGACTGAGCGCCTTGCGGGTTCAATATAGGTCCTCCAGTTATCTTGAGGACTTCTGCTAAGGGAATCTGACGGTGTTCGCCGGTGTGACGGCCCGACCTCATGATCGTTTGGGGCGATGAGTGGCCCCTTTCCCCTACCTCTTCCACGAAATCTAGGTGGCATCTTGTTCAACCTGTCAAAAAAATTAAAAGAACAACAAAGAAATATAAAGGACAAAATTAAAAAATAAAACAAATTTGGATTAGTCCTAAGTTCTTTGTCTAGAATCGGAAGTCGATGAATGTGCAAACTGTGTCATTGAGATTAAACACAGAAGGCTAGTGTTTAATTCACTCAATGTTGGCTCTGATACCAACCTGTCACACCCCGATATTTCCACGTATTACCGGTGGGCCCGGTGGGGAGTATCTTGACGTAGTTGATATCATCATAGTCAAACAACACAATTTTTAAATGCACAGCGGAAGCAAAAGGTGAATCACATTACAAACCGAATAAATAGTAATATCAAAGTATTACAATCCGGACAGTAAAAGATCCACAGGCGGATCAAAAGATAAAAGATCATTGTTCAACAGACTTTAACATCTAGAGCTTGCAAGACTTGATTAATGATGCCAGGAGTAGCCAGCCTACTTCGTCTAGTACCTGCACTTAGCCTTTTTGGAAAATACGTCAGTTTACACTGGTAAATACAATTAACTGACTCATTTTGAAAAGAGTTTAAGAAAATTAGTTTGAATGCACATGGCACAAAATCTTTTATAACTTGGGACAATTATTTAAAAATAATCTTGTATACAGTTTTACTTATTTGTCGTCCGTTAGAACCGGTTAGAAGAGCCGGCTAAGATTAACTGACACGCCACAGGTATAATGCCCACAAGGTTGATTTCTTTAAGTGGATTACCAGTTTTTACATATGCAACTGTCAGGTGTATGCCTACACTCCGTGCTTAGGTCGTGGCCATTTCTTTGAATGATGCCAAGGATATCCGGGACATGGTCATTTAACCCCCAAAGGCCATGCACCAAATAATACAGATTAAAACGAGTTATGTAAATACATTAATCACAATCCGATTCAAATGACTACATACCCGACAAAGCAGTATTATTATAATACTGTATCCCAAGCCCGTATAGGGAAAATAAGTTAAGAGTATTTACCTGATTAAGTATAAATCACAAATAGCAAATGCAAGTAGCTTTTACCAGGCTCCTAATCTGGAACGAAGGTTTTAATAACATATTAGATTCCCAATGGGTCTTAATTAAGCCTAAACTTAGACCGGTTAGTTTTTAAAGAAAGATACGGTTCAAAACGCACGATTAAGCGAAGACCGGATTAGAATGTGATTTAGACCCGACAAGTTTGTATACTTGTATAATATGGGTAAACCAAACACATTCTGGAATTTGAGACAAAAATGATTAGGTTTGACCCGTTTCGGCTAATTTATGCAAACTAGTTACATAAATCGCACCGAACGCGAATAATGCGTTACGGGTAACCAAATGATTCATGAACAGGTTTCCTAACTTAATATGCCTTAAATATGTTGTGATATCGGTAAGATACCTTCCAATATGCCCAAAATGAATTTAAACTCAAACTATGCCCCGTAGGGGTATTTTGGTCATTTTAAAGCTTATAAAAGAGTTTAAATATAAATCTGAGTTTCAGGTCTGATGTATTCAGTAAAAATACTTATTTTTATAAGTCATAACAGTAGGGTATGGTATATATGTGAAATTTACCTCTTATAACTAAACTATGCACCGTAGGGGAAATTTGGTAATTTCACATAAGCTTAAAAGGTCAATTCTGGAAATCTGAGTTTAAAAATTTTGCTTACTGTTAAACTATAAAAATTTACTAAAAATATCAGTAGGTATCAAGTCTTATATATTTAAAATAGTTTTAATACTTACTATGCGTTTAAAACGCGTAAAAAGGCGGTTTTAAGCGATTTCCGGTTTTTATAATGAAAGCTGATATTTTTATTATTCCAGAAGGCTTAAAATATTCTAATTATCATATAAGATCAGTAGAAAAAGGTTTGGTATCAAAATGATTTGTAAAACTCATTTTATAGGCCTAAAGGGCAAAACCGACAATTACCGAATCAAAGGTATAACCCTATGTTATGCTCAGCCTAAAAATAAATAAAAATCTTCAAAAATCCCAAAATATTATTTTAAATCAGTGGGTAAAAAGTTTGGTATCAAAAATTGGGTTTAGATAGGTTTTATGCTAATTACGTCGTTTAATTAATAAAAAGCTTTCTAATTACGCTATTGAGCATAACTCTTAATCTAGACCTCTAACTGATGTGAAAATTTAGGGACATGTTTATAAATTAGTAATAAAGATTATTGTCCTCTCACATTTTCAAAATTCTTGTTTTAAAGTCAAAAGGGTATTATGGTCAACATTTAGGCATATAACGGAAACATGCATATGAATCGGATAACTATTGAACCAAGTTGTATAATCACAGAGGGTTATACTAACATGTAACCTGGTCCTAATAAAGCTGTAAGGCATTTCTAAAACATGCTACATTGGGTCAGAACTGAAACTCAAAGCAAAAGTCCACTTATGCGACTTTCGGTTCCAAACCGAGCTTAAACTGAAAATTGTCAGGTTGAACATGCTTAGACATGTTCTTACTTTAATTACCAAGTTATATTAGTGATAAAACAGGTTGCATGGCTTCTACATTGTTAATTATGCGTTTATTTGAAAATAAGCTTTCTGTTGACTTTTTATAATTAACTTTGACCCGACAATTAACCTAGTTAGAGTGGGAATCAGATAGTGCCCTTTTAAGGGTCCCACATGATTACCAACTCATAGGTACTTTCAATTCGAGATTTGACTGGACAAATTTTAATTAATCTCGAAGTCAAACCTTAATTATGATGGTTTGACTTTAGGCTAATTAACTAAGTAAAACTGAATTAAGGAAGGTTAAGAACACTTACTAAGGTCCTATGCACGACTAAGAATCCCTAGGAAGTGTACTTGAGCTCCAGGAATCTCCAGAAGTTGAGTTGTGAGAGTTTTGAAATGCAAGTGCCCAAATGGTTACAAGTGAGCTTCTATATATATGAGTTTTAATCACATATGATCATGCCATGCAAGTCTACAAATGTTATGAGATGGTCCCATGTGTCCCTATTACATGAAATACCAGTGGAGGAGTCCCTGGTATACAAAACAAGGCTTTAAAGTCGGTTAACAGACTGAACTGGCAGCTGCCATGCGTTTTCTGTCGCTGGCATGCTTAGGCGGCCCACGTAAGAGTCCCAAGGGGGCTTACGCGGATGGTATGGCTCCCTAGAACAAGTCAAACAAGTTTCAAAGTTTGCATTTTAGGTCCCTGGTCCTTATAAACGTGGTTTTACCTTTATTTCTTGCAATTTCAACCCTCTAACTTGACTTTTAAGGGCTCCAAGACATAACCAAACTTTGTTAAGTCCTTGGTTAACTTTTTGATCACCCGAAAAGTCATAAATTTCAACGTTGACGTTTTTAACCCCTCGTATACGAATGTTATAATAACTTTCTCATACTTTATCGAAATCTTGTGAAATGTTAATCACTTATTCTAGTGAGTATAATTAATCATTACAAAGCTTCAGGTTTGCTAAAAGGTCACTCAGAGGTATACTTTAAACATGTTGACACATTTAACCCCTGTAGTTTATAATCTCCCACTTTCTTCCACAATTAGCTTCGTATGATCCATAAATCATTCGTTTAAGAGTATAGACATCGCGTAGGGTCATTGAAAGGTATATTTATCCATTGTTGACATTTTGAATCCTTTTATTCACATACTTTCTTTGTTTGTCAACTTTAGTCCCTTTAACTTAATCCTTTACACGTTTAAAGTCTATGACACGTGTTAATATAATATTGGACATGAATTTCTGAGGTGTTACATTATAGGCCTATGATGGTGGAGTTCCTCTCCACGTTTATCTATCGACCACAGCCTGCTGAGCAGCCTAACTCAGATATGGACGATCTGATGGTGGAACCACCCCCTGCTGAGGTAACTTTCTGATTATTCGGGGAGCGACAGAATATGTCGCTGCGTCAGTTTGCTTTGGCCACCGGATTCTACACTGATGAGGAGTTGGTTCAGGATATTTATACCACCGCGATCACATCTATGCCTGATGATCAGTTGCTTGCTTGGTGGCCCACCCTCTGTGATGTACCCTTCGGTAATAAGGCCCGTGTCTCGTTGATTCCTGACCCACTCGTTCGCTACATACACCGTTGCATTGCCACGTCGATATCTGGGCGTGGAAAAAGCAACGAGTGGGTCACGAAAACCGACCTGTTCTATCTTTACTGTTTATTCACGGGGACGCCGTGCGCCCTCCATCGCTGCCTGGCGAAGTATTTCGCCTCATTTTCCCGACGTCAGAAGCCTGGCGGATTGCACGGAGGGGCGTTCATCACTCGTGTTGCCCAGCATTGCGGTCGGCACTTTCCATTCATCGGTGAGTTGCCACCGCCTGCCCCTTTCGAGTATTTGGGTATTAGGATGATGAGAGGGATGAACTTGGCGGTGAACTTTCCGGGCATTGGTTATCGGTTTGTCGGTTTGGACGATCATATTTTCGTAGCCCAGCCGTTAGTACATCAACATCTGCTGGAGGCTGCGGAGGTGGATATGCATCATGTTGTTGACGAGCCTATTGGAGAGGGTGACGTCGAGCCTGAAGTTGAGCAGGGGCATCCGCAGGAGCCGCCACAGCATCCTCGGCGCGTCTATCATGCGGTGAGGTTGCCTCAGTCCACTCAGCGTATCCTCGAGAGGCTTGTGGCGGGTCAGACGACTATGATGGGGAGGTTGGCGCTGCAGGATCGGCGGATGGATCGGATGGAGGATATGATGGAGTGGATGATGGCTAGCGAGGCTGATAGGCGTACCGAGGCTGCCGGTTCGATACCCGCCACAACCACGAGTGTATCCGGGGTCCGGCTCGGAAGCCGGCTCGTCCGGCACGCAGGCAAGCCCTTCCGGCACGCAAGCAGGCCCGTCTGATACGCAGATGCAGTTGACATGTTATGACAGTGGTTCTGATGACAGTGACGAGGAAATGGCTTAGGAGTAGTATTTATCTGTTTCGTTTGGTTGTATTTTGGGTTTAATGTGGTTGTACGAACAAATATTTATTCCTCTTTTGTTATTTTTGTTTAGTTGTATGCCCGGTTGTTTTTGTATAAATGTTTAATCTTTTATCAGCATGTATGGATGGTAACATGTTTAATATTTTATCAGCATCTATGTTGCTTTTTTTGGATTTTACAGCTGTATTGTCATGTTTATAAGGTCCATTGCTTGTTCAATCCGGGTTCCATAGGTATTGGGATTCTTATAACGAAGGGGTATATTGGTTTTTTTAAAATGCTAAGCATGTGCAGAAGGGGTATAAACGGTTATAAGAATTTCAGGGACTGGATTTGAAAAATTAGAATTACAGTTAGTTTTTAATAACTGAGCAGGGACTATGAGGGTTAACTGGAATGTCCTGGAACCTCCACCAACTACAATGCTTCTGCGTCAGCAACCTCGAGGGAGAACTCCTTCTGTATGGATTGGTTCTTCATGCTGTGGAACCGGTTACTGAGAATTCTTCTGCAACGAGGGAGCGCCAGATCAGGTCAGAGGTTCTTCATGTGGTAATGGGGAAGCGGAAAGCACGTTTACCGTGGAACGCATCCTTATACTTGATAGCAACAATATGGTGACCGGATAGAGATCTGAATAACCGATACAGTTTGCAAGAATTTAATAATATGTAACAGTTAGCGATTTAGGGTTTAGGGTTCAGGGTTTAGTCGTTACATTTTGTATTAAATTGGCATATTTTGTGTATTAATATAAAACGATGTTTCGTGTATTTATTGCGTTATGGTTAATAAATGACAAGTGAAAAATAATTAAAGACATAATAATAATTGATAAATAAAAAAATTGACATTTTATAATACACAAAATTCGTTTCATAAAATATCGTCATGGGTCAAAAACCCTACCCGACCCCCGGCCCGACCCGTTTGCCGGGACTAGATATAACATCGTTTTTTTAAATGTGCATATGTTTTATTATTATAAGTTGCATAAACTCTCAAGACATAACATTCCGCTAAATCACCAAAATACGAGAGTCATTACATTCGTTTACATAAGTTGCATAAACTTAAATACGGCTAACGACAAATACAAATACGGACAAAAAAAAACAAAATCCAACAGATTATCAAACAGGTGTCCCTCTTACGAACGACCCTTGAATTTTTATTTTCCATTTCTGCTACTTGCTCTTTATACATTCGAACCTCCTCTTTCAAATAATTGACTTTGTCTTCAAGTACTGCTTTCGTATCCAGCAAACCTCGGATGACTTGAACTGCCCGAGGACACATGGGAGGGTCGATCCACGCAAAGAATTTGCACCGAGAACGCTGAAACCGAAGGCGAATTAGTGTTTCTAAGTGTAAGAAATACGTCCCATTAAAAGTGTCATATTTTGAATTTTCAAAGTCTTTATTTATAAACTTTGACTTTAATTATATATTTTTTGTGTTATATAAAACTTGAGGAAAATTAACCCGATAAAAACACTTGTAAAACACACTCAAATCATATAACTTTCATCAAGTATTATCTAACACAAACAAAATTATTTAAGGTCAAAGTTTATAAATAAAGACTTTGAAAATTCAAAATATGACAACTTTAATGGGACGGAGGTAGTAGTGCTTAAAGTACATACCAATTGAGAGCAGGTGTAAAATTGACGCCCGGGATTAATATCCGTCCAAGATGTTTTTATCCCAGCTTGCCTTCCACATCTACAAATAACCATTGTGAATGTCAAGATGGATATTGATTACACTTTCTTGTACGTAATAGTATTTGTTTAGAAAAAAAAAGACTCAATACGCCGCTCATAGCACAATGAGATGCGTATAAAGTACAAAATCTAACCACTTTTTCAGAAAAAGTAAATACATATGCCTCACATAGTGCTATGGGGTCCGTATAACAAAAAGTTAGGTGTTGTATATGCCTCACATTGACCTATACGGTCGTATACACTGACAGCTTTTCAGAAAAAGTAAATTCATACGCCCCTTATATATCAATGAGGGCGGTATAGACTGACAACTTTTTCAAAAAGTAAATACATACGCGTCATATAGATCAATGAGGGCCGTATATATTCGTTTTGTTTGACTTATTTAGCAACAAGCCTGCTCTTTGACAAACTATATACCCAAAAAGGTCTTGGACCACACGAGTCCAACGTTGGACCACACGATGAAGATCCAGAAGTACACACACACGCACGGATTCTTTGTCTCTCGTATTGTTATCGCTCTCGTATCTCTTCATACGCTCGGAGTATTTAAGGTTAGTTCGTATTCCGTATTTTTATGTTTAATTTTCATTTTTTCTCTGATTTTTGTGGTTTATTTTGGTCGGGTATATTGGTGTTAGGGTGGTGGGTTTTTGTGGTTGACGGTTGTGGTTGTGTTGTTTTGTGGGTGGTGGGCTGTGGTGTTTGTGGGTGGTTATGTGGTGGTTGACGGTGGTGGTGGTGGTGTTGTGTAGTCGGTGGTAGCCTGTGGTGTTTGTGGGTGGTGGGATGTGGTGTTGGTTTGTTAAGATTGACGGTAGTGAGGTGGTGGGCTGTGGTGGTTGAGGTGGTGGGTTGTGGTGGTTAACGGTGGTGGCTGTGGTGGTGTTGTGTTGCGTTGCGTTGTGGGTGGTAGCCTGTGGTGTTTGTGGGTGGTGGCCTGTGTTGTTGGTTTATTAAGGTTGACGGTGGTGGGTTGTGGTGGTTGACGGTGGTGAGGTGGTGTTGTGTTGTGGGTGGTAGGCTGTGGTGGTTGTTGAGGTGGTTGAGGGTGGTAGGTTGTGGTGGTGGTGGTGTGTTGTGGTAGTTGGGATGGTGGTTTTGGTGGTGGTTAGGTTGTCGGTGGAAGGTGGTGGGCGGTGGTGGGCGACCGACTGGTGGTGGTGGTCGGCTGTGGTGGTAGTGGGTGGTCGGCTATGGTGGTGGTGGGTTGTCGGCTGTGGTGGTGGTGGTGATGGTGTTTCTTTATTATATTTTACAATATAATTTCTAATATCGAGTCTAACACTATAATTCTATGTTTTTTAACAGGATATCGAAAGTCGGTGTTTTGACGGTGGTGGAAACGTAATTCTTATGGAGAAGTGCACTGCGTTCATATTTCAGATTCAAACGAGTACCTGAGCTCATATTTCAGATTCATGCGCCGGGACGTCGGTCTAGGGTGAGGTGCTTGGTGGTGGGGGATGCATCATCCAACATCAATTGCCAAGTCACCCGGAACTCCGACATTGTCAGATGTTACCGTGCAAATAGCACGGAACTCTCATATTGTCGATTCCGGGTGCACTCTTGATAGCATCTACCGACGCGTGGTAGTTCCGTCACCGGCATCGACCGACGCCCGGTAGTTCTGTGACCACCATATACCATCACGCGTCTGAATAGGCTTTTAAACCGGACGGAATCTACGAAGAAACTGTTCGATTTCACGGTTTGTTTGAGAACCTGATTCAGATACACAACGGTCTCTTTGCTTCGTCCACTAGAACTATTTGTGTATGCATTCTTTTGGTAGTTAACAACGCTTTGAAGTCAAACTGAGAAAAAACAGCTTCGGAGAAACCGGACTGGCTTTGAAACAAGCATGTGAATCTAAGTAATAATATGTAATAGTTAGCGATTTAGTGTGTAGGGTTTAGGGTTTCGGCTATGTATTGTATTACATTTTGTATGAAAGTGTTGTGTTTTGTGTTATTTTATCAAACAATGTTCACTTACATTTTGTATTTACGTTTCTTCTTGCGTTATGGATTATAGATAATTTGACGTTTTATAATAACACTTGATAAAAAATGTAGAAGTTTTATAATACTAATTAAAAAAAATGTTGACGTTTTATACTAACACTTGATAAAAAAAATGTATAAGTTTTATAATACTAATTAAAAAAAATGTTGACGTTTTATAATACTAATTAAAAAAAATGTTGACGTTTTATACTAACACTTGATAAAAAAATGTAGAAGTTTTATAATACTAATTAAAAAAAATGTTGACGTTTTATAATAATAATAATTAATAAATAAAAATGTTGCCATTTTTCTAAATATATTAAATAAAAAAATGACATTTATATACCTTCCTTTTATAACAATAAATAATAATAAATATAAATGTTTATATTTTTTTTATTTTAACAACAATTTAAAAAATATATATAAAGTTTTTTTTAAATAATATTTCACCCACTTGAAAACCCTTCATACCCTTCAAATTTATCCCACACAAAAGAGCCAATGATTGGGCAATCATTGGCTGACACCCAATCATTGACAATTAATAGGATGTGTGAAAAAGTAACAAAAAAGTAAACGTATAGGGCAATGAGGGGCTTATCGGGTGGGTCCATTTTCAGGCGTATATGACAATGAGGGGTGTATAGGGTTAGGGGATGTGTGGATAAATTAGGGGTGTTCATGAGCCGATCCGATCCGATCGAGGGTCTGCTCATACTAGGATTGAATTACAACCGATCCGATCCGAGCGGATCAAATTTGTAAAACCGAACGCAAAAGTGATGCTCATGCTCGGATTGAATTTGAATCGATCGGCTCGGTTTCGCTCGGTTTTTATCAAATCTTAAAAAAATCGAGCGGATCGTTTTCACTCGATTGAATGATAAGGCTTCGTTCAACAAAAACAAATTCTAACTTAATTAAAACATGTCCAATACTTTAGTAACAAAAGCAATACATAACTCGAATCATGATTCTAAAAATGTTCTTAACAATATCAAGAAACACAAAATAAAGTGCGAATACAAATTGTCATTTAGTTCAAAATCCATAAACTTCTTCTTCTATAATATAAATATATATATATTAATTATTAAATAAAATATATATATTAATTATTAATAAAAATAATTCGAGCGAAACCGAGCGATCGACGAGCGAGCGGAGCTATGCTCATGCTCAGATTGAATTTGAATCGAACCGATCCGATCGGCTCATTTACAAACTGAGCGGGAATCGAACGAGCATTTTTCGAGCGATCGTCGAGTAGTTTGAACAGCCCTAGGATAAATTGAGGGGATGTGTGGATAACCAAAGCCTTTATAAAACATAAGTATTCCTAGGGTTTTGATTTTAATCTCAGATTTTGTATAGTGGCTTGATAAACTAGAACATGAGTGTGATAACATCACTAGTGATCTAGTGGTGGTTACGGGTATTAAAGTTTTACCTATGGTGGATCCGGATGAGTTTTCCTCTCTAGGTCTCAAGTTCGAGTCTGGGTGATAGGGGTTTCTCATTGAGGGGTTTAAATTGGGGATCTATTGTGCGAGTAGGCTCTCTAGCGCAGGCCCGGTTAAGACAACGTATGCTAGACCTCCCAACATTGACAAATAATTCACACCTTTAAAAAAAAAAAAAAAAAAAGGATGAGTGTCATATAAAAGTTTCAATTCCGCCCTTGATGTGCGTTAGTTTTGTGAAGTGATTTATAATTTATTAATTCTGGTCAATCAACTTAGGTCACTATTTGATTGAATAATTGTTAGAAAATTAGTTAAAAATGATTTTACACTAACTTTAAACATTAATAGATATTTTTATATATAACTAAATGACTTAATTAGCATTAATAGTTGTTTTTATTTAGTTAAAAATGATTTTACACTAACTTTAAACATTAATAGATATTTTTATATATAACTAAATGACTTAATTAGCATTAATAGTTGTTTTTATATATAATTAATAAGACCTAATTAACACAAGGACAAAGACAAACACACAAGAACTTCCATGCTGTTTCGCATTTCAAAGACTTTCTTGATATTAGATTCCTCGTACTCAAATCTCTTTACATGATTCTTTTGTACAGATTATAAAATATGATCACAACGTAACGTTCTTTGTGTGATGCATGTTTGAAATTTTTTCATTAACATTTTTGGACATGGATAATTTACTTATGTGTCGTATAAAAATTTATTTGTGGGTTTGTGTTCTACCATGTGAGAGGATCACAACGAACAAAAGCGTGTTCAAAGTGGAGCTAATATGAATAATATATCAATATTCGAAGTTGTATGGTTGAAACAGGCAAGATGAGAAAATGGATTAAACTTTATCCCATATAGGTGTGATGACAAAACTAGAAGCGGTATATAAGAAAGAACATTTCTTATAAACTATTTACCTAAAGGGAAACACCAGTTGGGACCCTAAAAGGTGCGTTGCACACCCGACCTAGATCTTGCACATGTGCGCATGGCGTGGGCACAATGCAGCACTTTGCACTTCACATCATTGCTGCCTTTTTATTTTTGAAAGCTAGTTCGAACGGCTCGGTGCAGGTGCGTGTGGTGCAAGTCCAGCGGATCAGGTTTGGAACAATGATGACGTCAACAATATCACCTGTTGACATCATCAGTTACACCCAGCACTGGGTCTAGCCAAGTTGGCTGGGCAGTTGATTCGGGTAGCGGTTATTCTAATCACTAGGCAGTTGTTTCAATCAGCAGTTGTTCGACCAGACCAGCTGTTCTGTTTAACAACTATTTAGTTCCCCGGTGTGGTCATTTTATTTTTATTTTTCCATACACAACTGAAGAATGGAAAAGATTATTCAAGTGTCTCAGGTCCTGAAAGTGCATGATAAATACTGCCAAAGCTCAATACTGCAGAGGAAATTAAATGAAGCGCTCCAGATACAAAGTATGGAAAAGTGATGTGGGCCCAAGTGTGGAGGAGCGGGCCATCTTGTATTTGGAGGGCCAAGATCGTGTGACAAAAAGGGTTTTCACTAAAATGCCTCTAACTTGGGTTACAGGTTGTCCGTTTTGGGCGTGCGACCAGGCGAGTCGATCGTGAGAATGAAGCCCATCTTTCTACAAACACTGTAGGTGGTTTGGGTCATCGTTCGGGCCCAAAAACGCTTATTTCTATGAGTTATTTACCTTTTTATGTTTTTTATTGCTTTTGGTGGACTTTTTTTTTTCTTCTAGCTTTTGGCCCAAGTGTGTTTTGAGTCCCGTTTTCAATTTCCGTTGTTATTTATATGATTGTAATGGGATGAAGCTAATCAGTTTTGAATTATATGAAAAGTCATTTTTCTCTCCCTGTTGAGTGTCTTGTGTGTGAAACCCCCAATTTTCGGTATTCTTCGTGAATCAACGAATTTTGGAAGAATCGTTCATGGCATTCTGTGAGAATCAACAGGTCTGATTTCGTATCCCGTTTTCTAGCCTACATCAAAACGTATCTATAACTTCCCCACCAAGACCTACCCCCAACCTAGAGTAGATAGGTGAGGAAGTAAAATTAATCCTCGTTCATAAATAGGCTTTTCTGGTATGAAATGAGCCATTTCAAATAGATTCATTGCTCCGACTCAGAATACAATTAATCCGGCATGGGCAACATGAGCCCCTAGTAGTTTACCGGATAAATTGATAAGCCGGGTTTTCATCGTTTAAACTCATGTATTCAATAGAAAAGACAGTTTTTATAACCACTTAAAATTCATTTATTCTAATATTAAACGTTGTTTTATTACACAATTAATTATCTTAATATTGACAAACTTTAATAGGTTGAATGAGTCTTCAAGTTTTATTATTTATAAAAACACAATAAGATACAATCACTACACTTCACGGTTGGACAAGTGCACCCATTGTTGGCGTAATACGGTGATGGTAAGATATCGAGATTGTCCAAGAATACAACAATTTTAAGTAACGAGTCTTTGTCAACGTCTAGTCAAACCAAAAGTAAAGGACTAATAATAGGCTCATAAAATAAAATAAAGAGATAAGAAAAAACTGTTTTGTACTCAATGATAAGAAAAATGGTATTTGAGATATTTTTACCTTTTGATAGCTTTGTTAACTAAAACTTACCATGATTACAAGAACCCGATTGTCAGACCAGAAGTTGTATTCTGTTAATGCATAAAGTTGTGGAGCTCTTTTTAGAGACCCTCACATACTCGACCATATTGGTTTGAATAAGCAAGGAAACGCCTCGCAAGGTCGGATCAAACCACAATGATATTGCCTAATCAGTAGAGAAACTATCTACTAGTGTGATTTGGTATTAAGTAAGAAAATATATTAAGGGGTTTATACGACTTCTTATTGTGAATCCCTTGGTGAGGCGTAAATTCCCCAAGGGTAGTGATTTTTTTATAAACCAAGTCCTTCGCGCTTTGGTGTTATCTCCACGTTTTGGCAAGAGCTTACCGACCTTTAACCCCCTTTCGAGACATCAACATATTTTGACTCCATATAGACATATAAAACATGAATGTTTTGCGCTAGCGGCAACACAAGATTGTTGGTTAGTTTTTATGGATTAAGAAGAAAGATTACATGCCCCACGCTAGTGGCGACACGAATGTTTCACTCACTTTCAATAAGTATATCTTACTTAGGTACTGTTTGTTTTTGCTTAAAACGTCTGCAAAGAGCCTATGTCTGCAGGCGGGCAGACATAAGGCCTTGAAGACTGTTTGTTTTTTTTTTTTTAAACAGATCTGAACTTAGCTTTTTTCTTCTTAAAAAATAAGCTTTGATCCCCTGCTTAAAACATCTTCACAAGAACCAAAACAAAAACCCTAAAACAAATGAAGCTCCAGACCTCCCCTCCTCCCCTCATCCACCTCTCGATTCCCCTCTTCTCCCTCAGATCGAGTCGCCGGACTCCGGCGACGGTACCCGCCACCATCTCGTTTTTTTCCGGTGGCCTAACCACTGACTAGATGCTTGATTCGAACAACATAGGACCCACTACCACCAGTGCGTGTTGGAGTTTAATCCCTATGTTACGTCCGGTTCAAGTCGCATAAGTCAGATGGAGTTCGTTGGGTATTAAAAGGGAAAAAGGAGTTTGTTGACTGTTTAAGTTTATTTTAAATTATCCTCATGATTCGGTTGGGTAGAGTTTGAATTATACTCAAATTAGATAGTAGGAATTATATAGCAGACATGAATTGTTTCTTGGTAATAGTTTTTTCCGAGTTAATTGCCCGGATAGTGGCCGGAGAATTGTCGGAATTCACCGGAGATGGTGGCCGTTTGGAGGGATGAAGATGATAGGGTGGGGTGGTATGTTGCAGTAGCGGCGGAAGGAGCGGAGCGGAGCTGGTGCGGCAGGGGCGGACATTCATGGCTCCTCGGTCAGTGATTGTATTGCATTTTTTGAGATTTTGGATTAGATGTAAATATATTTGTAAATGTTTTGGTATTTAAGGAATTTTTGTTATGAGTTGCTATACATACATGATTTGAAGTGTTGATAAATTGTTTGAGGATCTTTGATGTATGTGGGTGTTAGTTGGTTGGAGTATATGAGAATTGGAAATATGTTTGCTGATGTTCCTCTTTTTTATGATGATGATAAGGTGAGTTCATGCCTGGCCGGGTTATGAGACAGTTATGAGACAGTTTATGCACACAGTAAAAACAAACAGTCTGATATTTTCAGCTCGCAGAGCTTCAGACCACATCTTCAGTTGCAGACATGGAAACAGATGAAATCAGCTTGCAGACAGTTTATGTCTGCAAAAATAAACAGCACCTTAATGTCATTAACACACACACACTCACCTTTTGTTAATCCATAGCTTATTTTAGTTAGTTAACTCCCTATCAAGGGGGTTCTTTCCCCCAAACACTCACAAGAACCTTAGCCAAGAATGACCATCAAGATAGTTTTCGTCAAACTTAAAAAGATTGGATTAATCATTAAAGGATTGATTACACTAATTGTTCTTAGCTTTTACTTAATTATTAGAGTGATTAGAGAAAGTTGGTTGAAGAGAAATGTGTAGTAAGGCTGCTAGATGGTGGCCAAGAAGCTCTATTTATAGGCTGCTAGATGGTAAGGCACAGGGCATGCCTAGATGGCACGACCCGTGTCTGGTGATTCGTGACTGACACATAGTTGGGAGCCAGGCACGGCAAGGCACGCCTCGTGGTCCACTTTGTGGGACCCATCGAATCTTCGAAATCATCCAAGATTTTAGTTTTGTCATTAGTAGACGGAGCGTCAGCGACGGGTTTCCAGGTCGTCGGCGATGCCGGGGGGACACGTTTTGCCTAGTTTCTTCGTTTTCTTCAATCCGTAGCCCTATTCCAAAGCCTGTTAAGCTTCAAAATTGCACCCCAACCTACAGAAAAGTTTGTGAGGGTGCGGGTGAGTATGAAACTTGTATACGAGCATGTATGGTGATGAAATAGGTATGTATATATGAGGTTAAAGTGCGTGAAGTAGAGGGGACTTGTATGTGTTTGCGTATGTATGTGTTTTGTATGTATTGATGTGTGTGGCTAGAATTTTATATATGAATGTGTTAGAATGTAGTTTTATGTATGTTTATTGATAGAAACGTATATATGCATAAATTTGCATTTAATAATACGAACAATGGGACTTGTATATATGTATATGTGGTTTTTAATATGTATGAGTATTAACGATACTAATCGTGTTGCCTTTAAGAATGGAATGAAGTGCATGTATAGTATTGTTGGCTTCGTGATGATTTGACACTGGAATGCAATGATTGTATTCAAGAAGATGACCAAATGGATCAGTATATGTAGAAAGAATGCGACGTGGTTGTTTGATTATGTAAGTTTAGATTATGTATGACGTCACCGGTTACTAATGATGTGATTGTATATGGTGACTGTATGTTGCATAGAATCATCATCGTCATGGAGTGTAAGCGGTTGAAGATCGAGTCAAAGCATGGATTGTACGAGAGATGTAGTCATGTAGATTTGTAAACGTATGTTGTATTTGATCTCCAAAATTAGAATGGAGGATGTAATTAATTTTAAAAGAGTCATTTTGAATGGTTTTCAAGTATGTTAGAACATTTATAAGGAAAAGAGTAAATTGAAAAAATTGTCCGTGAGGTTTGGGCACGTTTGCCATTTTCATCCAAAACAACTTTTTGTACCATATTGTCGTTCACTTTGGGGCTAATTTGCCATTTTCATCCAAACGTCTAACTTTTTAGCCAAAATTGTCCCTGAGGTTTGGGAATTTTTGTTATTTTCATCCAAATATTTGTCAGCGCTTCTGCTAGAACTAAATTTTATCCATCTAAATCAGTGCTTCTGCTTTCATTTATTTTTCTAAGAACTAAAAGTCAATGTTTATTTCAGTAATTCTTTTGTTCTAAATGTGTTAACATGTTTTTTCTATTTTTTTTTGGAACGGCTAATATCTTTAATCTCGTCGTCTATGGGATTTGAACCCAAGACCTTCCCCTTTCCAACCTATCATCGGTGTTTTAAAGGTTTTGCCTTTACCAATCAACCACCACCATATTGGTTAACATGTTTATTTCTATGATTTTCCCATTTATTGGGGAGGTTAAGATGTTTGACGATTTGTACTTGAGTCAACAACACCTAAGGACGTTAAGTTGTGGATGATGTTATCATGATAGATGCGTGTATGCATTAAGATGATAATGAAACATCATAGGTAAGTATAAATTCACATGAAAAAGGCATCACATGATTAGGCTGCTGTGACATTGAAGCAGAAAACCTTGTCATTTGTCGGTCTTTATCTAAACCGATCGATCGAACGGATGCATATGCATGCCTACATGTGGTCTTCCAGGAATATCGTATGTACATACAACTGATGATTCATTCATCTGTGTGGAAGTAAAAGCGACAAACAACATATGAGAGTACCTGGTACATAAGTAAAACCATTGCATCCACAGAGTGATAATGGCTGCAACCACATCTGCAACTTACCACATGCCTCTTAAGAGTTAAGCCATCTCATAACAGTACAAACCTGGGGATATATTTATCTCAAATTTTAAACAGAATTAAAAACTATATGGGGTTTAACTTTGAATTTGGTGTTTGTAAAAAAAAAAAAAAAAAACACCCTAATTACTAATACATGATGTTCTTCATTAAGGGGGTGATTGTTGGGAATAATCAATGATCACTTTTCTAACCAAGTTATAGGTTTAATATGCATATATGTAATAGTTATGTTTAGTCATGTGTGTCATTGAAATTAGGTTAAAGGTTGTTTGTGTCAAAGACAAAAGTGTATAACTGTGTATGCGTGTATGCATATGTGTGTCGTTTCACTCGTTTCATGAAACGACGTGTCCATTGTATTTAATCGGTATATAGTCTACCGAAGAACACATTCAAAGGGTTACGGACCCTATCAACATTATCAAGTTTATTGTTAATCTTGTTATTCAATCCTTTGATATTTATGTTTTGGGCAAGAGTTTGTTCTATTGTCTTGTAAATACCAACACTTGTCCATATGTAAGACTAACATCAGTGGCGGAGCTTGAACGAAAAATTAGGAGGGCCGGACTCTCAAAATCCAATAGTTTACACTACAAAAAAATCAAAAATTTCAATAAAATTAACACTACGAAGCGAAAAAACAAGGAGGTCGCTATGAAGCTTCGCCCCTGATTTGTATCTTTTCAAGAAAAAACCTAGTATGACACTTAAAAGTGATCATAACTATCCTTCGTATTTTGTAATTAAGATCGAGATAAAAAAAATATATATAGAAGAAGTGATGATATAAAAATGGGGAATTGGCCTGTAATAATCCCACATATACCTTATTGGCCATTAATAATCCCACCTCAGAATATTCCCCCCACCAGTCCCACCTTTCACCTATTTTTCCTACAATGGTCCTCCGTTAAAAAAAACTTAACGGAGTTAAGCTTTTTTTCCAAATTACAAACAGATTTTTTAGGGCTTTTGATCAGAACAATGATACGAGTCCATTGATGCAAAACTTACTTCGAAATGGTGCTCCAAGTGACTTGATTTTGGTTAATTGGAAATTTAAACACCCGAATTGAAGCGCCGTTTTCATCGTTTGGAGCACCGCTTCGAGACAAGTTTTATATCAATGGACTCGTATCTTCGTTTTAATCAAAAGCCCTAAAAAATCTGTTGGTAATTTGGAAAAAAGCTTAACTCCGTTAAGTTTTTTTAACCGGGGACCATTGTAGGAAAAATAGGTGAAAGGTGGGACTGGTGGAGGGAATATTTTGAGGTGGGATTATTACAGGCCAATTTCCCTACTTTATAAATAAACACTCATGTGTAACATTAATCTGGTTATTTCCAACAAAATATGGCATGTTAAGTTGTGGATAATGGATATAGTGAAAGCTTTAGTCAGTTTATTTTCACGCCGCGCTGGCTGTATGCGCATATAATGTATATATGTGTGGGTGCTCGGGGGGTAAAAGTGAAAGTGCACAAATTTTAACGTTATTTTACTAATTTCGTGAAAATAACATTAAAAGAGGGGATGGTTAATCATGCATCATGTGGTGGCGTTGATAACCGAAAGACAAGGGAGTACATGCACTAATCGGCCTTTGTCTTAATTGCTAAGTGTTATGTGCCTTATCTCCAAGGCTTGATGCAAAACTACTATCGAGCCGGGGGTCTCACTGGAAGCAGCCTCTCTATTCCTAACAGGTAGAGGTAAGGCTGTTTACATCTTATCCTTCTCAGACCCTACCTTAGATTTGCTATTGGTGGGATTTACTAGTATGATGATGATGATGATGATGATGATTTAGTCAGTTTTTTCTTAGTGTCTATTGAATCCAACAAAATGTGGCATGTGAAGTTGTGAATAATGGATATAGTGAAAGCTTTAGTCAGTTTTTCTTAGTATTTATTGAAAACACAATCATGACAATTGCAATGGTGGAGACTAGTATACATGTGATGCACAGGATAAGTCACAAGGGTTGATGGGGTCATATATGTCCTGCATCTATTATTACTTAAATCATCATCTCTTTCAGTTTCCAATTTAGCAGCTTGTCATATGTCAAAATCTGAAAAGAAAATGTAGGGTCAGTAAACGGGTATGCGTGTTTCTTATAATCGGGTCGAGGATTACCTAATGCTATAGCTATTCGTATCAATGAAAACTTTTAGAGCAATAACATACTCGGTCCCGTACCAGAATACTCGTCCTAAATTTTTTTGGGTTTGCACAACAAGTTTAAGTTCATAATTCATTTGTCATCGCTAAAATCAACCTATTTTTATAAACAAAAACTAATTGTGTATCCATCAATTGAAACAGTTATTTGTCATTGTTGTAAATTGAAGACTACATTGCATATATTTTTTTTTTACAATGAAACAAGAAGCCTGTATAAATAGGCTTTACAAGAGAAATAAAAGGGAAAGACTTAAATATGGAGATGATGTTGAGGATCCATAATTTTCTCTAACTTATTTTTTTCCTTTTCTAACACTCCCCCTCAAGTTGAATTATGGGATTTCCAAAATTCAACTTGGCCATTTGGGTTTTGGCATTCGTTTTGATTTGGGTTTTGGTTTTGTTTGGTTTTGGGTTTTGAGTTTTTGGTTTTGAGGTTTGGATTTTTGGTTTTGATGGTCTTTTGGGTTTTTGCCTTTTTGCCTTTTGGTTTGGTTTGAGCCACCGTCGGCAGACATGGTGGCTTGGTTTTGGTTTGGAGACACCGTCGATAGACATGGTGCCTTGGTTTTGGTTCTCCCCCGCAAGCTAAGTGAGGGAGCGTTTTTTTTTTCTTGCGGGTTCATAGATTTGAACCCGACCTTCTCTTTTATTAATCTTTTGCTTTTTCGTAACCCAAGACCTGCTCCTTTCTTACATCCACTAAACTCTATTCTCTGTAAAGTAACCCCCACTTTTCCTTTTCTCCTGACTAGTGCTCTTGCCACATAACTCACAAAGGAATTGACGAAGAATGAATGATTCGTTGTTGTCGAAAGAAAATGGAAATAAAAACCCCACTGTTGATGATAGAAATTATTAGCAACCTTCTCCACTTTTTGACTTTTATTCCCTCTGCCTTCTTTGTCTCCCAATGTTTCCTGCCGTACCACTGTGTTTTTTTTTCGAGAAAATCAATTGGCCACCACAATAATTCGGCAGCCCTATTTTCCCACCAAGAAAATCAATAAAATTCATATCTTTTTCATCTCTGTTTTCCCACCGAGGATTGTCGGATTTCTTGTGGTGACGGTTTTGGGCTTGTGGTGTGGCGGTAGCTCGGTTTCCGCCACAGAATGGAGGCGGCGGCGGGATCTTGAGCCTATGTTGCCGCGGGTTGGTGGTTTGTGGTGTTTGGTGACCGGCGGTGACGGCAGGAAGAAGCTGAAGACTGAGTTTTCTGAATCTTTTGAACAGGTAGGTTTTTGAATTTTTTTTTTTTTTTTTTTTTTTTTTGGGAGTTGAATTTTGATTTTTAGTTATGGGAGATAGGTTTTCTGAATCGGTTTTGTTTTGTGGTTTGAAGGAGATGGGTTTTCACTGAATGGCTTTGCCGAGACGGTGACAGAACCGTGCCGGATCTGATGCGCCGCGGAGTTGATTGGACTGGTTCGCCGGAATAGTGGCGGCTAGCTGGAAGTTTATGTGACCGGAATAGTGGCGGCTTTAAAGAACAGGAACAAGAGATTGAATTTAGGGATAGTGTGCGGCTGGGGCTGACGCTTGTGCAGTTGATTTTAGGGTTTTGCGGACAAGGATGGGTGTGGCAGTGGCTGGTGTGACTGGCCGGAGATGGAGTTTCTGGTATTGGTGACGGCAGGTTTGATATATAATTTTGGTTGTGATTGATTGTAGAAGATGAGCAAGATGTTTCACGGATCAGAAACTCTGCTCTGATACCATGTTGTAAATTGAAGACTACATTGCATATATTTTTTTTTTACAATGAAACAAGAAGCCTGTATAAATAGGCTTTACAAGAGAAATAAAAGGGAAAGACTTAAATATGGAGATGATGTTGAGGATCCATAATTTTCTCTAACTTATTTTTTTCCTTTTCTAACAGTCATTTACCCGTAAATCTTTTTTTATGGCAAACCATAATCTACATCAGTTGTTTCCCATAATACTTTAATACCATTAAGCTACAAACCCTTTGATACCTGTAGTTTTAATGTTGCATTGCGCTAGTTGAAACCGATAACCTATGTTTGCCGTAAAAAAATAAAAATTTAATTAAATAAAAAAAGAAACGACTTGATAAAGGCATCAGTGGCGGACTCAGGAATTTTTTCCTGGGGGTTCGAAATATTTTCAAAGATTTTAGGCCCCTAGCTGTATAAAAATATCGGTTCATAGCTGGTCAGGTCGGATCATGTAAGACAAAAGAACATCAAACTAAAATTTATAAATGATCAAAAACTCGTCAAACGTCATTACAAATTACAAACGTATTTAAAATTGTGCCCTACAGGCTTTTTTTTTTTTTTTTTTTTGAAACATATCCAAAATATCATCTAAAGATACTAGACACGCCATAAGTTCATTACATTCTTACTCATTGTTCCTAACACATATAATTTGCTCCATAAGTTCATAAAACAACACTAAACACTAAACACTAAACACTTAAACAAAATAAACAATCATGTTCAACCATAGCCCATAATTTTCAATTATATTTTTAAACAATCAAGCCCTAATATTAAATGTTGATTACTTGTAACTAATCATTTAAACTAACAAAGCTATAAATAAAACAACAAAATCATTTAATTACAAGTCTAGAACAACAAAAAAATAAAAATAAAAAGATTAAACCCTTACATATCTATATTTTCTTCTAATCATCACATAAAACAAAATAAATAAATAAATAAATAAACCATACTAGTTCTATATTGGAATTCTGACGTAATATTGGTCGGTCCAACCGGAATTTTGGTTTTTCCGGTAAAAAAACCACCAGGTCGTGAGCAGTGGCGTCAAGTCGCTGGGAGTTTTTTTGGTGGCGGGATTTGGAAATGGAATGGGTGGGGATGGGTTTGGGTTATTTTATTTAGTTCAAATTTCTTTAGGTTGGGTTTGGTCTTGTATTAATAAAAATTAATTGCAGATTGTGCCTTGATTGGATTAAATAATTAAGTGAATAAGTGGTTGGTAATTATTTTTTTTCTAAGTGGGGCGGTTGAAAATTTTCAAGGGGTGCGGGTGAAAAATTCCAAGGGGTGCGGTCGGGATTTCCGACGAAAAATAACACTAAAAAATATTTTTTCATAGGGTGTGCCCGCCCACCCTTGGCATAGGGTGGGTACGCCCCTGAAAGGCATTCAATCATGTGTATCCAGATTCTTAATTCTTAAAACGTTTTGAATTATATTATTACAAAAATATAGATATTATAATATTATTCTAATTTTACAATTTTGTATTTGTATATAAAAAAAAGCAACGACATGATAAAGGCATTCAATTATGTGTATTCAGATTCTTAAAACGTTTTGAATTATATTATTACAAAAATATAGATATAGAATATTATTCTGATTTTACAATTTTGTATTTGTATATATAAAAAAAAAAAAAAAAGCAACGACATGATAAAGGCATTCAATTATGTGTATTCAGATTCTTAAAACGTTTTGAATTATTTTATTACAGAAAATATAGATCACTATTCTAATTTTACAATTTTTACTTTTTTATATTCGTTTAAAACAAGTAATCCCTTTTTCTATATAACTGGTTTAAATTGGAAATTACCCTCGTATTTTTTGTGCATAATTGGATAATGCTAAAAGTAGAATCGAACAGTCTAATTACAAGTTTCATTTAAAAGGTTCCAAAAATAAATCCTAAATACTCATGTATTAGGTTACAAACCGTGTATTATACGGGTTAAATATTGAAAAAAATAGATTAAATATTATTTTAATTTATAGATGTTAAAACCGTGTAATAATATTATAATCTTATACGTTCATAATTCATAGGGGTTAAATATTGAAAAAAATAGATTAAATATTATTTTAATTTATAGATGTTAAAACCGTGTATTACACGGGTTGATTATCGAAAAAAATGTAAATCATAAACTTCTATATAATCCTTATCACACTGTTAAAAAATGTAATAATATTATAATCTTATACGTTCATAATTCATAGGGGTTAAATATTGAAAAAATTAGATTAAATATTATTTTAATTTATAGATGTTAAAACCGTGTATTACACGGGTTGATTATCGAAAAAAATGTAAATCATAAACTTCTATATAATCCTTATCACACGGTTAAAAAATGTAATAATATTATAATCTTATACGTTCATAATTCATGAATTTTATCACATGTTCGTATTGGGTCACATGTGTAAAGACGAACTAGCCTTTTAAGACATTTTAATTTAGAGTTGAGTAAATTAGTTTTGAGCTCTCGTGCTTTGGTGATTTTAACCACTTACGTCCAAAATCAAAAAGTTTAACGCTCAGAGTCCTTAACTTTTCATTTTATAACGTTTAGAGTCCTTATGTTTTAGTGGTGTTAACCACTTGAGACCAAAATCAAAAGTACAAGTGTTAAAAAGTTGGACTCAAAATGTTATACAATGAGTGGTTAGGGAATCAAAGCGAAATGTTATACAATGAGTGGTTAGGGAATCAGAGTATTAAACTTTTTGATTTTGTTCTTAAGTAGTTAAAACCACTAAAACAAAGAGACTCAAAAAGTAATTTACTCTTTAGAGTTATACATGGCTCACACGTGAGTTTGAAAAATATGTGGTTTATATTTTGGAACAAAATTAAAGGTGTGACGATCAACGTACCAAAAGATTGTTTGTGTAATTAACTCTTATATTTATTTGTATTTCATTTTTGGAATATGATGATCCATTGGCAAAGTCAAAACTTTGATACTTGGGATTGTAAAAGGGAGGTCGTGGGTTCAAATCCTACCGACAACATGGATTAAAAGAAATTCCACGTTAAAAAAAAGTCTAGATAATCCATTCAATCCTACGAGTCTGAATTGTCATTTTTCTAAAACCATACAACCCGGCTCATTTTTTGAACATACTAGTTCATTTGGACCATCTATAACCTTTATCTTCAAATGTACACAACCTATGGTTTTTTTATAAGTCTAGAGCTGATTCAATTCATTCCTGGACAGCCTTAGCCTCCTCACCACTCATTATTACTTACTTCCTACGTTTCATTACTTGATTTTTTTGCTTTACGACGCTACTTAATGATTAACAATCTAATTTCATCTTTCTATTTCCAAGGCAGATGTAACCGTCACGCAGTGTTCGATTCGATAAGAGCACCCATATTTTTCTGACAGATGCCATGGACCCAGCAGCAAAGGTATTAACTGCAACTGTTCTTGCATCCAAAATCGGGTGCATATGCACGCTTGCACGCGTTTGTAGATGAGTCGCATTAAAGGGTGCTAAGCTAGTCGTATTCATCGGTTAGTAAGTCGAACCAATACGAACATGAAAATTGTGTGTGACATATGAGCCTGAACACGACATGTGAGGTTTGAGTTAAGAACCCGAACACAACACAGATATCGTTGGTTGGTGAATCAGAACCCGAACACAAACAGCTGTGACCCAATACAAACATGAGTACAGGACCCATTTAACTATACGTTTTAACTATATACAAATATCAGCATAAAATTATGGACCCATTTAACAATACGTTTTAACTATATACAAATATCAGCATAAAATTCCCAACCAGTTTAAGGCACGGCACAGAACACATTTTAGAAAAAAAAAAAAAAAATCGGGTCAACCTGTGATCCCCTCAGGCTGATCCAGCACGACCAGTTTAGCTAAATTTGTTTGCGGGTTTGACCCGATACCAACCTAGACCCATTTAGAGTAAACTCAAACCTGTAAATTTTGTGTGTAAATTTTGTGTTAGATTCGTGTTATCTTTCCCCTCGTGTGAAGCATTCACACCCCTAAATTCACATGTGGAGTTCGTACAATCTAGTGGGGACCACAGTTTGGGGGTTTTAATGCAAGTATCCTTAATGGGGAAACCAATCAACCATCAAGATATACATTAAATGTATGATGTAGCAGGTTAGTATTTCCATCTAGATATTCTAACCTCTAGAACTACTTTTACATTACAATCTGTGCCATTTCAAAACTTTTGTTGATCAAGTTGATATATATAATGAAAGAATGAGATACAAACACACAAAATTTATCTAAGGCGTTGTCGTAGAATTCAAGAGTGAAAGCGTATACTTCAGAAGACCAAGTTAAGTGTACCCGTTACTCGTCTTCATCAGATGGCAACGTTGGGCTGCTTGCACAGCTTTCCATTTTATGAAGTTCCAACATCTTCTTTTCGGGGTTACAAAGCCCTACAACGTTGAATATTTAATTTACATAAACACTAGGTTCTATTTCACATGTTAACAGATAGACCTGTAAACGAACCAAACGAACACGAACAAAGGCGTGTTCGTTTGTTTTACTTTAACTGAACACAAACATATAATCGAACAATTTTTTTTGTTCGTGTTCGTTTATTGAGAAAATGGGCATGTTCGTGTTCGTTTGTTTAAAACCTAAACAAATAGTTCACGAACGTAAACGAACATAAACAACAAATTTAAGTGGACATATTTTAACAAACATAAAGCAATATAAATGACAAAACATAAACGGAGATAAAGTAGCGTTTTGTATTAACTAATGATTAATTACGATAATTTATATTGGAAAACCCATTTTTATTACTGGAAAAGCGCAATTATCAATTAGTTATATGTATAAAAGTAGTTAGAAAGTAGAAACCTCTTTTATGTTTATATTTATATATTAAATATAACTCCAGGATTAGGTTCAAGAGTGAACACTAGCGTAGCTTGCGAACTGAGTGAACTAATCCTGGCCATACACGTGTGTAGATCAATGGCCAGGATTTGATGTTGAAATACACTAGTGTATTTTACGATTTGATGATGAGATCCTGGCTATACACGTGTGTAGATCAATGGTCAGGATTTGTTCACTCAGTTCGCAAATACACTAGTGTTCACTCTAGAACCCCACCCTATAACTCCATTATGTATTTATTAAAATATAAAAGAACATAAATAAACGAACACCACGTGTGTTCATATTCGTTCAAATAATTGTCCATGTTCGTTTGTTTATTAAATAAACAAACTTCCCACCGAACAAGTTCACGAACAGTTCATGAGCGTTCGGCTGTAATTCACAGAGCACAATGAGTTCATTCTAGTAAAAATATACAAGAAGAAAAAAATGCTAACCGGAACATTTGGGGATGTCCCACACAGCAATGGATGTAGCGGTACATTCAGGTTGACAAAGTTGACGATTGTCCTCATGGTTGACGTTCATTGCAAGCATCCATGCGCCGATAGTAACATCCTCATTGCTGAACATCCGGAAACTGGGAGATGCAATATCACGGACTTGACAAAATTAGTAACGGTTAATCCAAATATCTGTTTTGGTATATGAGTAATGTAGTATCTTTTTCAGATCTCTATGATTGAACAGTGCCCTAAGGTGGGGACAAACTTGCCTGTCGTTTCTTAGAGCAACCAAGCTTGCAACAACGTCTGCAGAAAGAGCGTATATCGGACCGTAAGCATGAAGAAAGTACTCTTTCCCAAGCATATGCCCTAGAGGTTCATACCTGCATATATCAGTATGGTTAGTCAATAGCGTCACTACACAAGTTCCATTTAAAAAAAAACCCCGACTATCTCTGAATGGTAAATTGTTATGTTTCTCCTGGTGAGGCGATATCGGCTTGTAATATACTGTTTGTTTTAGAAAATAGAGTAAAATGCCATTTTCGTCCCTGAGGTTTTGGCCACTTTCGTCCAAAGATTGGTTTTTTCACATCTGGATCCAAAAGGTTTGAAATCTTGTCGTTTTCATCTGACTCGTTAACTGCATCCATTTTTCTCTGTTAAATGAGGGGCATTTCTGTCTTTTAAGACATTTTTTATTAAAATGAAAAACACTATAAGAAATAAAGATCCACCTCTGTTGACTTTCTCCCCACCCAAACCCTTTAATCATCACAAAAATGTCTAAAAGGACGAAAATACCCCTGACTTAACGTTAAAAATGGATGGAGTTAACGAGTCGATAAAAATGGCAAGATTTCAAACCTTTTGGACCCAAATGCGGAAAAACAAACCTTTTGATGCAAGTTGCAACTCGCAAAAGTAGCCAAACCTCAGGGATGAAATGGCATTTTACTCTAGAAAATATATCCCAACCCCATGAGACTGTAGATCAAAACGCTCTTTTTAGGTATCCAAAATGACAAAATGTTAATTGTCAATGACTTTGCCTTCATATTATGATCATCATGTGGGTCATATAACAGCCATAGGGAGTACTATAACGTGCATATCACATCCACACATAATTTACACGCACATGAGAAGCTTTGTAAGACTAACCATTTGAGTTTTGGGTCAGTGAACACAGGACCTTTCTTCATGCATCCAAGATAAGTCTGTGAGTGAGTACGTTCTTTAGCCAGGAGCAGCGAGAGACGATCTAGAATCAATTGGAACAACAAGTTGCGTACAGTTGCAAAGAGAAAACACAAATAACTGATATACAACTTTATAAATAGTCACCTGGTCTTAGATATATGTCATCATCAGCTTTAACATAAAACTCAGAATCATATAGTGCATAGGCAGCTTTGAAAAATGCCAACCTAAAATAGACACACAAAGTGGTAAAACTGTCAAAAAGTGAGTACCACTTCCTAATATACTTTGGTCATTGACACTGACGTTTTGTATGGAAGCTTACTATACTCCTCAACGATATCCAACATCAAGAAGTCGTCATATTCTTCCACCTCTTTTCTAAGTTCCGCCATCTTTGATGCATCGCTAGTTTTGCCAATAATAAATCTAAAAGCTAAGCCTGTGGCCTCTTCCAATCTGCACAAGACGAACTCATAATTAAGGCTACAGAGTGCGTTACAAGCATACTCAATCTAGCAAGCTCGATTAAGGATCCCAAATACTTTAAAGTATCAATCAAATAACAGATATAATATTTGAAACTATATAGCTTACATTAACATATTCATAGGCTTACAATTACGCTATAGATGTTCAAATTTAAGTTCTCATAAAATAGAACTTGACATGATATACGTTTCAAGCTCATAAGTTCACTCAGTTCAAGTGTTCAACACAAGCACGGATTGCTAGCTAGAAGCTTCACTAATTCACATCACTTGCTAGAAATCAGTTATTTGACAATCACTCGTGATCTGCAGAGTCCATTACAAGTATACTCAATAAAGCAAGCTTGATTGGAGGTCGGAAAAGCTTTAAAGTATCAATCAGATTATGTATGATAAAGCAAAGCTCAATTTGAGCTTGACCTAAATATTTAAAACTATACAGCATACCTTAACATGTTCATTGGTTATTAGGTTTATAAATACACTATAGAAGTTCAGATTTAAGTTCTTCTAAACTAGAAAATGACCCAAATTTAAAACTATATCGCATACAACAACATATTATTCATAGGCTTATAATTACACTATAGAAGTTCAGATTTCAGTTCTTATAAACTAGAAACTGACCTAAATTTATATAGCATACATTAACATATTCATAGTCTTATAATTACGCTATAGAAGTGCAGATTTGAGTTCTTATAAACTAGAAACTGACCTAAATCTAAAACTATGTAGCATACATTAACATATTCATAGACTTATAAATACACTAAATGGATTTAAGTTCTCATAAACTAGAAACTGAGCTTTAGCTGACCAATTCACAGCCCTAACTACAAATCAATTATTTCACAATCACTGAAAGATCCGATCTACTCATACGATACAAACACAACACAACACAAATCAATCACCAATTAAAACAACCAAAAACATAATTAAATCCAAATCTACAAAATCACAAATCAATTACCGTTGAAGACCTTGATGATCCGAAGGCATCCACGTCTTCCGCAACGCTTTCCGCCTACCAACCGAGGCAAAACCGGTCTGAATTCCAACAAATCCCATCACCTTACGCCTCTTCTGATCTCCACCACTCGCAAACCCTAACCTATCACTTCCTCCACTAGAACTGCCACTTTTATCCCAAACTACCGATACCGAAAGCGGTTTACCGTACTTACATTTGCTTTCTGCTCCGATTCGTCCTCGTGAAACGGCGATGATGAATAATAACACACCGGTGATGCCGATCAGGATACAGAGTGCTTGTAAGATTGATCTGTTAGGTGAGTTGGATTGAGATCGAGCTTGGAAGAACTTTTTAGGCATCGGCATTGGTTGGTGTCGATCTAGGGTTTATGAGTGATGAGATTTGGTTTGGTTAGTTTGAATATTTGATTGTCAGTTTCAGATAACTTGTGGAGTTATAAAAGTTATTGGGAGAAAACAAACAAATCACTACTTGGTTGCCTCCAAAAAAGTGTGGGTTTAATGTAGAAGTTGGTATTTAGATAATTTTTTTTAACAGCTATCAGAATCAATCTCGAGCGCTCTCAAGATATCCATTGAACAAATAGAGTATTCCGGGAGTAACCCGAGTCCATCACCAATTCCAGGGAAAACCTGGTAACCCACCCGCTCGTAGGTACGACGGTGAAATTATCAGTAAAACCCGTTTGACTCAAGAATCCAACCCAGGTTTCCCTGGGTCTCCTATCATTGCCCACCAGTGCCTCACTCTGCACAAAGTGAGAGTTGAACCCGCTTCTCTCAAGAGAAATGCAAGTCTTCCATCACTTGGTCTAGAGATCATTGGCTGATATTTAGATATTGCATAACATGTTAGAGCTATATGTAGTGGTAATGCCTCTATTTTTGGGCGTTTTGAGCTATGTGGCAGCCCAGTCAGCAATGGGGTATTATGGTGCGTTTTCTAAAATGGGTGTAGTGGCGATGTAGGTATTGTGGGGTATTATGTTTGTAATAAAATTAAATAAAAAACATAAAAAAAAACTTATTGGACAAAAAAAAGGAAGATAAAGGTGATTTGACAAAAGCAATGAAGCTGGGCATGGAAAAAAGCATACCAAAAGCAATTTGGGCAAAAAAACGCCCATGGGGGTGGAGAAAGGGCGTTGTGGGGCGTTTTTTAAGGGAAAAATGCCCAAAAAAACCCCACTGCGGATGGTCTTATGTAGTGTTTAGGTAGAAAATACTAACCGTATAAACGTAAGTCGGCTGGATTAAGATCAATAAAGTCGGTTCATGATTTGTCAAACATTTTCAAATTGAAGCAAGTTAGCTGGTTTGAGTGTTAGATATTATGTCCGGTTCGATAAGTCAACGCTGTCGACCGGGTCTTGACCCGTAAGAGTTACACCTTGGGCAACGAACTAAAATCCACTTAACCTGTTTAACTGGTAATTACGAACGATACGCGGGTATTAACTGAGAGACGGGTACATGGACCGAGTGAGACAAGAATACTCACCCTACGCCACTTGTCGCGCATGCACCTTTGCTGTGCCACATGTCGTACATGCGTCCACCTACCGCCACTTGTCATGCACCTACCTTTTGGCCAATTGCAACACATGCATTATGCATGTGTGCCACTTGGCAAGCATGCACAAGGCTCCATAGTTTTAAATTGTTGGGTCTTGCATTTTTGGAGAAGTGGTTGGATGAACAAAATGCTCTCAACAACACCACATACACAACCGGCCACCGCCGCGGGCCGCCGTCGCCGCCCCCGCCTCCGCCGTCCCGCCTCTGCCCTGCCGCTGCTGATTGTCGCGGTTGGCCGCCGCTTGGCGCCACCTCCCTAGTCGCGTTTCATTGGTTCGTTTACTAGCACTTGTTCGTTGAACCTCGGTGTCTCGACCGGTTAGTCATTAACTGAGGTATATCTTTCTCATCGGTAGTTAAATTTTTTTCACTGTGCTCGTATTTGCATGTAACCGGATCCTGTCGGGTTTTCGTTTTCGTTTCCGTTGATCATTAGTTTATATTTCCGCTGCGTTTTATTAATTAACTCGCTTAATTAATTAACTATTATTTATTGAACCGGGTTTTGATAAATAAAATTTTAACCGATCACCACGGAAACCCAACAGTTGTATCAGAGCCTTGGTTACAACATATGACTCGGTACCGGTCTTTTTAACCGGAATTAGAACACAAACTTTATTTATTTAAAGTTTGTGATCTAAATATTTTTTAAGTGTACTTTTGTTTTGGTCAATACTTTATTTTGTCTTGCTTGACCAAAAACATTGCCCGGTTTATTTTGTGATTGTTGTGCGATGTGTAAATCCGGCCCGACCTTATTTTTGTAGTTGTATATTTTATTCGGTTTTGTAATTATTATTTTTGGCCACCGAGATTGTTCAAAGTTGTAATAGATTAGTTTATGGTTTTGGCCCGTCTTGTGGTTCAAAGTTGTAATAGATAGGCCTTTTGTCTTTGTTGTATTTACTTGTTAAATATTGTTGATACGAAGACCCGAAGCAAAACCGAATGCCAAGAGAAGTCTTGGAGTTAGTGGGAGTTGCTCAAGACAATAAGATGCACTCAAGTCCATCTTTGTGGTTGTTTGTGTGTTGTGACCCCGTGACCAGTTTGATCTTGCTATTAGGCTCTAGCAAGATCGAACAATTTTGGCCATATGGATTTACATATTTATCTTGCTATTGTGGTTGCTTTTATCTTATAAATTGTTATAACGTAACTAACCTAAATACCAACATGATTTTAAAATGAGTTTTAAAATATTAAAAGCAATCACATTAAAACAAGTTCTAAATTGTTTTTACAACTTGTTAAAGTTTTTGTTATAAAACAATGGTTGTTTTTTGAAACAAATAATAACCAATTAAGTTTTGCAAATTAAACTAATTTTTATTTTCCAAAACTATTAACTTAATAGTTTTCTATTAACTTAAAATTGGTTATTCCAAGTCGCGACAAACTTAGTTTTATAGGTTATCTAAAACTAATTGCCCCGAGAGGTGAAAGGGTCATTTTGGTTTTGTCGCAAATTTAATATCTAAATTAAAACCGACTATAACGACCCTATTTGGTAAAAATTAAAATCAATAGTCTATGCCATCGTACTCCTAGTAACACTTGGGGCATAATGCGAACCATCAGTGTTGGAGCCACAGCACGACACTTGGTGTCTAGTTTATCCTTCCAAGGTGCAAGGGCTTCGTCGACACATCCGACCCTTCCACATGTGACCGTTTTAGGACGACTATTACTTTTCTTCTCGTGTTTACATGCCCCAGCTGCCTCGAGAACAAAAGTGGCATAGATGAGGCCAAACGTATCAATGCAAGGACAACAGGTTATCCTCGCAGCCTCATAAACCTTGGGAGTTGTGCTTTTCTCACAATTGACAATCGTTGTCAGTCCGCTTGAACCTCTTGCTAATGTTGCGTGCCCCAGCCGCCTTTGGAAAGAGCTTCTAACCGGATTCTCATTCCTTATCGTCTCAGCTCACGAAATAAGGAGATATACATCGAAAATACTAATTAATATCACCTTGCTTATATAACAGATGTCTAATGTAAAAAAAAAAACTCCTTCATTTTCAAGTCTATACTTGAAAGGAAAAGAAATAAAAAAATTTGAATAACACCAACTGTGACAACCCGAGTTTTCAAGGTCCTTACTTGACACGTTACTCGTTTCGCAAAGTGTTTTCATAATTCGTTTGCATTGTAACTTGTTTATGTTTGACATATGTTTGGTGTATTGAATTATAGTTTGGTAAGTAATAAACTTATGAACTATTTGAGTCATAAACGTAACACATGCATTCTCATCCTTATGACTACGAAACATAGGATTTTCGCCACAACCCTCACTCGACGAAACATAGATGTTTCGCCATACACACCACGACGAAACATAGGTGTTTCGCCATGTGGGCCTGTGGCCCAGATGAGGCCCAGGTGCGAGCCAGTTATATTAACCTCATAACATCACGTAAGATCACAATCGGCGAAACCCTAACACTTTTTTCCTCTCCCTTGCACTCGACGACAATCATCATCCCTCTCGAAGCTATTCCCAGTCTCATCTTACAATTGGTTAGTATGTGATTACCCGACTTAATCTACTTGATGCATTGATTGATGATTATTATGCGATGGTTGTGATCTGTTATGAATATAGGGATTCGTTAGAAACCAATCTCTTATGCTATGACAATTAGGGTTTTGATGTTTTATTACTAGTCAATTAGATTAGCATATACAGGTTGAGAACTCTATGATTTGTATTCATTCATGTTCACTGCTGGGAGTCAATGTTTCGGTTTGATGTTGTATGTTACCTGTTGATGTTGTATATGAGTACGGACATAGTGATGATCTGTTAATCTAGGGTTCATGGCTAGATATAATGTTGGTGATTGATAAGTTAAGGGTTCATGAGATTATTGGCAGTTGGATCGGATGATGTTTAGAACTGCCAGGTTTAGAGTTGTGAATCTTGAAACTGATGTGTTAGGCGACGAAAGTCACCTCGACGAAACACTTAGTGTTTCGTCACCCCTATCTCGACGAATAACAACATAGTTTCGTCACCCACACCTCGACGAAACACCTTAGTGTTTCGTCACACTCATATCGACGAACAACCATGCTGTTTCGTCATTAAGAAGGAATCCCGTCATCAGACTGTAGGTTATAATGCGCATGTTAATAAACGACTATGTTACTGTTTGTAATGATGTTAGTGATGACTGAGGAACATTAAATTGGCTTTTATGGATGGCACAATTAACTGTTAAGCGTGGTTATGAATCATATATGTGAGGTATGGTTTTGCATGGGCTTGGAATGCTGTTATGTGTTATTTAGTGATCATTGTTCTAAATGCACACTGTGACTAGACACTTATACGTGTATAATGCGAACATAAACTGATTACGTATACATGAATACCATAGGCTTGATTGATTAACTTGAACAAGTAACTAATCATACCGAGCAAACCAAGGTGAGTTCACTACTTTTTCTCCAAGCATGCGTCCCGGGGAGGGACATCTGGTAATCGTTCCGGGGAGGAACATCGGGTTATTGGGATGTTGGTTATTACACTTATTTCTATCATTAAGTCCCTTACATATACCGATTGTGTCACACCCCCAAAATACCACCTAGGGAATGTCCCTGTTAGGCGTGCAACATACCAATAACGAGCCACTAATTACATTGAACGCGTACAAGTTTCAAAATAAAATCCTTAATTATAAATAAAAATACCATCAATAAGTTTAAGTGAAAACCAAAGTATTCAGTGGAAGCAAAATTAAACAGTTTCAAAACCAAAGTATAGTATCAAGAAATCATTAACATAAATCCATCCAGTCGACCCATGACCGCTCCAGCTACTCCAGACAACAAGTCCCAATGCAAGACAGCTAACGACCTACAAGCATGCAAATAAGTGTGTCAGACGACGCTGGTGAGTTTAAAGTTTTGTTACCGAGTTTAGTTTACCAGGTACATGTATAAAACAGTTTAACAATTTGATTTGATGTTATTATTAACTCGATTAACGAAATGGCTACAAGATGTATTTGCCCAACCCCAATGTCTCTATTAAAACATTGGTCATGCTTTAAGGAAATTAATTCACGCCCGTCCTCCCCGGTACGGTGTGAGGGTGCCAAACCTAATAACGCTATCAACTAATAACCTCGTTGCCTCCCCGACAACTGTCGGTAGATGTAAGGGGTCTTATGTGATAGAAACTGAGTAATAATAACAAACATCCCAATAAACTAGCATTCCTCCCCGGAACGTTACCCGATATCCCTCCCCGGGATGCATGCTTGGAAAAGGCAGTGAACTCACCTTAGGTTTGCTCGGTAAGATTAGTTTATTTGTTTATTGTTGGACACCCACACCCTAATATGGTTCCAATGACAGTTAGTTTCGCTTACACATAAACCGTATATTCTTTGCACAATTTCCACAAGTGTTAAGCAAGTATGGCACGTATTATCACACAAGTTACAACGAACATTCGGGCCATATGTATTTTCACGTTACAGGATCATATATCACAACAACACATAGAAACAGTCCAATCCTTATTTATTCGATCATGCACATAACAACAATAATTTATAACACTCAACATTTATTTAGTTATCACAAATCTTGCATTAACACAGTTTAAGGCTTGCCACCCCTTGGCAGCCCATACCTGAAGCCCAGTTGCACACCTGCCCCAACCAAATTGTATGACCTTATTCGCCCCAAAAGCCCAAGACAGATTGTATATCATCATTTAACTTTTGCCATATAACATACCCATTCTAATCAATTTTAGTCTAACTCAAATACCCAATTAATAACTTACTGTTACTTTGTGACCACACCTAAATATACATTACTCTTGTATCAGTAATCAAGTTCAAGCAAATAACCAATCCCACCGTGTCACATAACCCATGAACCCTTATCCTTCAAATGGCCCAACTATATTAACCCACAACCCTTTTTTCCCACTAATGTTTCCCCATGCGGCCCAGCAGAACAGGCCCAGTTCTGTTGTGGTGTGAAGCCCAGTTTAAGTGAATTAATCACTATGTAACTTATTCATTTAACCCATAACAACTTGTGTAAATTACGAATACAATTACCAAGAATCATAGTCATATGTTCATCATACATTGTGTTACAATTCTAACCACTAACAGACATTAGAAATCATGCTCATTACACCAATCAGACCAAACAAAGACTTTATGTCATCAATTTCTTCTTATTAAATCATATGCCCACTCACAAATCTTCCTAACATAAAATACTGATATTGACCATTAAGTAACATATAATTAATTAACCTATCAAGTATCGATCCGAATACAACAACCAACCATCAGATTCAATCATGCAACTCATGTTATTTACCAGTACTATTATTAACATATATCATTGATTTATTAGCCATTAATCAAGAAACAGTCCCGCACATCATGTATAACACAATCAAAGCGAATATAACATCACTAACCGAAGTATAGGAGATACACTAGCAGGCTTCGAAGAAGAGGGGGGGGGGTTTCTCCTGTTGCCGTACGTAGATTTGAGAGAGAGATAGGGTAGGGTTTGTTTATTATGTGCAAGTTATGTGGACGTATCCTACAAGTATACTCTAAAGATATACATACATAACAAGGATTTATCGGGCTTCATTGTGGCCTTGTACCAGGCTGCGGATCACCATAGTAATTAGAATTACATTATTGGGCTGATAACTTGATGTGGGCTTCATCATAAGGATAATGTGATAACCGGCCCTATTATAGTGTGTGTGTGAATATTAAACATACACATAACATAGATAGCCCGAGTATCTTGGCCCAAATACATGAAGTACCAAAGACGACCCAATCACAAAAGTGGCCCAATGACACACTCAAGCATAACCCGACGCGTTTATGATAACTAATTAATCATAGAAAAAAAATGTGAAAGAGGAATAGCGAGGAATCAAGATTACAAAACTAACCTTGGAAGTTCGAGTTGTCACATCATCCCCAACTTGAAAGAAATTTCGTCCCGAAATTTGACAAGCAAGTACAGTGTGGTGAAGTGGTAAATCAAGATTGTTGCGGATTTTCCTCAGGTGCCACATCATCCCCAACTTGAAGAGGAATTTCGTCCCGAAATTCACCAGTGTTACCAGACTTAGATTGATCATTAAGAAAAAGTTGAGGATACTTGACTTTCATTTGATCTTCATGCTCCCATGTGAACTCCGGTCCCCGTCTTGAGTTCCAGTGAACTCTCACAACCGGGATACGACTATGTTTACGCACCTTGACCTCTCGATCCATGATCTCAATAGGTTCTTCAACAAACTGCAACTTGTCATCAATCTTTAGCTCTTAAAACGGCACAACCAGTGTTTCATCAGATAAACACTTCTTCAACTGCGAGACATGAAAGACATCGTGAACATTACCCAACTCGGCAGGTAACTCGAGCTTGTAGGCTACTTTACCGATCCGCTCTAGGATTTTGAATGGCCCAATGTAACGTGGATTAAGCTTGCCGCGTTTCCCAAAACGCACCACACCCTTCCAGGGTGAGACCTTCAACATGACACGATCATTAACTTCGAATTCCAAAGGCTTTCTACGCTTGTCGGCGTAGCCTTTCTGACGATCACGCGCTGCCGCCATACGATTCCTGATCTGAAGAATCTTTTCTGAAGTTTCAAGAACAAGCTCCGGACCTGTAATCTGGCTGTCACCCACCTCAGCCCAACAAAGAGGAGAACGACATTTCCGACCGTACAATGCTTCAAACGGAGCTGCCTGGATGCTAGTGTGGTAACTGTTGTTGTAGGAGAACTCGATCAACGGAAGATGTTTCTCCCAGCCCTTACCAAAATCAATCACACATGCTCGCAGCATGTCCTCAAGTGTCTGGATGGTTCGCTCGCTCTGACCATCCGTCTGTGGGTGGTATGCAGTACTCATGTCAAGACGTGAGCCGAATGATTTATGCATCCACTGCCATAAATCAGATATGAAACGCGGATCACGATTAGAGATAGTAGAAGTTGGTGCTCCATGCCTAGAAACCACTTGTTTCAGGTAAACAGCAGCCAATTGAGAGAACTTATCCGTCTCCTTGATTGCTAGAAAATGTGCGGATTTCGTGAGACGATCAACGATCACCCAGATGGTATCGTTTCCATTTTGAGTTCTCTGTAAACCAGTGACAAAATCCATTGCTATCTGCTCCCATTTCCACATGGGTATCTCTGGCTGCTGAAGTAGACCCGAGGGTTTATGATATTCCACCTTGACTTTAGCACAAGTCAAACACTTACTCATGTATGTCGCTATGTGAGCCTTCATCTTCGACCACCAATACATAACCCTGAGATCCTGATACATTTTGTCTGAGCCCGGGTGAACAGAATACCGAGACTTGTGCACTACGTCCATCACAAGCTCTCGAAGATTACCACACAGAGGAACACATACCCGCTCCATAAAATAACGAATGCAGTCAGATCTCTCCACAAGTTGCTTTTCCATGCCCCGCAAGTACTCAACCTCGATGTTCTCTTCTTTCAATGCCTCGATCTGAGCGGAATGAATCTGAGCAGGTAAACCAGAGTGAATAGTAAGCTGTAGAGCGCGAACACGCTAAGGCTTCATCTCCTTTCGGCTAAGGGCATCGGCTACAACGTTAGCTTTACCTGGATGACACTTAATGACACACTCGTAATCGTTCAAAAGCTCTATCCAACGACGTTGCCGCATATACAATTCCTTCTGGTCGAAGATATGCTGGAGACTTCTGTGATCGGTATAGATGGTGCATTTGGTACCGTACAGATAATGCCTCCAAATCTTCAAGGCAAATACCACAGCTCCTAACTCCAAGTCGTGAGTCGTATAATTCTTCTTGTGCACCTTCAACTGTCGAGAAGCATATGCTATCACCTTGTCGCGTTGCATCAACACGCAACCGAGACCCTGAATCGATGCATCACAATAAACCACAAAATCCTCGGTACCCTCAGGTAAAGATAAAATCGGCACGCTACATAGCTTCTGCTTCAAAAGCTGGAAAGCATCCTCCTGCTTCGTTCCCCAAGAATAAACTACGTTCTTCTGTGTCAAGAATAAACCGACGATAGTAACCTGCAAGACCAAGAAATTGTCGCACCTCCAAAGGATTCTTCGGTGCCGCCCAATTCCTAATAGCGTCGATCTTAGCAGGATCTACGTGTATCCCTTTTTCGTTAACAATATGCCCAAGAAAGTGTACTTCTCGAATCCAGAAATCACACTTTGAAAACTTCGCGTAAAGCTGCTCCTTCCTCAGGAGCTCCAAGATAAGACGTAGATGTCGCTCATGGTCCTCCTCGCTCTTGGAGTAGATCAAGATGTCGTCAATAAACACGATAACGAAGTCGTCGAGATACGGCTTGCACACACGATTCATGAGATCCATGAAGGCCGCTGGTGCGTTAGTCATCTCAAACGGCATAACCAAAAACTCATAGTGGCCATACCGCGTTCGAAAGGCCGTTCTGGGCACATCCTCCTCGCGGACTCGTACCTGATGATAACCCGACCTTAAGTCGATCTTGGAATAAAAACTTGACCCTTGCAGCTGGTCAAACAGGTCGTCGATACGGGGTAAATGATAACGGTTCTTGACCGTCACCTTGTTGAGCTCGCGGTAATCTATACACATCCGAAAGGACCCATCCTTCTTTTTCACAAACAGTACTGGGGCTCCCCAAGGCGAAGAGCTAGGTCGGATAAAACCCCTATCCAACAGCTCTTGGAGTTGATTCGACAACTCCTGTAACTCTCCTGGCCCAAGACGATAAGGAGCACGAGCAATCGGGGCTGCTCCTGGCATGAGGTCGATCTGAAATTCCACCTGATGATGCGGAGGTAAACCAGGGAGTTCTTCAAGGAATACATCGGGAAAATCACGAACCACTGGAAGGTCCTCGATCCTTCTCTCATCCGACTGCGAGTCAGTAACAAGAGCTAAGATAGCAGGGTAGCCCTTACGTAAACACTTCTGAGCCTTCATTGCCGAGATAATACCAACCATAGCACCACTATGATAACCCTTAACCGACAAGGATTCTCCGCTAGGGAGAGGAATACGCATGATCTTCTCTTTGCAGAGTATTTCCGCCTGGTGCTTGGACAACCAATCCATGCCAACGACCACATCAAAACTTCCAAGAGTAACAGGGAGTAGGTCAATGTCAAACATTTGACCCATGAGATCAAGTTTACAACCAAACAGAACATGAGAGGCCTCTATCGATTTACCATCAGCTAATTCTACTACATGCTTATTTACAAGAGGTGTGGGAGTCAACCCTAACTGACGACTGAACTCCAAGGACACATAACTCCAATCGGCACCAGAGTCGAATAAAACAGAAGCAAATAAATCATTTATCGAAAACGTACCAGTCACTACATTGCCATCACTCCTGGCTTCCCCAGCTCCAATAGTGAACATCCTCCCGTGTGCACCATTTCCCCCATTGCCCCCATTGTTGTTCCTGTTGTTATTGTTCCCAGCATTGTTGTTGTTATTAGCATTCCGATTCAGCTGAGGGCAATCCCGCTTAATGTGGCCCTCGTCCCCGCACTGGAAACACCCTTTCTTAAAACCCTGATTCTGCTGAGGTTGTTGCTTTTGCTGTCGCTGATGCTGCTGATTTTGCTGCTGCTGCTTTGGCTGTGGAGCTCTACAGTCTTTGGCCTCATGGCCCACTTTCTCACACCTACGGCAAGTCCGGACACGCTGTCCATAGTGATGATAGCCACACTTGTTACACTGTGGCTTCTTTCCAACATAAGAGCCCTGAATCTGACTGCTGCCCTGGCCTTGATTAACTGAAGAAGACTGATTGAAACTGTGGTTGTTGCTGTTATCAGGCCTTTTCTAAGATTGACTTGCACTGGTTGCTTTGTTAGTATCATTCCACTTGCGTTTGTTATCATTGGCATGTGTGGTAGCTGTAGCAGTCGAGGTAGTAGCAGAAACACGTGGCGGCAAGTTGCCACGTTCGACCTCTTGGTCAGTAATCTTATGTGCCAAACGGATGATACGGGGTAGATTGTCCAGGTTTGTAGCACTAACGTACCCCTTAACAGCTGGTCCTAAGCCCTTGAGATACAACTCGATTCGCCGATGTGGGGGTCGAGACAGGTTATGGCACAAACTTGCTAAATCATTAGACCTCCTCGTAAATGCTTCAATCTCAGATCCCTCCATTTCCAGGTTGTAGTACTCGTTCTCCAGTTTCTGAACCTCATCACGAGGACAATACTCCTCCCTCATCAACTCCTTAAAGTCATCTCAAGTGGTGGCATTTGCCATTTCGATACCCAACATCTGAACCTGGGTTTTCCACCATGTTAGGGCACCATCCTCGAGTGTGCCCGTAGCATACTTCACTCTGTCCCCAGCAGGACAGTTACACATCGCAAATACCGATTCTGCATCCTCGAACCATCGCAGGAGTCCTACAGGCCCTTCAGTCCCATTGAAGGTCTGTGGCTTACAATCCATGAACATCTTGAACGTACAAGCAGGTGGAGCAGGTGGATTGTTTTGATTCGCAGGTTGACCTAAAACGAAAGAACGTACAACGCACAGGTAAGATTCGAGTATACGACACAAGGACAGAGAGTAATTGGCACATATCGTACCAGCCTGGTAAGCCGCTAGGGCTTCAGCCACACAAGTGTTGATCAAGTTGGTTAATTCGGCCTGCGTCATAGCAATGTGGCCACGTCCACCACCTCGGCCTCCTCCACGTCTACTCATTGTTCTATATAAGAGCAGGGAACAATCTTAAGGGTCGAAATGAGGTAAAAGTCAAGTATCACGTTAAGATCTACAACTATCAAGTTTACACACAATAGGGTAGAACCTTTCTCACGCTCGTTAAGCCTCACTGGGACTTACATGCACCTCACGTTATTATTATGTGTGCACCTATAATAATAAAGCAATTTGCATGCTTATCTCAGTGCCTCTTAGCTTGCGCTCAAAGTTTCTCCCCGCATAGTAAAGCAGTGGGTACTACAAGATTATAAGTCACAAAAGTCGAAGAGTTGTGTTACACTATCAAATCACCATAATATCTAATATATCGTTTCATGCAAGCTGTGAGTGTGTGATTACTAAACAAGTGATGCACAAAGTAAACAGAAGACGAACCTTGCAATCTGGAGCTGAGTGTCATGGTTGATTTTCGAAGTTGTTCGGTTATAGTCTGGTTTTATAAAAACGTTTTAAAACCAAGTTCACTATAACCAGTGGCTCTGATACCAAACTGTCACACCCCCAAAATACCACCTAGGGAATGTCCCTGTTAGGCATGCGACATACTAATAACGAGCCACTAATTACATTGAAAACGTACAAGTTTCAAAATAAAATCCTTAATTATAAATAAAAATACCATCAACAAGTTTAAGTGAAAACCAAAGTATTCAGCGGAAGCAAAATTAAACAGTTTCAAAACAAAAGTATAGTATCAGGAAATCATTAACATAAATCCATCCAGTCGACCCATGACCGCTCCAGCTACTCCAGACAGCAAGTCCCAATGCAAGACAGCTAACGACCTACAAGCATGCAAACAAGTGTGTCAGACGACGCTGGTGAGTTCAAAGTTTTGTTACCGAGTTTAGTTTACCAGGTACATGTATAAAACAGTTTAACAATTTGATTTGATGTTGTTATTAACTCGATTACCGAAATGGCTACAAGATGTATTTGCCCAACCCCAATGTCTCTATCAAAACGTTGGTCATGCTTTAAGGAAATTGATTCATGCCTGTCCTCCCCGGTACGGTGTGAGGGTGCCAAACCTAATAGCGCTATCAACTAATAACCTCGTTGCCTCCCCGGCAACTGTCGGTAGATGTAAGGGGTCTTATGTGATAGAAACTGAGTAATAATAACAAACATCCAAAGAAACTAGCATTCCTCCCCGGAACGTTACCCGATATCCCTCCCCGGGATGCATGCTTGGAAAAAGGCAGTGAACTCACCTTAGGTTTGCTCGGTAAGATTAGTTTATTTGTTTATCGTTGGACACCCACACCCTAATATGGTTCCAATGTGTTGGTGCATACATCTGTCGTCTTCGTCTTAATATCGAGTCTTGGACTTGTTGCAGTTCTGTTCGAGCATGAAGTCATCGTCAGGAATGATGACATCACATATGTGACATCAATGATTACATCATATGTGTGACATCATCACATAAATTAGAATACACAAAACAGAATTCATGTTCGCTTGAAAGTCAATTATGTTGGATTCGCTTGAAGACAAATTAGGTGTAGGTTCGCTTGAGTTACATTTAGGGGGTTTCGCTTGAATATGTATGTGGGGGTTCAAGCGAACTAGGAAGTAGTATAAATATGGTTCATGTCTTGTCATTTGAAGCGAACCAGAGAAGAATTCAGTTGTGATACCGAGGTGCTGCCGGTATTCCTTGTGATTGTTATTGCTTTTAAATCAATACAGAAGATGTTTAAAGTGAGAAACAATCTGTTTTGAAGCCAGTTTCTTAGTTTCCGCATCTGAAACTGATAAAATCTCTTCTGAATGACTCGTTTGGGTCACAATCCGATCCTACAAGTGGTATCAGAGCTAAGGAGGAAGAGATCTTGCCAAAACAGCCTGTTTTCGTCACTTTTTCTGATTTCTACACCTTTTTTTCGAAATTAAAATTTTTTTATGGTTAAAATCGGCTCAAATTCACACATATTATGCGAAATCATGTTTTAACAAATCCTGGAAAGTTTCAGAACTAAAATCGGCTTAAAAATTGGTTAAATTTGTACTTTCGCTTGAAAAGTTGTTCGAAATGCTGATGTCATCGACCTTTCGCTTGAATTTACATGGTGTTCCGCTTGAAAACGACCTTTCGCTTGAATTTACATGGTGTTCTGCTTGAAATTGACATCTCGCTTGAAAATACATTGATCTTTCGCTTGAACCTACACTTAGGTCTAATCTCGCTTGAAACGACCGCTTGAATCATTAGTTCGCTTGTGTACATCGAGTTTTGTGTATATCATTAAACTAGGTTGTCAGTTAGATGGGAAATGAAATCAATTGTTTTGTATCATTGCATGTGATATTAGTCTGTTGGCTATTAAAGTTTGCATGTGGGGTTTGAAGTCCAATACAATTTAAGGTTCAATTAAAAGTTAGTGGGGGATTGTGAAAGTTGTCGGTTCATTTTATTCAAAGAAAAGTCTTCCATGTGATTCCAAGATAAAGGTGTCGGCCACATTGGTTTGAAAGATAATCAAAATTGATCGGTACATGTGCTGAATAGTTTTGGCCCAATCAATATTCAGATATATACAAAGCTGCCCAATCAGTTTGTGTTGAATTATTAATGTTGTTGGTCATCATTCAGTTGTATATGTGAGTTGTGTCAGCAACATTTAATCCGATCCATGTGATATATATATTTGCGGCCCAATTATAGAATTTTGAAAGAAAATATTTGTAAGCTTCATATATCAACAACAGTTACAAGATTGTGATGTGTAAATCTCGGCCCAAATCTTTCTAAGCCCAGCCCAAGTGAACTTCATTGTCTGCGGTCCATTGGAAGCCCATATGACGTGGCCCAATTGAATCATTTTTTATCAGCCTATTCACTCAGTTTGCACGATTTGGAGTTTAGTTAGTCTGTGGGTCTTCGACACGAGTCCTAGATTGATTCAATCGTCACACACATTTCACATATTTAGTTCGTTTAAACTGGTCATTTGTTTTTGTATCTCCAGGTATTTTTAAAAGGTGATAAAGTTCGTTAGAGACTAGTATTTTTGAAACAAGAAAGCTTGTGTTTTTGTGAACTTCAATATCGAAACATGGACGAAGATTTCTACAACGCATTCGCTACCCCAGTAACTCCGATCACTCTGGCACAGAATACGATGTTGGAAAACGAAACAGGGACGATGCAAAAGCTGCCTAAACTCATGAACATCGAGGAGTATAAAGGTTGGGAAGGTCGTTTCGAAAACTGGGTGCAAGCCAATTATTTGGATGCTTGGGAATGTGTCGAGACGAAATACATTCGACCGACGAATGATGATGAAGAAGTGGTTCCGATAAAAGATCTAAGTGCCGATGCTAGAAAGAAGTACAAAGATGAGAAAATGATGCTGAGTTTATTGCAACAAGCTGTGAAAGAAGACATCTTGGTGTTATTGCAACATAATGGAACTTCATATTCGATTTGGAAAGCATTAAGGTCAAAGTTTCATGGAAGCCAAGAGATGGTTAAAAACAAGAAATCGCTTTTGAAGAAAGAGTTCGATTTGTTTCGTGGGTTGAAGAATGAGAGCACAAGGCAGATTATTGAAAGATACTGCAATCTGCTAGCTAACATGAAGAGATTGAGCATTGAGAAAGACAATGAAGAATTGATCGAAAAGCTTGCTGATGCTTTACCACATGACACTTGGGGCACATATCTCATGATGCTCAGAAACAAGAAAGGTTTTAGCAGTCTAACACTCAGCAAGTTCATTGAAAAGATTGAAGCTCAGGAAATGGAGCAGAGAAAAGTCTTGAGAATGAAAGATTTCGATGGTGAACAAGACATCGGTCTTTACTACAAAGGTGGTGTTACTGATAAATCCACCAACTTGTCACCAAAAGTTCAAACAGCTTTCAATGCAAAGAATTCATCTGATAGTTCATCCAAAGGATCAAGCAGCAACACAAGTTTTTCATCATATCCATCTTTTGATCCGAACATTTCAACAACAAGAAATGGCAAAAAGCTTCAATGCAACATTGTGTTGAACATTGAAAATGATCAGGAATATTCTGAAGAGTTAGCAAAAAGCCATATGTCTTTATTGGGAACTGTTCTTGAATCTTATGGTAGTTTTGTTGCAGGTCGAATCGGGAATCCAATGCTGACAAAGGAAGATTACGACCAGATCGATGCTGAAGAGATGGAGCTGATGGACATAAAATGGTGTTTGGCCAGCGTGTTGAGGAGAGCTGAGAAATTCAAGCAAATCACTGGAAGAGATGATCTTCGTGAGGCTGGTGTTTCTACTTTAGGTTTTGATAAATCTAAGGTCACTTGTTTTCGTTGCAGGGAAAAGGGTCACTTCAAGAAGGAGTGCACCAATCGCGAAGCAAGTGGAGCTCAGAATCCTTTTAACAGCAACAATGATTACTACCGAAAAGCCATTTACCATCAAGTTGCTTAGCAACCATCTCAACAACATCAACATCAAGCACAAACTGCACATGGAAGGAATGTGATTGAAGACTCTGGAAAGAGAGCTTGTATGGTTAATCAAGATTCTTCAAAGAGAGTTGATGGTAGTGCCTTGATAATAGATCAAGATGACGAAAAGTTACCTGAAGGGTTTAGCTGGGAAAATTTCACATGGGATAATTATGTTCCTGATCAAGCTATAGCTCACACAGCTTTTGTAGCCCGAGTTGAAGAAGATAGTGATGATGATCGTGAATATTGGGCAAAGAAAATGGCAGATCATTTGAAGATGATGGCTGAAAGCGATAGTGAAGATGAAAAGGCCAAAAAGAAAAAGATCAAAACACCGGTCAGCAGTGATGATGAAGCTGTTCCAGTAATAAAGAAAAAGATAAAAGACGTTCCAAAATTCAAAGTTGATGAAGAAGTTGATGCTAAAAAGATTCCTGTGAAGTGTGACAACTGTGAAGTTATAAAGAAGCAGAACAGCACACTGGTTTACAACTTGAACAGTTTGAAGGAATCTTATGATGTGTTGAACAAAGCAATGAATCAATACAATCAAACAAGTGAAGAACAGGCAACAGCGATGAAAACACTTCAAGGAGCTTTCATGATAAAGCAAAAAGTGGCGAACAACTACATTGAGAAGTGTGCTGTGCTAGAACAGAAGCTGGAATTGCAAAGAATTGAGACTGAAAGAGTAAACCGTTTATTGAAAAGTTACTCATGTACTTCTTATGTCATTGACAGGATTTATCCAACTGTTGAAGGCATGAAGGCATTTGAAGAGGATAAAGTAATTGAAGAAAAGAATGCTGAAAAAGTTTTTGAAGAAAAGACTCCTTTGAAGACTGAAAAGAAGAGTGACACAAAGAAAAAGACTGACAAGAAAAATTCTGGTAAGAAACAAGGTGTCAGTTATAACAAGTGTCCACCCCCACTGGAAAATGGATATTTGCCCAGAAATCCAAATTCTGAAAGAGTCCAAAAGGCTACAAACTTACAATGGGAGTCGGAGTCGTCAGTTAATTTGCCAGAAAATATTGATGTGACATTTACATCATCTGACACTGATCATGAGTCCGAGTTAATAAAAAAGGTGGTCGATCAGGTGTTGGATAAAGATGAAACAGAGGAGTCAAAGTCGGAGTCTATGTCGGAGTCAAAGTCTGAGTCCAGCAATCCGAGTCAATCCGACAAACAGGGCAAAAGGGTTTACAACAGAGAATTCCTGTTATCAAAATCTAATTTGAGTGACGAAACATTCAAAGTTGCATATACATTGAATGATTCCGACAAATTATATTCTGATGAGGAATTTCCAATAAGAGGTGTAAAAACTAAGATGATAAAAAAGGTTTTCAAACTTACAGAAATTAACGTTTCTGAAATAAAAGATTTAAATCTTACTGATAAACCTAAAAAATACACCTCAAGAGTACAACAAAGATTAAAAAAGAAAAAAGGTTACAGTTCTGGTTCTGGTTTTCACAAGAAACCAAACCCTAACCGTAATTTCAAAAAGAAAGGTCTTGGTTTTACTCCAACAGAAAAACAGAAAAATGAAAAATATGTTCGTGATTTTAAATCAAAAATGACATTTGTTTCAGGAACTAGCTCAGAAGAGGAAGAAAAGAAAGAATTCTGGAGGCAGTCAAACAGTGAGTTCCTTGCAAAGAAGCAAGATGACATGAAGAAGATGGCTGAGCAGAAGAAAGATACGAGAACCTGTTTCCAATGCAACAAAGTTGGACATATTGCCAGGGAGTGTTCAAAGGCAATACAATCAAAACAGGGAGTATCACGTAAACTAAAAGGAAAAGTGGTTGAGTTTGAACCACCAATTGACAGAACTAAATTGTTTAAAAATTCAAAATTTGAAATTGGTGAATGTTCAAACAAGTTTTACAAGAAAAGAGCTCATTCTGACAACCAGAAATGGGTTGTTAAAAGGTCTGGTGGTAGCTCTAGCGATGATTCTGATAGGTCGAAATCAGAGGAGCTATCTTCTGGCGATGAATCTGATTCCACAAAATTAGATGAGCCACAGGTTGTTTCAAAAGGAGAAAAATCAGTTCTGACTGTGGATGATGAAAATTTTCCATCACTTCGGACTGAAAATTATAAAAAGAAAATTGGTAAAGTTGAGATTTCAAACCAATTTTATGATGACAAAAAGGTTTTCGATGTTGAGAAAGTCTTTAACTCCAAAGTTCATCATATTTTTGGAAAAATGATTGACAGGAAGGTCAAAGGAGTGAAGGAGTTTTACGAGAAGAAGACGAAGAAAGATAAAGTTGAACCATCCCTGGTTTGTGACTGGGATGGTACATATTATGAACAGTAAGTCTCTGGACTTGCCGGAGCTCCCAGGTTTGTAAGCGTGGAGCAGGAATCGGCATCTATCTTTCTTGGTTGTTAATCATACAAGTGGTAAAGTACAGGTGATACTTTAAATTGTTAGTTTTCTACAAATGGTATGATTGATAGGAAAACCTACAAGTGGTTGAAGAAGATTTACACTTACAAGTGGTAAAATCAAGGACATTAAGTTGTACTTGCATTTTCCTACAAGTGGTTAATCAAGGTCATTAGTTTGAACTTGATTCGGCCATACATTCAAGTGATTGATTGAGAAGCAAGATGATGAACCCCTAACCTACAAATGGTAAAATTAATCAACAAAACTTATTTTCCGGAAAAACCATTTGATTAAAACAAACTTAAGTGTTTTGAAATCAATGGGAAAATAGTTTGTTGTGAGGGGGAGTTCTGATTGTTTATGCCAAGTGGATGGCGAATTGAAGCAATTCGATATCAGTTGTCACTTCATTGTACAGTTTATTTTCAAATTTTCTAAAATGTGTTTGCATTTTAGGGGGAGTAAATTTTTCAGAAAATCCAAAAACATTTGAAAATTTGAAAAAGACAAAAACATGATAAAATGAAAAATGAGTTTTAGTGTCAAAGAAGAGGAAATGATAGTACATCAGTGGACTATCACAACATGCTAAAGAAATGGAAAGTTAAAAAGTGATAAACGGTCTCACTGATGATGTGTCAGTAGGTTTTTGCACATTTAGTAGATTGTGACGAGATATAAACCTAAATTTCAAACTTGCTTATATCGTGGGGAAACATCTCTCGGATATATGGGTAACCCCCGAAATCTTGTTTGAAAGGTCCCTCTTTCTGAGATACTAGGTCTTTATACTCAGTGATATCTGGGGTATTATTCCAGGACTTCTGCTGAATGGAAGTTCTGACCTAGTCCTCGAATAATACTTTCTGCATGCTTGAAATATAGCGCCGCCCTCAGCAAAATGATGAAACAATAAAATTGATAATCAATGTTGTTGTAAAAAAGATCCTCTAAAGGGGACACACCCAAAAGTTGAGTCATGATCTCTCTGCTGAACGGTAGTTCTGACCTGAGCTCTCATGATTCTTCATAATTTATAACCCCTTACAGATATCATCTGTGGTATACTCACTTGTAAGACTGAATATTGGGATCTGGATACGGGAGTATATTCTGAGGTGGGACACGTGATTAAGTTTAAGTGCTTAAGACATTAATTTCATATCTCGAAACAGTTGAACTTTGTATGAAAATTTAAGTGGACCAGTATACTGACAATCTAAGTGAATCGTTTAGAACTTAAAATGAAATGAAGCTTAACGGTGTTGGTGATATGTCTCATAAACTGATATGATCCTCTTACACAAACTCACAAAAATATTGTATGTAAATATTTCTTTACTGTATTTCTTTATATTCAAAAATCCAAAAAGATTTTAGTGTGTTTTAGCATAAATTTTGAAAAATTCAAAAAGATTTTCGACAACTGATGTTGGAGAGCTAATTTTCAAAATTCCGAGTGCTAGACATGATGAATAGATGGTTTGGGAGAGTGTGTTGTTTTGAACATAAAAGTGATATATCTTCAAGTGGTTCATCAATGATTAACTTTGAAAAATCATTCTTTGATTGTATTATTCATGCAAGTGGTTCATTAGATGGTGAGATTGTTTTTACAAAGTTATCATCAGAAAATTTATTGTGAGGTAGAGGATGTGCAGGTTTCTAAGAGATAGAAAGCCAGGTTCCGATACCTGAGGACTTTGTGATTTCAACATGGCAGACTGCGATCCCAGCATATCGAAAGGGGGAGTCTGAAAACATCCGAGTAAAGAGTGTTCGTGGAAAGTCTGTTGATGCTGAAGAGGAGAAGGAGATAAAGTTTGAGGATGCTTACAGCGTCAGATATTTCAAAGAGTTCGAAAGGACTGATAAAGACTGAAGATTGTGAAGACTCGACACTTAAGACTCGTCAACATCTGAGGGGGAGTCTGTTGGTGCATACATCTGTCGTCTTCGTCTTAATATCAATGATGACATCATATGTGTGACATCATCACATAAATTAGAATACACAAAATAGAATTCATGTTCGCTTGAAAGTCAATTATGTTGGATTCGCTTGAAGACAAATTAGGTGTAGGTTCGCTTGAATTACATTTAGGGGGTTTCGCTTGAATATGTATGTGGGGGTTCAAGCGAACTAGGAAGTAGTATAAATATGGTTCATGTCTTGTCATTTGAAGCGAACCATAGAAGAATTCAGTTGTGATACCGAGGTGCTGCCGGTATTCCTTGTGATTGTTATTGCTTTTAAATCAATACAGAAGATGTTTAAAGTGAGAAACAATCTGTTTTGAAGTCAGTTTCTTAGTTTCCGCATCTGAAACTGATAAAATCTCTTCTGAACGACTCGTTTGGGTCACAATCCGATCCTACACAATGACAGTTAGTTTCGCTTACACATAAACCGCATATTCTTTGCACAATTTCCACAAGTGTTAAGCAAGTATGGCACGTATTATCACACAAGTTACAACGAACATTCGGGCCATATGTATTTTCACGTTACAGGATCATATATCACAACAACACATAGAAACAGTCCAATCCTTATTTATTCGATCATGCTCATAACAACAATAATTTATATCACTCAACATTTATTTAGTTATCACAAATCTTGCATTAACACAGTTTAAGGCTTGCCACCCCTTGGCAGCCCATACCAGAAGCCTAGTTGCACACCTGCACCAACCAAATTGTATGACCTTATTCGCCCCAAAAGCCCAAGACAGATTGTATATCATCATTTAACTTTTGCCATATAACATACCCATTCTAATCAATTTTAGTCTAACTCAAATACCCAATTAATAACTTACTGTTACTTTGTGACCACACCTAAATATACATTACTCTTGTAACAGTAATCAAGTTCAAGCAAATAACCAATCCCACCGTGTCACATAACCCATGAACCCTTATCCTTCAAATGGCCCAACTATATTAACCCACAACCCTTTTCCCCACTAATGTTTCCCCATGCGGCCCAGCAGAACAGGCCCAGTTCTGTTGTGGTGTGAAGCCCAGTTTAAGTGAATTAATCACTATGTAACTTATTCGTTTAACCCATAAAAACTTGTGTAAATTACGAATACAATTACCAAGAATCATAGTCATATGTTCATCATACATTGTGTTACAATTCTAACCACTAACAGACATTAGAAATCATGCTCATTACACCAATCGAACCAAACAAAGACTTTATGTCATCAATTTCTTCTTATTAAATCATATGCCCACTCACAAATCTTCCTTACATAAAATACTGATATTGACCATTAAGCAACATATAATTAATTAACCTATCAAGTATCGATCCTAATACAACAACCAACCATCAGATTCAATCATGCAACTCATGTTATTTACTAGTACTATTATTAACATATATCATTGATTTATTAGCCATTAATCAAGAAACAGTCCCGCACAGCATGTATAACACAATCAAAGCGAATATAACATCACTAACCAAAGTATAGGAGATACACTAGCAGGCTTCGAAGAAGAGGGGGGGGGGGGTTTCTCCTGTTGCCGTACGTAGATTTGAGAGAGAGATAGGGTAGGGTTTGTTTATTATGTGCAAGTTATGTGGACGTATCCTACAAGTATACTCTAAAGATATACATACATAACAAGGATTTATCGGGCTTCATTGTGGCCTTGTACTAGGCTGCAGATCACCATAGTAATTAGAATTACATTATTGGGCCGATAACTTGATGTGGGCTTCATCATAAGGATAATGTGATAACCGGCCCTATTATAGTGTGTGTGTGAATATTAAACATACACATAACATAGATAGCCCGAGTATCTTGGCCCAAATACATGAAGTACCAAAGACGACCCAATCACAAAAGTGGCCCAATGACACACTCAAGTATAACCCGACACGTTTATGATTACTAATTAATCATAGAAAAAAATGTGAAAGAGGAATAGCGAGGAATCAAGATTACAAAACTAACCTTGGAAGTTCGAGTTGTCACAGATTGGTTGCCGGGGAGGCAACAGGGTTATTAGTTGATAGCGCTATTAGGTTTGGCACCCTCACACCGTACCGGGTAGGACGGTCGTGAACTAATCACCATAACCACTTGACCAATGTGTGATAGATCATTGGGGTTTGGGCAAATAAATCTAGAGCCATTTGCGGTAATCGAGTTAATAACAACATCAAATCATTGAATCGTCTTATACTCATATCTGGTAACTAAAACGTGTTAACAAACTTTGAACTCACCAGCGTCGTCTGACACACTTATCTGCATGCTTGCAGGTCGTTAGATTCTTGATTATGAACTTGCTATCTGGAAGTGCTGGAGTGGTCATGGATCGAGACTCTTGGATACTTGTTACATTGGTTTTTAACACTTGTTTTTGAAACAGTTGATTTACAATTTACTATATGCTTCTGCTGAACATTTACTTTGGTTTTAACTTATGACTTGGATTTATCTTATGAAATGAATCGTATGTTTTATTTAAATATTTATTTTTGGTTCAATGTGATTGGTGGTTTGGATCCTGGTACGTCACACGTCCCGCGGTGTTCCCGCATGTGGTATTTTGGGGGTGTGACACCAACCTTCTCGAATGGCACCGCAATCTGAGAATAGTTCTCAAGATGGAGGAAAAGCCGTATATCTTAGATGGCCCAGTCCTTACCGAGCCTGAAAGTAATTCTACTACTGCTCGCAAGGCACTGGAGAAACATAACGAGGAGGCCGTTGAGGTAGCCTGCCTTATGAAAGCCACCATGTCTCCTGATCTTCAGAAGAACATGGAAGATATGGATGCTTATGACATGATCTAGCAACTGAAAGGCATGTTTCAGAAAACAAGCCCGACAGGAGCAATATGACACCATGAAACAACTCATAAGCTATAAAATGCTGGAAGGATCATGTATCAATACTCATGTGCTAAAGACGGAAGGATACATTGACCAAATGAACAAACTTGGTTATTCCACAAAACCAACCAAGTTCTAATGGTCAAGTCTAGTGGTCTTAAGAAGCCCAATAACAAGAAAAGGAAACATAAGAGCAAAGGCAAGAGAAAAGTTGTTGTTGCTGCTAGAAATGCCACCAACAACAAGCATGTTGCAAAACCACACCGTCATGAGGAGCGTCAGTGCTTTGAATGCAAGAAAATAAGGCACTGGAAGAGAAACTGCCCGTAGTATCTAGCCAAGCTAAAGATGAACAAGGCCAATAACATTGGCACTTCTTCTGATATTCTCATTTATGTTATCGAACTTTTCACTGTTTTTAGCAACACATATGGGTATTTGATATCGGATGTGGTCTCCACATCATTAATGTCTTGCAGAAGCCTAAAAGTGGAGGAAACTGAAACAAGGCCACCTGGAACTCATAGTTGGTAATGGAAAGAGAGTTCCAATTCTGGCAACTGGAACATTTTGTTTCCCCTGGCCTTGTAGTTACTTTAAATAACTGTTTATATGCACCTGGTTTGACTAGAAACATTATTTCAGTTTCTTCACTGTTTGAACAAGGATTCAATTCAAGTACGTTTTAAATGGTTCTTCTATTATAGCCTACTTGAATGATGTCTTTTATTTTGAGGCTAAACCTCGAAATGGTATTTATGAGATTGATGTTCAAACAAGTAGTAACATATATCATCTTTCTAAGCGTAACAAAGCTGGCATAAATGAAACATATTTATAGCATTGTGGACTTGGCCACATAAGTAAGGCACGCATAAAACGGCTCCAGTCCAAATGGATTCTTGAATCCACTAGACAGGACTCCTTTGATGATTGCGAATCTTGCTTAGCTGGCAAACTCACAAAGCACCCCTTCACCAATGTTGTTGAACGGATCAATGGTTTTCTAGAACTCAATCACATGATGTATATGGCCCTTTCAGAACCATGACTAAAAACCAGCTTAATAAAAAGATAAAAGTACTTCGATCAGATCGAGGTGGTGAATATCTCAGCTTTGAATTTCTCAATCATCTAAAAGAGTTTGGAATAGTTTCACAACCCTCTCCACCTAGCACACCCCAACTTAATGGCGTGAGTGAAAGGTGAAATGGAACTCTACTTGATATGGTTCGATCGATGATGTGTAGAACTAACTTGTCTCACTCCTTTTTGGGACAAGCTCTTATGATCGCTTCCCGCATTGTCAATTTAGCTCCGACTAAAAGGTAAACAAAACCGCCACATGAGATATGGCATGGGCGTAAACCCGATTTGGAATACCTTAGAGTATGGGATATGAGCATACATCACAAATGATTCTGATGATAAGCTCGATCCTCGAGGCGAAAAGGTTGTTTTCGTCGGATACTATAAAAGAAGAGGATATTATTTCTACAATCCTGATTCAAATATGATTTCCATCAACAGAAGGGACACTTTCTCGAGGAAGTACCTCTTAATAGAGAAACTGGAAATGATGTGGTTGATCTTGAAGAAATTCAAGAACCACAAACAACCGATGATATAGTCGGACTGTCTGATCAACAGGTAGTTGTTTCCAATGAATCAGATATAAAAACACAAGCGTTTGCAGAAGTAGTAGAATTCGCAAGAATCTGATAGATGTCTATGGCGTCTAAAAGGTCCCGAAGTCTTATTAGTAGCTGAGACTAACGACGAACCTGCTAACTACAAATCTGCAATCTTAGATTCGGAATCTGAGAAATGGCAAGAAGCCATGAACGTCGAGATGCAATCTATGCATGACAATCAAGTATGGTACTTGGTTGAGCTACCCCCCGAATCTCGGGCAGTGGGGAGCAAATGGATTTTCAATAGAAAAACCGATATGCATGGAAATGTACACACCTATAAAGCACGACTAGTTGCGAAGGGTTTCACTCAAACTCAAGGTATTGACTATGATGAGACCCTCTCGCCCGTTGCTTTGATTAAATCAATCAGGATATTGCTTGCCATAATTGCGTACTGTGATTACGAAATATGGCAAATGGATGTCAAACCGCCTTTCTTAATAGACATCTCTCTGAAGATGTATATATGGTTTGGCCTGAAGGTTTCGTCGATCCTAAATATCCAACTAAGGTGTGCAAACCCAATAAGTCCATTTATGGACTCAAGCAAGCATCTTGTAGCTGGAACTTCATTTTGACCAGAAGATCAAAGAGTTTGGTTTTGTCAAGAATGAAGACGAGCCTTGTGTTTATAGAAAGGTTAGTGGAAGCACCATATCATTCCTCATGTTGTATGTGGATGATATACTAATCATTGGAAATAACATCCCTATGCTTAAGAAAGTTAAACACTATTTGGGATCTTGCTTCACAATGAAAGATCTTGGAGAAGTTGCTTACATTCTAGGAATGAAGATCTATAGGGATAGATGTAAGGGGCTTCTAGGGCTAAGTTAAAGAACGTACATAGACAAAACGATGACACACTTCAAGATGGAAAACTCCAAGAAAGGAGATGTTCCTATGACTAAAGGAACCGTGTTGAACAAATCGCAATCTCCTTCAACGGACATTGAAGTTAAGCAAATGGAAGTAGTTCCATATGCTTCAGCGATTCGTTCAATCATGTATGCTATGTACTAGACTTAACGTCTCGTATGCTTTAAGCATGACCAGTCGTTTTCAGCATAGTCCTGGCATTGCCCAATGGACTGCAGTAAAGAACATTCTGAGGTACTTGAGAAGAACCAAAGATATGTTCTTGGTGTTTGGAAGAGTGGAAGAGGAGCTCACTGTAAGGTGTTACACTGATCCTGGCTTCCAAAGTGACCGAGATGATTCTCGCTCACAATTAGGATTCGTATTCACTCTCAATGGAGGAGCTGTCTATTGGAAAAGGCTCCAAACAGAGTATAGTGGCGGATTCATCCACCGAATCCGAATGTATAGTTGCATCAGATGCTGCGGAAGAATCTGCTTGGATGAAGTAGTTCATTAACGACCTCGATGTGGTTTCAAGTATTCAGAAACCAATATAGGTATTCTGTGATAACACAGGAATCATTGCTCAAACCAAGGGGCCCGGATCACAGGCTTAAGCACATTCTAAGAAAGTTCCACTATATACGGGAAATATTGGAACGAGGAGACATCTAAATAAGCAAAATAGACACAGATCAAAACCTAATAGACCTGTTCACTAAACCGATAACTCAGGACAAGCTATCGGTCTTAGATTAGATAACTATTTGTTTTGATTTAATATTTGGATGTATGAACATTCAAGCAGTTGTACCTTTTGAATTCACCTTTGATTTACTAGCTAAATGCAAAGTTTGAATCTTATAGCTGTGTTCGATTTTTGTACGTTTAATCCATGAATCTTGTATTCTAAATTATCTGTAGTCGGTCAGACTCGTGGGAAGGACTCTGAATTAAGACTATTCTGACTTTGGACTCAAGGGGTTGACTTCCAAACTCACAAACCTCATTGTGAATGATGTTGGATGTAACTCGCATCAAATCATCTTCATGGATCTTGCTCACAAGATGTATTTGATTTTGGTATACTCATTTAGTATCCTCTAGCCTGAGATACATACTAGAACTTTCGTTTACTAAAGACTATTCTTTGATCAGTGTCCAACACTGTCACGTAACTGCCAGTCATAAAGGCATTGGTTGGGAGTGGTTTTGAAGTTCAGTGGGAGTTGTATGTAGTCAAGATGGGATTCTGTACTCTTACATTATAATGTAACAGTTAAACATCTGGGAGCCCTTGTTGATTCTGTACTCTTACATTATAATGTAACAGTTAGACATCTGGGCGCCCTTGTTGATTCAAACTGGTGAAGTGTAAGGCCTTACCCAAACTTACTGTGTGTTTGATTGGACCACTTTGACTCTATGAATGAGAACGATAATGATTGAACGCCATGTGAGATTGAATCTGATCCATGTCTCATTGTTCAATTGATGTCTTTTACAGAAAGGATAGATGACGAAGATTACCATAAGTCTATTGTCTTCATGTAGCAAGCCGTTGCTAAAGAGAAGATACCTTGGTTAATGGCTTTAAAGTGTCATGACCTGTTGGGGGCAGCTATGTGTAGCTACAACACCGCTGGCTATCTGCTTTGAGATCTTATCAGAGACCGTCCAAGTGGGAGTTGTTAGATATTATGTCCGGTTCGATAAGTCAACGCAGCCGACTGGGTCTTGACCCGTAAGAGTTACACCTTCGGCAACGAACTAAAATCCACTTAACATGTTTAACTGGTAATTATGAACGATACGCGGGTATTAACTGAGAGACGGGTACATGGACCGAGTGAGACAAGAATACTCACCCTACGCCACTTGTCGCGCATGCACCTTTGCTGCGCCACATGTCGTACATGCGTCCACCTACCGCCACTTGTCATGCACCTACCTTTTGGCCAATTGCAACACATATATTATGCATGTGTGCCACTTGGCAAGCATGCACAAGGCTCCATAGTTTTAAATTGTTGGGGTCTTGCATTTTTGGAGAAGTGGTTGGATGAACAAAATGCTCTCAACAACACCACATACACAACCGGCCACCACCGCGGGCCGCCGTTGCCGCCCCCGCCTCCGCCGTCCCGCCTCTGCCCTGCCGCCGCTGATTGCCGCGGCTGCCGTCGCTGTTTGCCGCGGTTGGCCGCCGCTTGGCGCCACCTCTCTCGTCGCGTTTCGTTGGTTTGTTTACTAGCACTTGTTCGTTGAACCTCGGTATCTCGACCGGTTAGTCATTAACTGAGGTATATCTTTCTCATCGGTAGTTATATTTTTTTCACTTTGCTCGTATTTGCATGTAACCGGATCCTGTCGGGTTTTCGTTTCCGTTGATCATTAGTTTATATTTCCGCTGCGTTTTATTAATTAACTCGCTTAATTAATTAACTATTATTTATTGAACCAGGTTTTTGATAAATAAAATTTTAACCGATCATCACGGAAACCCAACATTGAGATCTATGTAGTCAGGTTATGATTTGCTAGACGTTTTCAAACTGAAACAAGTTAGTTGGTTTGTGGTTTGAGATTTATGTAGTCGGGTAATTCGGGATTTTTTCGAACATTTTGGAACACGGATTTGGCCTACTCTATTATTCTGCTAGTTAACAAATAAACTTGTTTCTCATTTTTGGAATATAAGTATATATGTATATGTATTATGTTTGTAAATCATAATTTATCATTTAAAAAAGATTTATACTCAATTGAACTCGCCAAATGACTAAAACCAAGACAGTCTACCTGATCCAACCAATCTAACGAATTTGTTTGTCGTGTTCCAAACCCATAGTTAACAATTAAAACCGATTAAATCGGACGGTGAACACCTTTTCAACATACGTATTTTTCTTGTAAACATTTGTTTTAGAACCAAGATAGTATTTATTTTATATAGTTTACCTATTTTTTTAAAGGCGAGTTTACCAATCATTTAAGTAGGAATATCTTTTATTAAAAACAGAAAATCATTTAAGTATGAATATCTTTTATTAAAAACAGAAAAAAGGTTGTTGGAGTTGGGTGGGGAACAAGGAAGGAACTAAGGAGGTAAAGCAAGGTATGTACAACTGAATTCCATATAGATATCCTTCTTGTACAACAAATTCCTATACATTTACATTTCTTTTCCTCATAAAAACAAACAAATGCTACACATTTAGAGGTTGTAGACATTTAAATACACTTTCAACCTGTTGCATTTTAACAAAGTTTTAAGATTACCCAATCGATCCGTTATGGTAAAAATCTGAATCAACACATACAAGGATTTCTTGAGCCAAGACCACGAGGCTGGTTTTGGTCAGGTTCTTCTTCCCATTAGCTTCCAAGGGTGTGAAGCCAAACCCATGGGTCCATGTGTTAACCAAGCTCGGGATGACAGATGCCACCAGCTTCTCTACCTTCAACATCTAAAGCTTCGAGCGATACAGCCAATTAATAATGTTGGAAGATACATACATGTGTGTGTACGTGTTTAGTAATTTCTATGTATGTAAATGGTAATATCACCAATATAATAGCATTCATTAGGTGCTTACACATTCCCTAGAGCTGATATTTGCTACTCCTTGCAATTAGCGGCATCTCAGCAACATTTGCCCCATGCATCCTGCATAATTGTAAATTTTTAATAAGTAATCAAGAACCTATTAGTTACCTTTTACAATATTAAATTAAATGGTATGATATGTTACTTTAAATGGTATGATATGTTCCTTAATATCCATTATTACAAGGTATTCACATGGATAGCAAGGGTTCAATTCGTAGGTTCAATCCGTAGGACATTTTCATTTATGCATACGTTTGTGTTTGTTTAACAAGTGTTTTAAGTTAATTATGGATATTACTAAATGGGGGAGGAGTGTTGGTAATTTTAGTATTATCAACGGATTTTGGTGATATTTGATTAACTTGTCGACTAAGTTAATCTTATCTATACCTTATAATAAAACAAAACAAACTTAGGCCACTTAGCAGCCATTTAAACCATTGCTTGCCACGTGTCGTTGGTACGCTCATTATTTTTTTCATTTGAGCGGCAAAGCAATTGAAGACACCTCCACTCATTCTTTATTCTCGCTATAGAAATTTCCTTTTTTCTTACACACTGCCTTCTCTCACCTTGGACTTTCCATAAACAGATTACACATTCCTTTCTATATGATGTTGCAGATTAAAAACCCTAGATCTAATTCTATAATTTACCTTGCCGATTCTTCTTTCATTCGATTCGTCGGCTTTTGGTTCATCTATTAGCGATTCATCTTAAAGTCGGTAATTTTCTGTCCTATATCCTTATAATTTATCTATCAAATCGTCTATTTGTATTTCTTAGATGAGCTTTGTTTATGTGTACTGCGATTTCATCTATTTTGTTATTTATGTCGTACGGAAATCTCAATTTTGTGGTTTTTGTTAAAGATTATAAACCCTGATTTGTATCAGTTCATCCCTAATTGAATATGAAATGTATCAGTTCGTTGAGTTTTCAGTAATTTTCGATTCGTGTTTTATGTATGTCGGACTGATCGGTTGGATGAATTTAAACCAAAACTGAATATTAGTTTTTGTAACTGTCATATTTCATCTATTTCAGTTGTTAATTCACACAAAACCAATAATAAAACATGAGATCGAAATCTGACTTGATTATGAATCGATTTTAGATCTATTTTTGACATCTTGAATCTCAGGTTTGTAGAAAGTGTTGAATTGCAGGTTGTTGTTATTGTTACATCGAATAAGAAGAGAACAATATAGTTGTTGTTGATTACAATTCATATATCACATCATTGTTTCTGTTGTTGTTGGCAATTGATGAAGCCGAAGATTTATGGAGCCAAGAGCAATTTTAGTTGCATAATTTGAAAGAAATTGCAGGTTGTGATTCACGAAGATAAAAATTCGCGTATTTCAGATCTAAAATGGAATTGCAGATCTGTTAAGGTTCTATAATAGTTTCTGATTTGGGGTTGCAGTGAATCAGATCTAAATCACAAGTTTTTGTAGTGTTAATCGTAGAAAGAAGGAGAATGTTCAGATTTGTTATTGTTTTTGTGTTGTTCTTCGAGCAGAGAATTATTCCTGATCTGAGTTGCTTTTGCTTTGTAACACACGAAGCCTACCGTCGCGCCGTAAGTTTGGATCTGAATCGGATGAGTACTTTCGATTTGCAGTTAAGATTAAAAGGTATACTTTGTAAAGCCATTAAGGTTTTGGCGAGTAATGAATTGGATCTAGATTTTGTTTTCAAGAATCTTATTTTAGTTTTGTTTTTCTTATTTCCTTCTTTTATCTTTAAAATAATCTTTGTTGCTTGTAGGATTAGGCCATTGACTTATGAAGTCAAGAAATGAATGGTTGTTGGCTCATGGCACTCGAGACTGGTGCGCAAGATTGGATGCCACTCGAGGACCCACATGATTTGAGATTTTCTAGGCGGGTGAGTAATTCACATATTCTCATTACATCATCTATATCTATACTTTTTAATAAACCAAGATAATTTAAGATGCGACTGTGGAAAAACACCAATCAAGTGGTGACCAAAGATGCTTGACTCGAGGCCTCAATTTAAATTAATCACAAGATCGAGAATTTTGAAAGGGTGTCTTTTTAGTCAATGCTTGACTCATGACATCAAACAACTAATTGGTAACATTTGAAGAGAGTAAACAACCACTTCTGCACACCAAGTCAATTTTCCACTTCTTGCTCAATATTGTAGATTTTTATCACTTATTAACCCATGAAGTTTTACAGATTGATGGAGCCTATCTTGAATAGGGAAAATCGTTAAGCGAATGGGATGTATTTAGTCACTCTAGAGGTTAGTATAATCAGTCAAGTTGATTTCGATTTGCAGTCATTCTGATGTCGAGCCCTTCATCGTTATGCACAACATGTTATTGGCACATGGTAGGGCAGCCAAACTATATCATGAATATTTCCAGGCAATTAACTAACTTAGAGTCAATCTTTAAGTTTTAATTACATATTTTGAATTTGTTATGTTAACTTATTGAATTTGACCTCCACATAAATCGGTTGGGCTTTCTTTTAAGTGTGAATGACTGTACAAGCCTACAAGGTGTTGCAGGTGGGTTGGGTAACAAGTCAAAACGGATCGAGCACTTTAACTCATAAACACTATATTGTTAAAAAATTATAAAATGTATAAATGATTACATTTCATTGTTATTATGAAAGCTAGATGATTACTATAATAATTCAAACTTTTATCATATTAAAATCATTTGGAAGGTTTTATGCGTTTTGGTATGTATTGGATGACTTTTGCATACTTTATCCTGTTACATTTTGAGTCAAGTTACAGCCTTTTAAATGGTTCCAATATATATACTTAGGCTGGATAGGAGTTAACAAGTCAGTAAAAGTAATGATGTTTTTCAAATTAATCAAGACTCAACATTGAATAAAATGGGTGCATACAATGCTTAGACTATAGATCTAAATTTTCTAAAACTTTAACCTTTTTAACTTGGGTGCAAGGACAAACAAAGTGCTTACAGGTCACAATTTTGCAGGTCTCTCGACTTATTTGTCACTTTATCAAGTTCAACACTTTAAATTCGTTGACGATTCACTGTTGATTTAGCACATTGTTTGTTGAATTTCAATTCGATCTCAGGTGAACAATCTCGATTTCAGTTGTATATTTCAATCATTGTTAACTACGTTTGATACGTTACGTACCCGCAGGTAGAGGGATGGATTTCGTTACTTGAACGTTTATTTCTTTTAAAGGATTATTTTAACATTTTTAAGTTATATATTTGTGTGTTAGTCCACCCGCGAAATTCGCGGGATCTTAGACTAGTTCAATATTAAAAGAGTTAGGAGATACGAGAGTGTATGCTCGTATGATGTTAATAAGATTTGGCGTATGTATTGGTTTTGTTTTATAATGTAAAAAATTATATCCGATTTAGGCTTGGCCAAACTTTATTTAGTTGGGCTTTTAAGCTAATATATTGGTTTAAAGCAATTGGGCTAAAGTAGATCCGATAACCACACATCGGTTGATTTAAAAGATGAGGACCATTTAGACTTTGTTCAATTTGGGCCATTACGCGATGGACAAGATCTCATGGTCAAAACCTAACAGTTTTTCAAAACCAATATGCAAGCCCGTCTTCGAGAATATTAAAAAAAATTGTGCCCTCGGCGATATAAAAGAACCGGGCCTACCCGTCCTCAAATATAAACTCATCAGTCACATATATAATAAGTAAAAACCCATGATATAACGATGGTTTTGATAAAATAAATAAACAAAAGTAGTGTAACAAAATGATCAAACTAATTGGTATATAATATTTAATTTGTATTTGATTGTTTGAAATTTGAGTCTTTTAAAACCGAGTGGGCCATTTTATCATTAGTTATATAGTTTAACTTTAAATTGTGAGCCTTTTAAAATTATTGCAACTCCAAGTAGTAAAACGGATTGGGCTAGTTAAAAGTACATATATAGGTTTTTTTACTAATTCAAATACGAAATTAAAATCTTTAATATTAAGTTAAATCAATCAATAAACAATAGGTAAATAAACGGAAACATAATAAGGGGAAATGGACACTCAAGGGTAGTACCCTTACACCAACCAATCAAATTGCATCATGTCAAATTCTATACAAATTACCCTTAAGCCATAAAATACTGGCGCCGCCCTTACATTTCCATAAACTTTTTTTTAATATTAATAAATTCAACAATTTAAAATGTAAAACCCTTTTCACAGATGTATATAAAATTTCATATTTGGGTAAATTACTTTTTGAGTCCCTGTGTTTTATGGGTTTTAACTAGTTGAGTCCAAAAAGCAAAAAGTTTAACGACCTGAGTCCCCATAAGCATTTTCTTTAACCATTTGAGTCCAAATTTCTAACTTCATCCACCAAGTTTGTTAACTATAAGGGTAATTTGGTCATTTACACACAAAGTACAAGTCTTATATGCACAAGAGTATAAGGAACAAGTCTTTAATGCATAAATATTTTAATATTATATATAAAATAAATTATATATATATATATTGTTATACACACACCTGCACAAACATTTCACACTCCATCCTTCCTCTCTTTCTCTCTACCCCTTCCACCACCATTAACATCACTGCACCGCACCACCACCATCCCCACCGCACCTCCACCACTATCACTGCCTTCCCCACCGTCAACCACCACCACATCCGCCGTCAGCCACCGTGTATACTCGATGCTGCTGATACCGAATAACTCTTTTCCTTTAAATCCTTGTTAAAAAACCCTAATATATTATCAAACTGGGTTTCCGGTAACAGTTTTTGCAATTACACAAGCATCTCTTGCAGAAACTCTAGGGTTTCCGCAATAGATCTGACCGGTATTGACTTGAGCGTTGAGTTCAGTTCGATTTCGTCGAGTTTGTTGACGATTCCGATTGTCGAGTCGTTCATTGCGAAAAACTGTAATGTTACCGGAACGGTTTTCATTCGTTGTAATTTTGTATTTTCATTTTCAAATCTTGTAATCGTTAACGTTTGGATCAATAAAAATCATTTGGAATTTTACATATATTGTTTATATCATTTTACATACTCACACACGTCTACTTATAGTGTTTATATCATCTTACACCTTTACATATGCTTGCGTATACTTAAATGTGCTTAACATTGAGTTTCAGCCAAAACTAACCCTCAAACCAACTTCAGAGGCCAAGATGTAACTTTTTGAAAAAACATAGACTTTATAGTTGATCATATAACATAGCATCATAACATGACATGACATGCAAATGTTTACAATACATTCTAAATTGAATTTTCAATTTTCATAGCTAACTAACATGATGAAATCTCCATATGTGTAATGAAGGTCATAGAATAAGTTAGACTTTCGTAGTTACGGATACAATAGAACCTTGAGTGAGGGAAAAGCAATCAAGTAATTGTTCGACATCTTTATGACTTTATTGGTGAGATGGTGTTGCTGCATCTGAATTGGAAAATCCCTTTGATTTCTTCAACATAATATCAAGGGGATATGGGCCTATAGCAGGCTTTGTGCCTTTAGCATTTCAACTTCCATTCACTTCCCTCCCGCGCCACACGGAGGAGCCTTAGCTCTTCTCCGTGATGCGCAGGGCCCTCGGTTTGACTTTTGACTTCTCGTCTCTGTGCCACGCGGAGGAGCCTTAGCTCCTCTCTACGACGCACAGGGGAGACACTTTTCCAGCAGAAAATGGCCAGCTGTGAACTTTAACAATCTCACCCGCTTTTGAACCTCCAACCACTTTTAACATTTTATTCAACCTAACCTAGTTTTACACTATAAATACATCACATATCCCACCTCCATTTCACATTACACACTCCAAATTCACTCCCAAATCCTCTCAGTTCTCTACATTTTTTAAGAACATCAAAAGTTAAAACCGAAAGTTTTGACTTCCAAATTTCATTACTTTCTTTCATTTTCAGTTTAGATATTGTTTATAGTTATGCTCATAACAAATCGAAGGCTTAAAACCTTCTGTTTAATCCATAAACTCAAATGGTTAGAGTATCATTTCTTTTATTAAGTTTACTTAGACTTAGCATTTCGGTGATAAGGACTCAATTATCTTACATTTAGGTTTGAATTTTGCCTTTTGTACATATATATTACACATTTCCATATTAGATACTTTTGACATGTTGATTATGCCTTTTTCATTTATGCTATATGTAGTAAACTTGTATACTCGCCAAATTTTTGTTGATCATTATTTTAATATGTTTTCAGGCGATGCCTGAGATTCTGTTACAAGATTCACATAGGGCTTTAGACCTAGACTATCAATTTAACTTAATGTTATGTATTTGTTTCTTTTTGATAGTCTAACAATGAGTTTCCTTTCATGTATTGTATGAAAATTTCAAAGATTAATATATTCCAATTTAGTACCATGATGCCTTTGAACAATCTATTACGTCTTGCCTCGATGTTTTCGCCATCGATTGGGGTATGACGGATTGGTATCACAGCCATGGCTATAGGGAATTAGATTATTAGTATGCTTTTGACATAGACTATAGCTAAGTGCCCATTTCTTTGCCTTTGTGTTACTTGTTTATCCTAATGTTTTCCTTTAGACTTTTATTCTTCCCTTATTGCTTCTACCTCCTTCTTTTATCTAATCTTGCTTACTTGTGGACTACAGAGCTTCATCCAAGGAGACGAAGACTACCCATACTTTCAAAAAGGAAACTTAACCATCAAGTTATGTAACGCCCTGCTTTTTCATACCTTCCATAATTAGAAAGCTCGCCTTGTAATGCTATTCTTGGAAATCTCGTATTCCTTGTAATCGTCTTTTCGTGGTAGTCATTGTAAAATCCGAGAATTGGATCATAAATAAAATTCGTATTTCTTTAAATTCATGTTCTACGTACTTCATACATGTTCATACGTGTGGAATAATCATACATGTGATACTTTGTTCGTAATTCTTACAAAATACGTTAAACTTACACATACTTTACTTACATGCGCAATTCATACGTGTACGATACGTAATCTCGATCTATACAACTCAATCATACTTGTTTATACTTGACTTTAAGCTAATGTTACCTAAAACACCCTTACAGTATGCCTTTTATACCTAAAGCATCCTAAAACAGCCACATATGAAACCTTAGGGGCTTTTCTTACCAAAATTCAAACAAGATCGCGCATCCCTTGTTCTCGCGGGCCGCGACTCGCGCACTCATCTCCCTCGCGCCCCGTGAGGGAGTGCGATCCGCAGACTTCTCTAGCCAGCGACGGATTGGCCCATTTCTTGTGTTTTCTCTTGTGTTTCTTGCATTTAATGGCACCTCACTCAACCCTAATTCATCCCCTATAAAACCCAAGCCTCCTCCACACATTTTTCACTTTGCAAACTCACTAAACTCACTCTCAAACACTCTCATTTTAGCTGGAAATCAGATACAAGACAGATTCGATACAAGTTACTAAAGTGGCATAAGTTCACTTCTACTTCATCTTTTTCATTGATTCTTCTTTCTTTGCACTTGGAACAACCTTAGGTGTGTTTCCACAGGTTTTCCATGGAAAACCAAGGCTGGAACATCACCATAAAAGGCTCCAAAGTGCAATAAACTTTCTGTTTTGATTAAACACTTGTTATACTTACTTGAACTTGAGATTTCTCAACACATTCCTATGTTCTTATGCCACTAATCAAGACCATGATTATGTGAGCTTAAAAATGAGGTTGTGATATGTAAATTCAGAGGTTTAATCCTCATAAACATTCTGTTTTGATAAGGTTTTAACCTACAAGTGATGAACAAGTCCTACACTTGAAGTTGTGTGATTATTTGGATAGCTTGGGCTATCCTACCTACAAATCCACACATCACTTGATGTTTTCTTAGTTAGATAGTATGTATTGCCATTTCCTAATGTATGTTCATGGCCATCCTTGTTGTCTTATGGCAACTTGTGTATTGGTGACAACAAAAGAGGTTCCTAAATGGAAGATTTATCTTCCTACCTCATGCATGACTTATATGATATTCTTATTGAATTATTGGACTAGTAACTTATAATATATGCTACATAATATATATAATATTAAAGTAACCTAACACTTGATGATAACCAAATGGTTATTTTTCAAGTTAGTAAGTTACATCACCTAAGTACTTAGTTTTTTCGTTACGATTCTAATGGGTGTTACGCCCATGAAATCATTCAAACCCTATGGGTTTTCATAGTGTCAAGAACGAGTGCTAAGTCTAAGTGATTACCTTCTTGTATATTTACTTTGTTATACTTTTAATTCCGAATTCCGAATCTAAACATACCTTGAACTCTAATCCGTATACATTCATTCTCCTAATCCTATTACTCGTCAACACATGGATAATCGGAAAGCATATGCAATTTTGTGAGTATACTTGAACCCCCTTTTCGTTTACCACTGTTTGGGGTGTAACATGTTAATTTATAAAACTTACACTTAAACTTTATTCTTAATGCACAAACATTCCTTACACATGCATGCCTACTTGATTATTTGATACTTTAAACTTGGGGTTATACGTTTTGTGTTAGACTTATCATTAACTTCGTACGAGCCTATCCTTGACATATATAGTGCTATAGGATTAACACACCGCCTGTAAACTTTGGGTTATGTCATGAGCTTATTGCGTTTCATCATTGGTTTGATTAGTCAAACACATGTCGATTTTATTGTTTATCTTGTTTCAATAGCTTGCCATGTGGAATTGTTTAAGACTCATCTTTTTATGCTATGTATGAAAACCTGTATACTCGCCAATACATATTTGTATTGAACTATACTTTTTAACATGTTACAGGTTGATGATGACGATGCTATGAAACTGAAGTAGTGATGATGCCTAGATACACATATAGACATTTTAGGTTTTAATACGATGTATAATTTTTGTACTTGTTTGTTGTATTGTTTTCTTGTAATGAACATGTTGTATTTCAAGTTCCATGTATTGTAACATTTTGTTACGAATGAAATCAATTTATTTTTAATTCTAGTGTCACAATTAGCGTTATGTGTGATGAGCAATCTTTCTTCGTCTCACTCCGATGTTTCCGCCATCGGTTAGGGTGTGACAGATTAGTATCAGAGCCATAACTATAGGGAATTAGGAATATTGCTATGATTTTGACCTAGTCTATAGTTAAGTACCAAATTCGACCATACTTGATTCACGTGTTAATTTATTGAGACGCTTCTTATGTGTTAATTCCTTGAAAACATTTTCTATGTGTTAATTTCTTGAAATGCTTTATGTTCTCATGCTTGCTATTATTATTATTTCAAACATACGTCTTTCCTAAGACATTTTACTTGATCATACTAAACTTGAAAACACTCGTATTATACAAACGAGACGACTTCACCAAAATAGGCGTGAAACCCACAATTTGGTGAACGACTCTGAATCCACATATTCTTTTTACACGAAATTCGCCATAAAGTTAGGAGTGAAATCCTCGCCTTGATGGAGAATTTCAATTTCCAATTCTAGTGGACCCTCGTCGACGTGTCGAAATTAAATTTTTGACCCGACTAGTACCAACCACACTTAGGGTATGAAGTCGTCAAGTTAGGAGTGAAACCCGCACCTTGTCGACTAGTCCCGCTCCTTGATTTTCAAAAAAAAATCCCGCCAAGTCTTGAATTTTCGATTGATTTGGAAGATGTAGTAACTGGAAGGGTGAATACCATTAACCGAAATATCGGCGAGAGTATTCCACCTATTAGGCCAAAGCATGTTTCTCAAATTCAAAAGAATTTTCGACCGCTTTGGTTTAGTCAAAGTTCCGTCTTGAAACAACCCAAGTTTTAATCGAACCTACGTTTTACTATTATCAATCTTATATTATGCAATTCTCCCTTTTCAAATTTAGATTTCTTTCGAGATTGTTTTCTTATATACACATAATACTAAATCTTTCTTACATATCTATACATCATGCACATGCATGATTTCAAAAACGTCACTCGCTTTGATTTACATTCCATGAAGCCCCAAAATGGAGACATATCATCGAGATGGGAGTGATTTCCTTACCTTGACGATTAACTCCACTATTTCTTTTCTTAAAATGACCTCACCGACGAGTTAGGGGTGATTCCCTTACCTAGGTGATCGTTACCAAAATTTTCTTTCAAAAGAGACTTCATTTTACAACACGATCATGTTTTACACCTAAATCGTTTATCATTCAACAAAATCCCTACTTATGCAAATTTCAAAATGCATTGTTTTATCAACGTAGCTCTTACCCTACAATCTATTTCCACATAACTCACATACACGAAATTCTTAATCATACCTAAAAACGTTTTACTACCCGAATTTCAAAACCTTACGAAATGCTACCTATCAACTTAATCAGTCCAATGAATCTCTTGCCCATGAACTTCATACTCAACTTAATCACTAACACACGCTCACGTTATATCATTATACTAAAGACTTGTATTTTCAATCGAAAATCAAACCAACCTTTCTCACATGCCTATAAGATCTTATAGTTATTATAAGATCATTTTACTAAAATTCTTTTCAAAATCAATAAATCATTTTACTAAAAACACTTTTCAACGATCACTAAGTTCATTATGCTAAATTTTCTTTTAAAAATCAACGTTTTCACGAGAACCTCCAAAAAATTCCAATTTCTTATTTTAATGCAAGAACCTTTAAAATGATGCAAACTTATTATTTTCAAAAGCCTTTTATACATACACCGCTCAATACATCATTTCAATTTCAAAACTCGTGGGCAAAGAAACTTCATAGGACCGACCATTTCCGACTTACTTAAATTCTTCTAAAAAAAAGTAGCATTTCCGTTCTTTACAAAATATGTCACGCATAACCAGTAAATACCTTGTACTCTTTTTACATGCACCAACTAAAATCCTCATATCATCATATACGTTTTAGTCGATATCTCACGAAAATTACATTTATACCATTCATTTTTACATACTCAACCTTTTGATTGTTTTATATGCTTAAATTCGTTATGCTTCGATAAATACTATATACGCAATCATTATTATTCGTACTCACACTCATACTCATAACAATACGTTTTATGCTTATACTTATACTCATACTACTCATACGTTTTATGTTTATACTTATACTTACATGCATATTCTTACTTAAACTTATACTTATGCTCATACTTTTATTCATACTCACATTCATACATTCGTACCTATATGTGAGCGTAACCTAAAGGATTCGCTTACATGGGTCACATACATACTTACACATGAACATGCTTATATACTCCATTCTTAAACATTCTTATTTTCCAAATTTAGGTATACCCTGATTCATACACAACTAGTACAAGCTATGCGGATCATGCGACGATCAAAATAATCGCGGGTGCACATGGAATTATAGTAATAGGCGCATGAGAATCATAGAGTGTACTACTGTGTTTGGTAAGACACGGAACGTGACATGAAGCGAATAACGAAACGGGCGTAACATGGTCAAAACATGGTGGATAAGGCGCTGGTACTTCCTATATGTAAGTGTTTTCACCGTGTTACCAAACTTTCGTAAAACGTGCCATGAGAAATTTGGTGTTTTGCAGACCTATTTGGACCTAAAATGCTACCTTAACCGCTCACAAACGCATTGTTAAACACACGATATCCGATTATCCGCGACGATACCTTATTCCTAACTCAACGTTTTCATTGTCTAATACACATGCCATCTTTATACTAATATTCGTTTATTAGATTGATCATTCACTCTCGTAACTCCGTTATTCTTCGTTTTTCATACCAACCTCGTTTACAACCAAACCTGTTTACGAGTTCGAATCCTAAAATACTTTCTTACTATTTAAAACTATTTTTTCCATCCTTCATTCAAATGCAAACATACTTAGTTGGCCGTCACCTCCAAAATCATTTTAATTAAAATACCTAACTTTCTCGTTCTTCATCAATGAATAATTTCTTACAAACATGTGTTTTATGATTCCTCTTTGAAACCAATGAAACTTTTTACAGTGCGGCCACACTTTTCATCAAAATACTTACCGTTTTATACGAAAGTTATACTTCTTGGATACCTCTCCATCCTTAATTATCCAAACTTGTTTAAACTCGTCTGCCTATGCATGCACGTTTTACGTATGCTTAACGCCTTAACTCATTTTAGTCAAACAAACTCCTTTTACAAACCTATCCTTCCATTCTTCAAAATTTCGTACCTTTCAAAATGTTTCAAAACTCCCAAGTCTCGATCCTTTTAGCCAAAATGCTTTTTCTCTAAGGTCTTCTTCTTGAATAAATTTCGGGACGAAATTTCCTAAAGGAGGGGAGACTCTAACGCCCTGCTTTTTCATACCTTCCGTAATTAGAAAGCTCGCCTTGTAATGCTATTCTTGGAAATCTCGTATTCCTTGTAATAGTCTTTTCTTGGTAGTTGTAAAATCCGAGACTTGGATCATAAATAAAATTCGTATTTCTTTAAATTCATGTTCTACGTACTTCATACATGTTCATACGTGTGGAATAATCATACATGTGATACTTTGTTCGTAATTCTTATAAAATACGCTAAAGTTACACATACTTGACTTACATGCGCAATTCATGCATGTACGATACGTAATCTCGATCTATACAACTCAATCATACTTGTTTATACTTGACTTTAAGCTAATGTTACCTAAAACACCCGTACAGTATGCCTTTTATACCTAAAGCATCCTAAAACAGCCACATATGAAACCTTAGGGGCTTTTCTTGCCAAAAATCAAACAAGATCACACATCCCTTGTTCTCGGGGGCCGTGACTCGCCCACACATCTCCCTCGCACCCCGCGAGGGAGTGCGATCCACAGACTTCTCTAATCAGTGACAGATTGGCCCATTTCTTGTGTTTTCTCTTGTGTTTCTTGCATTTAATGGCACCTAACTCAACCCTAATTCATCCCATATAAAAACCAAGCCTCCTCCATACATTTTTCACTTTGCAACCTCACTAAACTCACTCTCAAACACTCTCATTTCAGCTGGAAATCAGTTACAAGTCAGATTCGATACAAGTTACCAAAGTGGCGTAAGTTCACTTCTACTTCATCTTTTTCATTGACTCTTCTTTCTTTACACTTAGAACAACCTTAGGTGTGTTTCCACATGTTTTCCATGGAAAACCAAGGCTGGAACATCACCATAAAAGGCTCCACAGTGCAATAAACTTTCTGTTTTGATTAAACACTTGTTATACTTACTTGAACTTGAGATTTCTCAACACATTCCTATGTCCTTATGCCACTAATCAAGACCATGATTATGTGAGCTTAAAAACGAGGTTGTGACATGTAAACCCAGAGGTTTAATCCTTATAAACATTCTGTTTTGATAAGGTTTTAACCTACAAGTGATGAACAAGTCCTATACTTGAAGTTGTGTGATTATTTGGATAGCTTGGGCTATATTACCTACAAATCCACACATCACTTGATGTTTTATTAGTTAGATAGTATGTATTGCCATTTCCAAATGTATGTTCATGACCATCCTTGCTGTCTTATGACAACTTGTGTACTGGTGACAACTAAGGAGGTTCCTAAATGGAAGATTTATCTTCTTACCTCGTGCATGACTTATATGATATTCTTGTTGAAGTATTGGACTAGTAACTTATAATATATGCTACATAATATATATATATATATAATATTCAAGTAACCTAACACTTGATGATAACCAAATGGTTATTTGTCAAGTTAGTAAGTTACATCACCTAAGTACTTAGTTTTCTCGTTACTATTCTAATGGGTGTTACGCCCATGAAATCATTCAAACCCTATGGGTTTTCATAGTGTCAAGAACGAGTGCTAAGTCTAAGTGATTACCTTCTTGTATATTCACTTTGTTATACTTTTAATTTCGAATTCCGAATCTAAACATACCTTGAACTCCAATATACTTTCAATCTCCTAATCCCATTACTCGTCAACACATGGATAATCGGAAAGCATATGCAATTTTGTGAGTATACTTGAACCCCCTTTTCGTTTACCACCGTTTGGGGTGTAACATGTTAATTTATAAAACTTATACTTAAACTTTATTCTTAATGCACAAACATTCCTTATACATGCTTGCCTACTTGATTATTTGATACTTTAAATTTGGGGTTATACGTTTTGTGTTAGACTTATCATTAACTTCGTACGAGCCTATCCTTGACATATTTCGCGCTATAGGATTAACGCACCGCCTGTAAACTTTGGGTTATGTCATGAGCTTATTGCGTTTCATCATTGGTTTGATTAGTCGAACACATGCCGATTTTATTGTTTATCTTGTTTCAATAGCTTGCCATGCCATTTGGTTTAACCAATGCCCCAGCCGCATTTATGGACATGATGAACAGGATATGTAAACCATACCTGGATAAATTCATAATTGTCTTTAGGAGAGTGGGGGTGGTCACAAGTGATGGAATTCTATCACTCATAAACATCCAATCAAGTTCCGCCATTTCTTCAACCACAATTCTATCACTCACAAGCATTTTTTTAGTGGCGGTGGTCATCACTAGTGATGGAATTCCATCACTCACAAATTTTTTTTATTTTTTTTAAATTAGAAATTAACAATAAAACACTAAAATTATAAATTTCATTAAAATTAAATCATACTAGTTCAATTTAACATACTAGAAATATTTTAGGTTACAATTTAAAAAAAATACTAAAAAAACTCTACTCCTCGTCTGACTCATGAAACTCCAAACCTAAAGAACCTACTAGTTCGATTAAATCGTACCTCAACCGAGAGTGAGTTTCTTCATCACGCAAGTCTTGTTGGATATTTTCTGGAACTTGAACTTGTGTAGGAGGATCGGGCACCCAATCCGGAGATATTGCACGTCCGTCTTCTTTGATTATCATATTGTGCAATATGACACATGCATATACTATGCTATGTATGGATTTATTGTTCATCGCACGAACCGGTCGGTGTAGTATACCCCATCTACCCTTTAAAACACCAAAAGCCATCTCAACATCTTTTCTTGCCGATTCTTGCAATTTTTTGAACACGATTTCTTTAGGCTCGACAGGAAATGAAGGAGCTTTTACAAAAACAGACCATGATCGGTAGATACCATCCACAAGAAAAAGCCCTATCTGTAATATCGTCCGTTAACATAGAATGGACAGAAGGGTGCGGTACCATCCGTTACGGTTTGAAACAACGGCGACGTGTGCAACACATTGATGTCGTTGTTTGAACCTGGAACACCGAAATATGAATGCCAAATCCATAAATCAGTCGACGCCACCACTTCTAGTATGATGGTTGGTCTTTTGATGTCACCCCTAACATACGCCCCTCGCAACTCTCTTGGACAATTTTTCCACTCGATATGTGTACAATCGATGCTACTGAGCATCCCTGGAAAATGCCATCTAGCCTCATATGCGGTGTAAATACGTGAGATGTCGTGGCTCGTCAGTTTACGTAAAAACTCTTTACCATACAACTTAATGACCGCGTTGCAAAAAAATTGCAGACATTCACGGGAAGTTCTGGATATAGCTAGGTATTCATCATATTGATCGGGAGGGTTAACTGTCGCTAGTTGGCGAATGGCGGACGTGCATTTTTGTATCGCCGTGAAACTTGGTTTGCCCCTCGAATCGTAACTTTCTTGAAACCATTCCTCGCTTGCTTCGATGTCTCCAACAATCTTTAAAAATAATTCTTTTGGTAAACGAAACCGATCTCTAAACGTTTTGGCATTGTAGAGCGGATCCTCCACAAAATAATCGTTCATTAACACTTCGTTGGCATGTATACGATCATGATCTATCATCTTCTTATTTGGGCGGGACGAACTAGTATCAAGTTCGTTATACATCGACACAAAATATTTAAGCGTCTCATTATCGGAAGACGAGTCGGTATCGCTATCGCTATCCATCGGAAATGTCAAATCCGTAGGAAACTCCATTTGAGAAAGATGTAGATTGTGTGAAATGTGTTTGTGTTTTGGTGTGGGTGAAATGTTTAAAAATGGAGAAGTATATATAAAAGGTTTAAAGGTTTTTTTAATTAAACTTTACCGTTGAAAACGGTCATAAAGCATCCAACGTTCAAAATTTTCAATTGTTCCACACGTGATTCCTTCCACGCGTTACAAATTCCACGTGTGGTGGATGTAGATGGCGACGGTGTGCTTGTCTTCATCACGCGTGATGGGGGCTCCATCACGGACCACCCCCAGTCCCCTTATAGATGATTTTCTAATTTACTCTAAGAGTAAAGAGGAACATGCAGCGCATCTGCATACACTCCTGACATTGTTGAGAAAAGAGAAGCTTTATGCTAAATTCTCAAAATGTGAATTTTGGTTACAAGAAGTGCAATTCCTTGGACATCTGGTTAATCATGAAGGAATTCATGTGGATCCCACAAAGATTGAGGCAATTAGTAAATGGAAAATCCCTGAGTCGCCAACTGTAAGAGGTTTTCTTGGACTGGCAGGATATTATAGACGGTTTATCCGAGATTTCTCTAGAATAGCCATTCCGTTAACCAAACTGACCTGCAAATCAGTTAAGTTTGAATGGGGACCGAAACAGGAAGAAGCTTTTAAGATTCTTAAGCAAAGGTTAACCAACAAACCCATACTCGCATTACCAGAAGGAACTGAAGACTTTATAGTTTATTGTGATGCGTCTAAGTTAGGATATGGATGTGTGTTGATGCAACGTCAAAAGGTTATAGCTTATGCCTCTAGACAACTTAAGAAACATGAAGAAAATTATACAACCCTTGATCTAGAGTTAGGAGCCATAGTCTTTGCCCTTAAGATTTGGAGACACTATTTATATGGAAATAAATTCGTTGTCTTCACCGATCATAAGAGTTTAAGGTATATTTTTGGGCAAAAATAATTAAATATGAGACAGAGATGCTGGATGGAAGTTCTTAGGGATTATGATTGTAATATCCAGTATCATGCTGTGAAAGCTAATGTAGTAGATGATGCTTTAAGTCGAAAGTATCATGAAAAGCCGAAACGAGTACGTTCTCTCAGATTAAATCTACAAGTAGATTTAAATGATCAAATTAGAAAGGAACAGGAAATAGCAATCAAGGACGATGCTGAAAGTTTAAAAGGAATGATTAAGGAATTAGAACAAGGAACAGATGGAATTTGGAAGTTCCATAAGAAAAGAATCTGGATACCTAAACAAGGAAACCTACGCCACATAATTTTAGAAGAAGCTCATAATTCTAAGTATACGATACATCCCGGAAGTGATAAGACGTATCAAGATCTAAGACAGAATATCTGGTGGATAGGAATGAAAAAGGATATAGCAAACTACGTTGCTAAGTGTTTAGACTGTTCACAAGTTAAAGCTGAGCATCAGAAACCCTCAGGGTTATTGCAACAATTAGAGATGCCAATATGGAAATGGGAATTGATAACAATGGACTTTGTTACCAAATTACCCAAGACAAGAAAAGGAAATGATACAATCTGGGTGATTGTTGACAGATTGACCAAATCTGCTCATTTCTTACCAATGAAGGAAACTTTCAGTATGGAACAGTTAGCCAAGCTATATGTAAATGAAATAGTTTAATTACATGGAATTCCTTTATCTATTGTATCTGATAGAGATAGACGTTTTACTTCTCATTTTTGGACAAGTTTCCAAAAAGCAATGGGAACCAGGTTAAATCTAAGCACAGCTTATCTTCCTCAAACGGACGGACAAAGCGAAAGGACAATTCAGAAGATGGAACATATGCTTGGAGCCTGTGTAATTGATTTCAGAGGAAATTGGGACGACCATTTACCAATAATAGAATTTTCCTACAATAACAGCTATCATACTAGCATTAATGCTGCACCATTTGAAGCACTTTATGGACAAAAGTGCCGAACTCTAGTCTGTTGGGCAGAAATTGGAGAAAAGCAATTATCTGGACCAGAGATAGTGCAAGAAACAACAGATAAGATAATTCAAGTCAAGGAAAGACTAAAAGCAGCACGAGATCGTCAAAAGAGTTATGCAGATAATAGACGAAAACCTTTAGAATTTCAAGTAGGAGATAAAGTATTATTAAAAGTTTCTCCATGGAAAGGAATAGTCAGATTCGTTAAAAGAGGAAAGCTAAGCCCCAAGTATGTTGGACCTTTTGAGATTATTAGAAGAATATGACCCGTAGCCTATCAACTATAACTGCCAGAGGAAATGGCAGGAGATGAATCATTAGTAATACCTCTTAAGGACATAAAAGTAAATAAGAAACTTAAGTTTATCGAGAAACCCATTCAGATTGAAGATAGAAAGATCAAGAATCTCAAACACAAGAGACTAGTTCTGGTCAAAGTGAAATGGGATCCCAAGAGAGGACCATAATACACTTGGGAACTCGAGTCAGAAATGAAGAGGAAATACCCACACCTGTTCCTGTAAACCTCAAGGAAGAGATCTAAAACAAGGTGGGGAGTATATAACAACCCTCCTAGAACCCTTAACGTGATCCTAAAATGTTCCTAATATATCCCGTATGCGAGAAACGGACCCAGAATACCCTTACACTTTTAAAAATCAAGAAAAACAAAGTTTGGGAGTCGCTCGCGCTAGGCCCAGTATGTCACGGGGCGTGAGGCCCAGTAACTTGCCGGACAAACCAAAGCGCCACGTGTCGACATGTGGCAAAGCTATACTCGGTGACCCATCAACCCTAAACCCTAGTCTACTCTCTCGCAGGCCGCGAGAGAGTTAGCTGAAGTCTTCGCGGGCAGCCACCATACGACAAGCCTATAAATAGAGGCTTCAGTCTTCATTTCAAATTGTTCAAAATTTCTGAATTCTCTCAACTTTCTGATAGTTATTATTATACTCGGGTATTATACCCACTATAAAGCGAAGCTCTGCCTCGTTGTAAGTATTATAACCCTGCTGTTACCCTACACGATCGATTTAGGGCTCCGTAACGCATGTCAAGGCTCTGCCTGACTCAGTCGTTGGAGTTCTGTCTTGTGTTACACCCGATTGATCTAGGATTCCATAATGCATGTTAAGGCTCTGTCTGACTCAGTCATTTGAATTCTGTCTCAAGTTGTACGGTTAGTGTGATTTGGGTTATTTTACAAACACGTGTGCATTGATTAATTTTAATAGATAATAACTAGGAGAATCACCAGGAAGCTATAGTAGTATCACCTAAATCAACAATGTAAGTACATTCACTTTTTCTCACTATTTGTAACCACTTTTTGCGAGTCAAAATGTTTTACCAAAACCTCAAATGTTTTCGAATACAATTACAGTGATTAAGTCTTTGTAATTCTACAATTGCTGCCAGTATTATGGGGTTTGTATACAGTACTTGATAACCTTCACAATTGGCCACGGATATCCAATGTGTGATATGACCATAGTCACAGATCCGTCGAGTGACACGTACTGACCGAGTAATTGTGTAGATATAGACATTGTAATCGCCCTTAATACTGTAATGTGTAACAACTGATGCTTTACAAAATGGAATGTACTTGCCAGTATTTCTTGCTATAAAATGTTTTTAAAACGTGATTCAGGTAACAAAATGTGAAAGCCAATAGAAGCCAGTTGGAGAGTACTGAAGGCTTGGAAAAGTGGTTATAAAAGTCACCCAAATAAAAAAGAGTTTTTGTTTTCAATAATTAGGGTTCATCCCTACAAATGTATTGTAAAATGAACTTAGGTTTTATCCCAATGATTTATTATAAAAAGTTTGGTGTTTAACTCTGATAAAAATTATTTCCTAACTACGTCCTGATGTATTCCGCTGCTAAATTAATAAACACCTATACCACTGATCTGGATCTCGCGGCACCCGCTCCCGGGGTAGGGGTCGGGGGTTGCGACATGTGATGAGAAATCTTTCTTCGTCTCGCTCCGATGTTTTCGCCATAGGTTGGGGTGTGACAAGTTAGGAGTGATTTCCTTATCTTGATGGCTAATTTCATTCTTCCCTATTTTGTGGAAACATTACCATCAGGCTAGGAGTGGTTTCTTTACCTTGATGGCTAGTTTCGCATCCCTCTTACAAACGAAAACTTCACCATTGAGCTAGAAGTAACATCCACATCTCAATGGCATGTTTCACTCCTTATTGATTTTCAATTCTCATCAAGGTCTTAAACCTTACTAAGACAATGTGTAGTGGGGCGTTATGCACCCACATAAAGCCCCTATAAAGCCCCAAACACCACTACGAAGGGCTTTATGAGACAAAAAAAAAATGGGCGAGGCGCCATATATATAGCGCCGGGTATGGGGGGAGGTTTCAAAGTTTGGACCAATAAAAAATTAGTTAGTGTTTTTATAATTAATTAATAAAAACGAAAATTAATAATTAGGTATTGATGGGTAGGGCTTTATGACTACGGGCTCTAGTGATATAACGCCCCATAAAGCCCCTGTGTGACGTGGCATGACACGTGTCGCATAACGCCCCACAAAGGGCTTTATGACTACGTATGACCTAAGTGAGTAGAAAAACGTGCAAATTTAAAGTACCGGTAGTTGAAACGTCCTGTTTAGGCTGGCATTCACATAAATTCCAATCATCTGAGGGACCAGTTTGCCTACCTTGGGATTAACGATGAGAGTACACTTCTTAGGCTAAAACATGTTTCTTTGATCACTAGTGAAGTTTAAACATTTTGATAGTCAAGTTTCCATTGGGTTTTTATAACTACATGGGAACAATCCAAATTTATTTTTTTGCAGTTTGTTTATCCTATATGTTTTGAATTTATTTTGATTTCATTTTTATTAATCTCATATCCTTTTTGTTTTTATCATTTTACCTTACCGCTATGTTCATGACTTTCATTAAATGAGAGAAAAGAAAAGATTTGGAAGAAAATAATTTTTAGTTGTGTTACAGAGTTTCATTAAAGGAGTGAAAATAAGAGAAAATGAGAGATTTTTTGTCTAAAATTAATCTTTCCAATTTAGAAAGAAACTGAGAGAAAAGAAAAGAAAATGAGAGAATCATTTCTTTTCTATCCTTAAGTTAACTCGGGAACACAGTGTACGTTTTATTTTCCGCTAACCTATGTGTACTATTTGAAACTTCCTTACTCTTAACTTGCTTTCAAATTTGAAATCTACGATTTATTTATGCTACTCCAAGATTGAATTTTACACTGCTTATGCTTAACATTCCATTTAGTGATCTAATTCTCATGATTCTCTTGTTTCATCCTTTCTAGATGTCTTCACATCATCATCAAGCTCGCAACGCCAGACGCAACTTCGAGCGTAGAGTTGCCGCAATGATCGCCATGCAAGTGGTGGTGGTTCTTCCTACCCTTGCCAATCAATTGAATAACTCCGCTAGCAACGGTAATAGTGGAGACGGAAGTGCAAAGACCACTCATTGCACTTTCAAGCATTTCAATTCTTGCTTTCTCAACAAGTTTTACGGTTCCGAAGGGTCTTCTTGTTGAACCCTAGTTGTATACGGATGTATAAAAATTAAATAATTAAATATTAAGTAGTAAGCAATCAATATATAACTTGTAAAATTACTCACGAACCAAGCTTGAGTTTTATATACAAGCTTGAAACAAATCGAGCTCTTAAGTTACGCTAGTCATGTGCAAACGTTGCTGAATTCAAGCTCCACTTGTTTTTGACCGTTAAAATGACCGTTATAATTAATGTCATCAAAACATTTATAAAGACCCATACGAGTGACGTCACATACTCACGAGTAACTAGCTAAACTAAAACAATGTTAGGACACAGGAGTATCAAAAGCTATGCGATAATATGAGCAAAACTGTGTCAATAGAAAACAAAATGACCATACTGAAACAGTGTTAGAACACAGAATTATTAAATGCTATATATGAGCAAAGTTGTGTGTCAATAGGCAAGGCAATATATTGAACTTGCTATCGTGATCCATCTTAGACCATGTGTAGTGGGGCTTGAAGTTCAAGCCCTTTTCTTGGACATTATCCGACATGTGGCATCCTAGTCAGCAAAAGTACATTATAGGATTGAAGTTAAAAAAAATTTGTAATGGTATAAATTATAAGGTCCCAACAATGATTACCCAATTATTATTTTTTTTAGAAAAATAAAACAAAAACAAACAATTCTATTGGCCAAACCAAAAGCATTCGGGCGTTTTTACAAACACGCCATTCAAAATTTTGGACGAATCAAGCCCACGAGGGCGGTGTACATAGCGTTTTGGGGCTTGAAGTGGCAAGAATACGCTCACTTCACATGACCACTACACATGTTCTTAACCATGGGTACTATGGGCATTAGACCAGACGGTATGGGGGCCGGCTTAGGCCCGGCGCCGATCCCCCACACCGCCCCCTCGGCCCGGCTCGTCCCTTTCAGCTCCCACTCGACGATGACGACGGGGCTCTCTTCTCTCACATATACCTATACATACATACATATATATACATAAAGAGGCTCATCCCCCACCCCATAGGTCCATCCCCTTCAAGCTCCTCCTACGTGGCGGTGACGTGGCGGCCCATCCCTTAGGGATGAGGCTCTCCATCCCCTAAGGCCATGGGGTATGGGGCTTGGGTTGGGGCGTGGGTTGGGGGAAAACGCCCAAGCCACCACCCCGGGGGCTTGGGTTGGGGCTTGGGTTTGGGCGTGGCCCTTGGGGCTTGGCTTTTAAGCCGGGCGTGGGGCGGGGGAGCAAGCTGACATGGCGGGCTCTCAATGGCTATGTGTCAACTCATGCCCCCAACCCAAGCCCCCAACCCAAGCCCCACCATACCCCATGGGCGTGGGTTTTTTTTCCCATTCTACGTGTCAACCAATGCCCAACCCAAGCCCCACCATACCCCACGGTCTAAGTATTCTTATGGTTTCAACCAATGAGAGACATCACTTTGTTTTTTTACCAAAACTACCCTAATCACTACCATAATTCTTTATTTTTATTATTATTATTTTCTTAAGTTAAAACTGAATTGTATATTTAATACAAATATTCAAATTAATTAATGGGGTCATTTTGCACTAATAATCGGTTACATATCTTAATACTTAACTAGTTGGATTTCTCCGCGCTAAACTGCGGGAACTCAATTGGTATTGGTTCGGTTTGTTATAGTATCGAGTGCTACAACATCAGTAAGAGAAAACCCAAAAATAAAATCGTGATATACACACTAGAATATCAATACATGTTTTTTATCTAGCGAATACCATAAAGACGACTACCCATCGGAACGTTGATACCGGTTTGGTTCGATACGATATGGTGCGATATCATTACGGTATTATGGTATCGATACTCATATACATGGACGAAGTATTTAAGGGGCGGCCCTCCGAACTTTTCGGTCAGTAGTGTTATATATGTACGTTTCGTATAGGATTTTGTAGGTATATACGTTTTCGACCCCCCGTTTTAATTTTTTTAATTTATATAGCCCAAATAAAATATTTAATTAGCCAAATATTATAGCTCAAATCATTATATTTGGTAGAATACTAGAATGTATATTATATAACCCAAATAAATCATTATATAGCCCAACTTAAAAGCCCACCCTATAAAAAAAAAAAGAGGTGATTTGATTTAGATAGAAATTAGAGTTTGAAATTTAGGGTGATTTGTTAACTTCTTTTATTATTAGATTATGCTTGAAGAATAAAATGATAACTTCTTTTTTCAAAAGAAAGAATGAAGAACAAGTAGAGGGAATTGTTGATAGAAACAATGAGATTAAATGTCAAAAAGTTTCAACAAGCGAACCGGTTAATGAAGCGAATAATGAACCGGGTACCCACCTTCCTCTCTCCTTTTTAATGTTTTGGTGTCTTTGTTCGTTTGTTTGTTAAACAATGTTCACGTTTTAATGTTTGAGAACGTTTTTGTAAGATTATTAAAGACCAGGGGCGGACCTATTAAGAAAGTATGGGTTCCCAGGAACCCATTCGGTTTTTAATTTTTAGTGTAAATATATATAACAAACTGAAAAGGAACCCATAAGTAAAATATAAAGGGAACCCATAAACAAAAAAGTCTTGGTTCTCCACTGGTTATGTTTGCCATATTCTCCCCAAGACACCCAGGTTCGAATCCCGTATGAGGCACAATTTAGAATTTTTGTTCCGCTTTTTTATTTGTCTTTTTTTTTTATTATGCCAAGAAAGGATGCAATGATACATGCGGAGGCTTGATGATTCCGTACCCTTTTGGAATCGGTGCAAATTGCTCTGTCAACAATGGTACGTTATTGATTGCAACTCTTCTACACCTTATCTCTCTGCCTTCAACAACATGGAGGTGTTGGAAATAAGCTTGGAACAACAAATGGTCACTGTAAACATCTCAGTAATCTCCCGTTGCTGGAATTCAGTAGGGAATAACAATCACATCCCAAGCATCGACCTTGGTGCGAGCTCCTTTGTATTTTCTGGATCACATAACAAATTCATTCTTAAGGGTTGTGGTTATGCTGCTATCTTGAATGATGGAAAGGTAATCACTGGATGTTCAACTACTTGCACTAATGACAGTGCTCTGAATGCAAGAGATCATTGTTTTGGCCTTGGTTGTTGTTATACTACAATTCCCTACGATTTAAAGTCGTATAGTATGGATCTTATCAACTCTCATGCTCTAATTTCAACGTGTTCTTTCTGGGTGCAACTTTGTTTCAATAGAATCTTCAAAGGTAACCAAAGTTATAAAGATCAATTTATCCACCCTGGGAATTGCGGTGTTCTGTAAAATGATTGTACTTTCACAGGAATGAAGTTGACAACAAAGTGGAATTATATGTATAACGTATTTATTATGGGTGATGGATATATGAACGATTCTTGCATTTGTTACATTGAAAATGAGTTCTTACAACAAGTTTCCGTTGAGAGTGTAATGCAACGTTTTCAAAATATGAAAACTCGTCGTCAACAACTTTAGGTAGTTTTTTATATGTAAAGACTATCGTATTTTGTATTGTGTGTTTTTAAATTTCTAATGACGATTTTCTTTTCATTATTGTATCGTACTTTTATTATGTGATGAACCTTACCCGATCCGAACTGTCAAACTGACCCGAAATTTTTTATGTTCAGTTATATGAAATTGGAGCATCTAAAAAAGTGAACCCAGTGAAAAAAATTTCCTGGATCCACCACTGTTAAAGACTGGTTGATTATTATTGAATGAGTAGGTTACAATATATAGGGACTACGAGTAACCCTAAAAACCTAACTGAGCTCGTGGGCCCATAGTCTAATACTCCCCCGCAGTCGTAGCAGATGGAACTTGAAGCTTAGACGGAAAACAAAAACAATAATGAACCCTAAAAACTGTCTTCGATTTCGGTCAAAATTCCATAATCTTGCAATATTCAATCCATAATCTTCGATCCACAATTTTGAATGATCTCATAAACCTATAAGAGGCAACCAATACGGCAGTGCAGCGGCGGCTAGTAGCGGCACGGCGGCGGATCGTAATCCAGTAGGCGGCGCGGCGGAAGACCGTAGTCTAATGAGCGGCGACAGCACGTCGACAAGGGGCGGCTTGATGGAGATGCGAAATCAACAAGATGAGCCGTAGCATCATCTGTGTGGTAAGAGACCGTAAGAAGACTGGTGAATCTAGAACCGAAGACGAAGCTTTGTTTGAACACAAACTGGAAAAAAAAAACGGAAACGGAAAACGAACAGAGACCGGACAGGGCGGCAGTGGTGGCACGCCGCCCTGTCTAGGGTTTTTCTCAAGTGGTGACGGCTAGGGTTTTGTTATTTGTGTGTGACGTGGCGGAAACGATATAGAGCCTAGGTTGGCTCTGATACCATGTAAGATTATTAAAGACTAGTTGAATATTATTGAATGAGTAGGTTACAATATATTGGGACTACGAGTAACCCTAAAAACCTAACTGAGCCCGTGGGCCCATAGTCTAATAGTTTTTTATTTGATATTAATGTTTAACCCGATCCGACCCGAATCACCGACGTCCGACCCAAACATACACCTCGAAACTACGCGATAGAATTTTTTTTTAGGTCCGTTACCTTCTGTTAGGATCTGAGTTTGGATTGATTGTGTTTTACGTTTGAATTAAGATGAAAAATGAACAAGTAATGCAGCGGAATTAAAATGGAAATAAACTTTGCACACAATCAAACAGGAGAAATGCTTTTAACACACAAGTTTAACATTGAATCGAATGCTTGAATTTATTCCAAGATTCAAATACAATATGCATGCATGTAACAAACTCCCCCTCAGCCTGAGCTCACAGTGTTTGTTCGTACAGGAAGAAAAGTGATGAAGAGCTAATAGAACAGTACAGGGTACTGTTCTATTTATAGGCACAGACAAACCACCATGGCATCTTTGCTGACGTCACCATGAAAGTGACATCTAACCACCTAACAAACTCTAACAACTGATCTAATACAAACACTGCTATGCTAACTACTGATTACAATACATTACAAAAGAAGGACTAAACTACTGCTTTATCCTTCCACTGTTGTGACTCCAGCAGTACTTGACATCTTCAGCAGTGCTTGACCCATAGCAGTAGGTTAATCAACAGGGCTTTAGTCTTCATCAGTCTTTGACTTGATCAGCAGTTGTTGTAAATGATCAGTGGATGGAGGTCATCAGATGTTGAAACCACTTTCAAGGGGAGAGAATATAAACATAACATCTGCTTATTTTGGATCCACTGCTCTGATCCGGTTTTGGCTTTAATCAACTATTCCACTGCTAGGGTTCAATCCCAACAATCTCCCCCTGAAACAGATGATGCCAAAACCCTTCATTATTGTGGAACTTTATTGCCTCATCAGCAGTTCCCTTATCTGACCTTTAAGTTGTAACTCAAAGTCTAGGGCATCTGTGTCATCTTCATCCCTGCACAGTGGAAGATCAAGGAGATCCTGCAGATCTTCAACACTTAGGCCTAGTGCTTGTTCCCTTGATATTTTCTTCACTTCTCCACTGGACTTGATCACAATCAGTACATGGGCATGTTTGTCAGTTTTCCACTTTAGTACTTTTGAGTCCATTGGGTTTCTTGGGAGATTTTTATTAGATGAGGAATTTAGAGATTGTGGCCTGGTAATAACTGACTGAGCAGTGTTTGAAGCTTGTGCAGACTCAAGTCTTTCTTCAATCATTTGTTTAAGCCCTTCTTTAACAACATAATCCCCAGCTTCTTGATGTGCTGCTGTTTCTTTATCCATCTGCTTTTGCTTCCTTCTTTGGTAAAGGAAAGCAGCAGGTGGAGCAGTGGATCTCTTGTACTGTTGTTTTTGTGGTGCAGTTGAAACCTCTGCTTCAGGATACACAGGCTTTTGTGGAATATTGAGATTTTTCTTTCTCAATTCTTCCAGCCTTTGGTAGGAAGCAAACACCTTATCTTCTTTCCACCTCATCACTTAATTCCTAGATCCAAAGTCAGCAGTTATGAGTTCCTCTTTCATTCTCTTTAGTCTTAACACTTTATCAGGCACATTCTTCTTATAATTTGCCCAAATAGGAGGAATATGCTTGACTTTGTCTTTATTCATTTGTTCTATTCTTGCCAACTCCTCTTTGAGTTCACCCACTGTCCATTCTTTATATTGAGCTTTGTCACCCTTGTACCTTTTGAAGGCCAAGATGTGCTCAATGTAGTCTTTTCTTAGGGTCTCATCAGCTCTTTCTGACAATTGCTGACATAAGTTCTTTGAAAACCTTTCCAAAGTATTGACTTGGGTCAGAAGAAACTAGTAGTGTCTTTGAATTTCCTTGTCAGATTTACCCTTTGAATTTTGTTTAGAGATATCCTCTGCTTGTTGGCTTTTCACTTTCAAATATTCTTCAATATTGTTAGGCCTTGGATATCCCTCAATAGATGGCAAACTCCTTTTATCAGGATCATCTTCTGAGTAAAAAGACTTTATTTCTTCTCTGACAGCTGCTAGTTCTAAAGGATACTGAACAGCTACAGACACAATGGCAGTGGTTGGGTTAATGACTTGTGCAGATGAGAGTGGAACAAGATTTGGTATAGTAACAAGTGACAAAGGTTGTGAAGTTGATGGTGTTGGTGGAGAATCATCATCATTCAAAATTACCCTTCTCCTTTTTAGTTTAGGAGAGGTTGGTGGTGTTTTGGTTGATTCAGTGGTGGTTATTGGAATGGAAGGTGGCTGACTAACAGTTGTTGAAACAACTGGTGTTTCAACAACTGTTGTCATTACAACAGATGTTGTAACATCTGATGTCTTCTGCTTTTTAGCAGGAGGTGATGGTGGTGATGATAATGTTTTTGGTGGTGAGGTGATTTTTGGTGGTGGTGGTAAGGCAGTGGTTGTGGTGTGTGGTGTGTGTTGAAATGGTGGAAGTTGTTTGGCTAGCAGTTGTTGAAACCATCGAAGTATCAATAGTTGTTGATACAGCGGGAGTCTTAACAACTGCTGGTTTGGGAGATGAATTTTTGGAGCTTTTGGAAGATTTGGGAGTGTGCTTTGTGGGTCTGGATGGTGTGTGTTTGGGTTGCCTCACTTTTCTAGTGGGCTGCTTCTTTTTGGGCTCAGGATTTTCAGGTTTTGGACTTTCCTGATTAGCCTTAGGCTCAGAAGTACCCTGCTCATTCAGCTCCATAAAAGCCCTATTCTCCTGTGCAAATCTTGCTTTATCCTTAGCCTCCTTATCCTTTTTCACATCAGCTTTTGCCTTAGCAATTGCATCAGTGGTGACATCAAATTTCTTAGAACCATATGGCAAGGGTATGTCTGCAAGCATGCAAGAATTGTCTGGTGCAATGTAAAGACCATAATCAGAACCCTTTTTCTTCCACTGCTTTATTTTCTCCCCCTTTTTGGCATCAGCTGGTGGTGGTTCATCTACCAGAATAATAGAGGGAGGAGCAGTGCCAGTGGTTTTCAGCTAATTATGGCATTTCTGATCTTTTGAATCTGAATCTCATGTTGCTGATCAGCTAATTATCTTTGATGGATAAGCAATGGTTGAAACAAGTTCCAGAGCTCATTTGCAGCAGGTGCAGGTGGTGGTGCAGGTGCTTGAGCTGGAGCAACAGTGGTTGGTACCTTTTGAACTTTCAACAACGGTTGCAGCATATCTTTAATTTCTCCAACAGATGTATCCAGTTTGTCAACTCCGGCCTTCAATTCTCGGTACATTAAACCATCACCCAACTTAATGGGATCATCTGATTTCCCACTAGCAGTGGTTGTAACAGTGGTTGACCCAGGAAATGTATCCCATAAATCATCCACTGATGCCCCTTTGTCTTGGTACTGGGGACCTCTTCCTTCAAATTGAGAAACACTTTTTAGTGAACCAGTATAAACTGGATACACAAATGTTCCCAGAGAAGGAATTGCCTTCAAGGAAGTCTGATTGATGAAACCACCGTCCAAATGAAAACCAGTGGGTTCAGCACTTGTAGTGGCTGCTTCACTTGAACTACCACCAAGAGTTACTTGTAACTCAAGGGGTGTAACCTCCTCAGTTCTTGTTGGTGGGTTAGCAATGATTGATACATCAAACCTAGTCACTTGTTGAGGCATATTCTCATGAACAGGTGATTGAGAAGGACTGATTTGTGTCTGGTTCAAATCAAGAGCATCCAACAGTAATTTTGTTTGTGGGGGAATTGTGGAGGTGAGGTTGGGTGTAGAAAGCGAATTTGCCCCGGGCACAGTTTTGTGGATGATGGATTTGAATGATTCCAGAGCATCATATTGTGGTGTCCCTATGTGTACAACCTGTTCTTTTTTAGAAGAAGCATGAGGAGTGTTAGTGCACTACGTCTATTGACTTCGTCTTGTATCATGTAATAGGATATGATAGAATTATCAGTGCTCAAGGTTCGAGAAACAGATTTTTAGGTTTAAGGTAGTGATTCCGCTTGAAATGATCAAGTACCATTTCAAGCGAAACCTGAACATTGTGAGTTCGCTTGAAATGAACTTGACCATTTCAAGCGAAACCCTGTATAGTATATATAGGGCACTTGTGTTTTCATTTGGCACAGTTTTCAGGATTTGTAACGAAGTGCTGCCAAAGTTTGTCCAGGTTGTAATCTTTGCTAAATCAATCATAGTGACAAATTAAAGAGTATCAAGCTGTTTCCACGTCCGTTTCACTGATTCCGCCTTTTATTCGGATATAAAGCTCTTCTGAATGACTCAGTTGGGTCAAACAACGATCCTACAAGTGGTATCAGAGCACAGGAAGAAGAGTTTAGCTTGATATCATCTATTTTCTGACTTCTACACCTTCTTTTCCAATCTGAACAAGATTTCACGGTCAAAATGGCATGAATTTTTCACCGAACATGCAAAACAGTATAATAACAAAGCCTTGAAAGTTTGAGATCAAATTTCAGCTTAAAAGTGATTAAATTGGACCAAAAATGACATTTCTCTTGAACGAACACATTGATGTTCGCTTGAAATTAGATCTAATCGCTTGAATTCAGTGTTTCGCTTGAAAAAAACCTTGCTGAGTTCACTTCAAATTGATGTTCGCTTGAAATTAGATCTAATCGCTTGAATTAGTGTTTTCGCTTGAAAGTTCATCAGACTTCGCTTGAAGTGCTATCCCGCTTGAAGTGTCAGTTTTGCTATTTCGCTTGAAAGCTGATATTCAGTTTCAACTTGGGATTTCGCTTCAACGTTTTGTTTCGCTTGAAGTCTCATTTCGCTTGAAAAGAGGATTTTCGTGTCGAGATCATTTCACATCAACCGAGTGTCAGTCTATTTCAGGATATTTGATATTGTTTGTACTGATTTTGTTTGTTTGATTATTTGTCCAGGTTATTCAAAGATCAAACCATGGCTGAAGAATTCTACAATACGTTTTTCAACGCGTTCACATCTGAATCTTGCGAGATTACAACTGTTACCCCAAAAACCATCACAAAAGCGATCAATGAGAACATCAAGCATGATAATTTTTACGGAACACACTCAAAGCCACCAACTCTGGAAAGCATTGAGGATTATACGTGGTGGAAAGAACGGTTTCTTAACTGGGCAAAAGCATATGCGCATGAAAGCTGGTTCTGTTTAGAGTTTGGATATGAGAGACCAAAAGATGATAAAGGCGAAGAACTTCCATTCAAGAAATTATCCAAAGAAGATAAATCTGAATTTGCCGCCGAACAGAGAATGATTGCTTTGATCCAGTCGGCAATCAGAAATGATATTTTTGCATTGCTTAACCATGATGGGTCATCAAAATCTGTTTGGGAAGCTTTACGTGTTAAAGCTGAGGGGGGTAAACAGATTAAAAAGAACAAAATTGCTTTATTAAAGAAAGAATTCGATTTGTTTGATAGTTTAAAAGGAGAGACTGTGAGACAAATGATTGAGAGGTTCTGTCATCTTAAAATTGAACTTGAATGTTTTGAAATCATGAAAACAAGAGAGGAACTTATAGACAAAGTAATTGAAGCGTTACCACGAGCTGATCAGTGGCAAACGTTTGTTTTTTTTTTTTTTTTTTTGAAAAATGATGCTTTGTATGAAACAATTTCTCTTGATAAATTGTTTGAAAAAATTGAAACTCATGAGCTTGAATTGCAGAAACAGAACAAGATGAGCAGTTCTTCACATCAATAGAATGTTGGTTTGTACTACAAAGGAAGTTTACCTTCAGAGAAAATTTTCAGTTCACCAAAGACAGCATTTAGTGGTGAGAGGACACAAGAGCCACAAAAGAGTTCATCAAATTATGATCCGGGTTATCATTCATCGGCTTCAAAAGCTAGTTCTGAAGAAGCAGAGGAGATACTTTGCAACATTGCTCTTAAGTTGAAGAATTCTCCTGCAATGAGCATCAATGCAGCTAAACAGCAAATGAGTTTCCTTGCATCTGTTCTGGAATCGTATGAAGGTCTTGTAGCTGGAAAAATTGGAAACTCCGAATTGACCAAAGAAGACTACGATCAGATTGATCCAGAAGAGATGGAGCTTATTGACATCCGTTGGTGCTTAGCAAGTTGCATTCGAAGAGCGCAGAGGTATATGGAGATTACTGGGAAACAATCTCTTGGAGGTGCATCAACAAAGCTTGGATTCGACAAATCCAAAGTGACCTGCTTCAAATGTAAGCAGAAAGGTCATTTTAAGAGAGAATGCACAAATTCTGCAGTAGGTGGAAATGAACATCCATTCAATGATGATTATTACCGAAAGGCGATCTACCATCGAAGCAGAGAAGAGCCAAAGATGATTGAGGATAAACCCAAATCAAGGGCTTATTTTGTAATCCAAGATGATGAAGGTTTTGACTGGAGCACAGTTTGTCCAGAAGAAGATCGCTTGGAAAATATTCGTAAGACAGCTCATGGAAGATCTGTAACAGAAAAAAAAAACAGTTTGTGTTAGTTGCTGAGATTAAAAAAGATAACAAAGAAAATGACACAGATGAAAACAAAGAAGAAAATGTTGTTGCTGAGATCAAAGAGAAGACTCGAGAAGAGATTTTGAGTGAGAAAACTTATCGAGAGAGAAACGTTGTTTTAAACAGAATGGATGACATGCAAGAAGAGTATGAGACTGCAGTCAGCAGCAAAAGATAGGATAAGAAGAGAGAATGTTACTTCAACAGAGAAGGAGAACCAGTTGTTCCAAAGAAAGACATAATTTTTGATGATGTTCTTCTCATAATTCCTTTGAGAGCCGAATATTATAGAAATGTGATGAAAGATGACACATATGCTAAAAGGCATGAAAAGGAGATCAGATATGCCATGACATCATGTCTGAGAAAAAAGGGATGAAGAGAGAATGAAAAAAAGTGTTGAAGAAATGGTGAACAATCTGAAGAAAACTGCTGAAGAGGTTGAAGTTGAAGTTGTGAAAGAGGAAGTTTTGAAAGTTGGTGAGACAGAAAAAATTGAAGAAAAAGTTGTTGTGAATGAAGATGTTGAGAAAGTTGTTACTGAAGAGTAGCAAATTGGAGAAGATGTGAAGAAAGCAGAAGAAGAAGTAAAGAATGAGAATTTGGAAGCTGGTAATGCTGGTGATGAAGTCGGTGTTGAAGAAAAGCAAGATGATGCTGATCAGAAGCAAACTGAGGCAACTGCATCAAACACCGAAGTGCCAATCACTAAGGTACATTCTGATTCTGAAATCTTAAAAACGATTGATCAGTGCAAGAAATGCATGGAACCGTGCAGAGCTTGTACTGAAAAAGATGAGCAATTCAGAACAAGAGATCTTGAATTCACTAAAATTGATAACATTTTTAAAGAAAAATGCAAAGAAATGCTAGAAAAAGAAAAAGTTTTGAAAGAAAATGATGAAAAACTTTCAGAAAAATGTAAAAAGTTAGAAATAGAAAATGAAGTTTTGAAAGAAAATGTTTCTAAAATGACAGAAGAATGCTCACAAAAAGAAATTGCTTGTCAAGAAATGAAGAAAGAATATGACTCAATGAAATTAGCATATCATATTACGAAAGAGTCATACGAAAAAGTGAAAGATGAAATGAAATATGCTCAATCAAGAATGAATTATCTGTCTGAAACAACTAAAGAACTTAAACGAATGTATTCCATAAAACAAGATGTTGTTAATTCCTATATTGAGGATGTTGCTAAGCTAAAGCGACAGATTGCTGATCTAGAACAGGATAACAACAAGTTAAAGAGTTATCACGTGTCGTCATATGTGCTTGAACGTATTTTCAATATAAAACCGGGAGATGGTGAGTCTGAGCAAAACAAGAAAGGCATTGGCTCAGAGTTTCATCAAGTTCCACCACCGGAAAAGTTTGCATTTTATGATGAGGAAAAGATCGAAAAAGCTTTCAACATGGTAGACCAATTGCCAGACAACATTGACATAACCTATTCCAAATTTGATGATTCTCATGATTCAGAGGTGGTAGGTAAAGTTGTTGAAAGTGTGTTAAAAGAAGAGTTGGTTGATACAGGTAAATCTGAATCACAGGATGAAGATGAAGGAAATCTTCATGATAGTTATATAAAAAACACAAATCCGAGAAAAGTTTGAATGATGATTCAAAAGGATTGGTTTATACCATGATTGGATCGGACAAATTGTTCTCAGATGTTGTATTCCCGATTCAGAATGTGATTTCAGAAAAGGTTGATAAAGTTTTCAAAATGATTGAGATTGAGAAGTCTGAAATTTCAAAGTTTGCTGGAAAAGGTCATAAAACTTTTTATAACAAACATGGTTACAAAAAGAAGAACATGAAGGCTGGGCTGGGTTATAAGAAGAAACAAGGTTGGAAAAGAAATGAAACTCAAAATTTTCAGGCAAAAATGAATTTTGTTCAAGGAAAAAGTTTTGAAGAAGAGGAAAAACTTAAATTTAGACAACAGTCTAATGAAGATTTTTGTGCTCAAAAGGAGAAGCAACAACCACAGGTCAAAGATGTGTCCATGAGAACATGTTTTAAATGTGATCAAAAAGGACATCTTGCTCGCAAGTGTCCAAATCTGAAATCTGTGGATGTTGACATAAAGAAGATTGATGCTGAGAAACAAAAATCTGAGAATGTGAGACAAAGGTCAACCAGATTTGACTCAAAACAAACTTGGAGGTACAATACAAACAAGTTTGCTTCGAATCAAAACTGGAAAACAAATACGAACAGGTTCGATTCTAGACAGACCTGGAATTCTCACACACCCAGATTTAGAACAACACAAAGTTGGAAAACATCTGTTGATATGACAAAACCACAAGAGTTTTGGAAACCAAAAGTTGTTCAAAAACAAAGTGTTAAAAAAGATTCACATTTTTACAAACGTGGTACTCCTAAAGGTCAAACATGGAATGTAAAGAAACAGGTGATTCTTGAAAAAGATGAAAAAGTTGAAGTAAAAGTTGAAAATTTTTTTGTGAAAGATGACAAAGAGTTTCCAGCATTGAATGAAAATTATTGTGTTGAAATGCCTAAGGTTCAAAAGACCTGGGCTAAATTGTTCAAGTAATTGAGTTTATTACATGTGCAGGTGCTCAACAAAATTAAAGATTGTGAGAATGAAAATTGGAGCAGCCTAGCACATGGAGAGGAGGAAGAGGTTGCTGGATCCTGTGTTGGTTGAAACAGGAAGTTTATTTTTATTCTGTACATAAATAAACAATATTTTCAAAACCCTAAAAATTAAAAAAAAATATATGTTTTTAGTTTGTTAAAAATTTGAAAAATCAAAAATATGTTTGTTTTTAATTTTTGTAAAAAAAATAGAAAATTACAAAAATATGTGTTGATTGAATACGCCGAAACCCTCATGGCTGAACAAACATGATTACTTTCACAAGATTGAAAAACGGTTTTCAAACTGTCTAAAATCAATGGGGGTACTTTATATTAGTTTTTCTGCAAAACAGAGCATTGTTAGCAGAAAATGGATGGCGAGACAAAGCTATCAGCATCGTGTTGTCAAATTTTCTTTAAATGGTTTTGCATTTTAGGGGGAGTATTGTTGTTTGAAAATCCAAAAACATTTGAAAATTTGAAAAAGTCAAAAACATGATAAAATGAAAATTGAGTTTTTGCGTAAAAAGAGGAAATGATAGTACATCAGTAGACAGTTACAGTACGCTAAAGAATTGAAAAGTTATAATGTGTTAAACGATCTCATTGTGGATGTGTCGGTATATTTTTATACATTTAGTAAACTTTTTCGGGATATAAACCTAAATTCAAACTTGCTTATTTCGTGGGGAACACTACTTGGATATATAGGTAACCCCTGAAATCTCGTTTGAAATGTCCCTCTTTCTAAGATACTAGGTCTTTATGCTTAGTGATATCTGGGGTATTATCCCGGGACTTCTGATTTTGCGGAAGCAATGACCTAGTCCCCGGAGAATACTTTCTGCTTGCTTGAAATATAGCGCTGCCCTCAGCAAAAATGATGAAACAATAAAATTGATAGTCATTGCTGTTGTAAAAAAGATCCTCTAAAGGGGACACACCTAAAGACAAACCTGAGTTCTCTGCTGAACGGAAGTTCTGACCTGAGCTCATATGGTTTTATAATTTGTTCCCCTTACAGATATCATCTAGGTATACTCACCTGTAAGACTGAATATTGGGATCTGGATACGGGAGTATATTCAAGAGGTGGGACACATGAATGAGTTTAAGTTCTTAATTCACCTAATTCGTATCCTGAATCAGTTGAAATTTTTATGAAAATTTAAGTGGATCAATATATCGACAATCTAAGTGAATTGTTTAATTCTTAATGTGTAACTAGGTACTTGTGACTTGTCAAAAACTGATATGATCCTCTGATGCATACTCAAACAAAAATATTGTTTGTAAATATGTTTGTAGATATTTCTTTACTGCTTTATATTTTCAGAAAAATACAAAAAGATTTTTGATTCTGCTTTATTTTCGACAACTGATGTCTGAGATGCTGAGTTTCAAAATCTAAAGTAAGCTGATTGTGTTTCTGAAAATAAAACAAGTTCATTAATTTGAAACTTGAATTAAAATAAAAAATTTCAAAAACAGTTTGTGATATCTCCAAGGTCATTAATTTGGACTTGGATGATTAACTGTGGGAGGTTTTGGATGCTTATATTGTTATAGAGCTAGTTTCCGATTTGATTTATTGAAACTGCCAAATCAATGAAGTTTGTTGATAGGGGGAGTGGATTAGAAAATTTGATTAATAATATGAAAACATTGTATTTATAGATGTTTGAGTGATTGCAGATAGTCCAGATTACGATCCCGAGAGCAGAGTCTAAGGGGGAGTCTAAAGACAAGCTTGAAGCAAGAGGGAGCTTGTAGATGGATAGCTAGGTGTCGATCCCAAAGCATGGAAGCTTGACGAAAGGGGGAGCCTGAAGCTGATGGAAGAAGAGAAGGATTGATGGATGCTTATAATGTTACAATTTGGATGAGAAGGCAGAATGATCAAGACCGAAGATGTGTCATGCTGAAGACTAGACACTGAAGACTTCGTCAATATCCGAGGGGAGTCTGTTAGTGCATTACGTCTATTGACTTCGTCTTGTATCATGTAATAGGATAGGATAGAATTATCAGTGCTCAAGGTTCGAGAAACAGATTTTTAGGTTTAAGGTAGTGATTCCGCTTGAAATGATCAAGTACGATTTCAAGCGAAACCTGAACATTGTGAGTTCGCTTGAAATGAACTTGACCATTTCAAGCGAAACCCTGTGTAGTATATATAGGGCACTTGTGTTTTCATTTGGCACAGTTTTCAGGATTTGTAACGAAGTGCTGCCAAAGTTTGTCCAGGTTGTAATCTTTGCTAAATCAATCATAGTGACAAATTAAAGAGTATCAAGCTGTTTCCACGTCCGTTTCACTGATTCCACCTTTGATTCGGATATAAAGCTCTTCTGAATGACTCAGTTAGGTCAAACAACGATCCTACAAGGAGTTTAAGGCATGGGTTGAGATATTTCTACCATCTGCTGTGAGGAAGTAGCAGCAGTGGTTTCTTGTGACTTTTGTGCTGTCATTGGCAGTTGCTCTGGTATCTCATCCTCCAGAGTTGCCTTTGATTTGGGTTTGGGGGGTTTTTGAGTTTTCTTTTGTCGTGGCTTTCTGGTGGTTTTAGGTGCGGGTTTCACAGCAGTTGTTTTGCTACTGAGATCACCTAGAGCAGTGGGCTCAGCAGCAGATACCTGAGGAGCAGTGGTAGCTGCTAAATTCTGCTCAGGGACCCCTGCTTTTTTTTTGAAGGTGTTGATAATCTTGTAAAGGTTTCAGTTGTTAAGCTGTTTATTTGAAAAGATTCACCTTGTTGAAGCAAATGAGCATCATCCTTACCAAATTTCTTTTGAAAGTAACAACTTAGAAATCTTGGAAATAGTAAGAATGGTTTTTAATCAACATTTTTAACTAAATCATTAAAGATCTTCTGGGAGTAGTTGAAATTTTGTTTTTGTAAAATAGCATAACCATGTATTGGATCTTTAATGGGATTTCATTAAAAGCAGTTGTTTTATTTGAAACACACATCAAAAGGGTATGAAATAAAAATCTTGTTGCAGGAGGAAAACTACCTTTTTGTAAGGTATCCTTTTTCATTTCCTCAGCATATCCCCTTTCAATAAAATCAGTTTGATAGTCGATTTTGGGAAAAGAAGTTTTACCTTGCTGATCATCGAGTTCGAACACTTCGGAAATGGATTGTGGTATGATTTTGACTGGTTTACCCTTTATTGAGGAATTGATGGCTATGGCAGTTTTACCTTGAAGTTTAAGGGAGACATTCTTCCAAAATTCTCTCTAGGTTGCCAGGAAGATCGGAGCATCAGCAGTCAACAAAGTTTTGTACTTTGAAGACGCCATAGTATCAATAATGGAATTGTAGATATCGATGGTACCGGGTTTTGTGAGTAGACCCAGATAGTTGTGAGGAGATTTGTACGGAATTTCAATGGGTTATAGGGCCATTTGAGTGTCTTTTTTATAAGACGATGACGGTGATTTTGGAGAAGAAGACATGAGTGGTTTGTAAGATGAGGAAGACGAAGATGGATTTGAGAGAAAAAGATGGAAACTGCTTTGAGAAAGGAATTTTAGAATTCAAATCAACAGTGTAAAACCCTGTTTGGGGCTTTGAAGGGGGTTTTATAGAAGAAAGAGTGAATGTTGGTGTGGCAGCGGTTACAAAAGATCTGACTGCTATGTACTGTCCACGTGCCAACCCCTGATGAATAATGGAGGACAGTTGTTTTATGAAACCGCTGATGGAGCAATATCAGTGGTTGTAACGGTAACAATGAGAACAGTGGGTGAGTTTTACTATCAGTGGATAGCATATCAGTGGATAAAAACACTGATTTTGACCAATAGTGATTATCAAGGAAATGAGAGAACAGGGGTTGACTTTCAGAAGTGGACATATTTTAGTGGAACAGATGTTTGAACAAAACAGTGGTTATGGCAGACTTTTAAGGATTTTAATGAAAAATTCATTTTTAGCTATTTTTAAGGATAGATTTTTGATTTTCTGAAAACATTTTAATGCCTTTATTCATAGAAAATCAAGATTGTGCTTGTTATTCCATGTTTAGCATGCCAATCCTAGAGATCAAGCTTTCAAAGGTGGACGTGTCTAATGCTTTGGTTAGCACATCTGCCAGCTGATCCTTAGTTGGTACATGGTGCAGAGAAATCAAACCTTTTTCATAGCAATCCCTCACAAAGTGATGTCTGATATTTATGTGCTTGGTGGTTGAATGGGAAACTGGATTTTTAATGATATTTTCTGCTGCCTGACTGTCCAACATGAGGGGTGTCTTTAAGGCAGTGATACCAAAATCCAGCAACTGATTTTGAAGCCAAAGTAGTTGGGCTGTACAGCTTGCAGCAGCTATATACTCTGCCTCAGATGTGGATGTGGAAACAACTGCTTGCTTTTTGCTTTGCCAAGACACTAAGCAACTGCCTAGGAATTGGCACCCTCCGGAAGTGGACTTCCTTGTCTTGTCACATCCAGCAAAGTTACTGTCTGAGAAACCTGAAAGCTTGATATTTCCATCAGCTGGATACCAGATACCAAGTGTGGGAGCACCTTTTAGGTATCTGAATACCCTTTTTACAGCAATAAGATTTGACTTTCTAGGCGCTGATTGGGATATTGCACAAACACATGTTGCAAACATGATGTCTGGCCTAGATGCAGTTAGGTACAATAAAGACCCAATCATGCTTCTATATAGAGTTTGATCAACCAAATCATCCTTTTCATCAGACATGGTAATTTTATTGGTTGCAATGGGTGTACTGCATGGCTTACAATCATCCATCTCAAATTTCTTTAAAAGTTCTTTGGCATATTTTCCGTGATAGATAAAAGTGCCATTTTGCAGTTGCCTTACTTGGAGACCAAGAAAGCACTGGAGTTCACCCATTGCACTCATTTCAAACTCAGCTGTCATGAGTTGCCTAAACTCTTCACACATTTTGTTACATGTGCTTCCAAAGATGATGCCATCCACATAAATCTGGACAATCATCAAATCCTTTCCTCTCCATTTTAAAAACAGTGTTTTGTCTATTTTACCTCTTGTGAATCCAATGGATAGTAGGAAAGTGGAAAGAGTTTCATACCAGGCTCTTGGTGCTTGTTTCAGGCCATACAAAGCTTTATTTAGCATGTAGACATGATTTGGATTAAATGGATCCTCAAAGCCCGGAGGTTGACAAACATAAACCTCTTTTTGAATCTTACCATAGAGGAATTCACATTTGATATCCATTTGATACACCTTGATGTTGTGGTTGACAGCAAAGGCCAGAAATAGTCTGATAGCTTCAAGTCTTGCTACAGGGGTAAATGTTTCATCATAGTCAATGCCCTCTTCTTGTCTGAACCCTTGAACCACAAGCCTGGCTTTATTCTTGACAACAATGCCCCTTTCATCAGTTTTGTTTTTGAAGACCCACTTTGTGCCAATAGGACTTACACCCTCTGGCAGTGGTACAAGTTCCCATACTTGTTGTCTTTTGAACTGTTGGAGCTCCTCTTGCATGGATTCTACCCAGCTGTTGTCTTTCAGTGCCTCTTGGTACTTGACTGGCTGATGGAGAGATAAGAAACCAACAAAAAGACAGATGTTTTGGGATTGGCTTCTTGTGAGCACCCCTTCACTGATGTTGCCAATGATTTAGTCAGGTGGATGAGACTTCAAGAAGATTAGATCTCCTTTGTATGGAACAATGGCATTTGTTGGTGAGGGCTGCAGATGTGAATCATCTGAGCTAACCAATGCTGGTGACTTTGATGATCCAGCAGTGGCTTCAAATGGAGGTGGAGGAATAGGTGGAACTGGTGTGAAAACATGCTGACTTTTATCCACTGATGGAGGACTATCAACAGTGTTTGATGATGTGGAAGCAGGGGTTAATGTGCTGCTTTGGTCAACAACTATTGAGGTAGCAGTGGTTGAGCTTTGACAGATGTTTTGAACATCTACTGCTCTTCCCATTGAAACAGACTTTTGGTGAGGAATGATGACTTCATACCCATAGTCTGATGATGAATCCTCTGATGGACCTGCACTGTTAGTCTTGACAGCAGTATTTTCAAAAGTAAATTTATCAAGATCAAACAATTCTACAGGATTTGCTGGGATTTTCATTGATGAAAGTTCATTGAACTTTACATTTAAAGTCTCTTCCACTATTTTGGTCCATGTGTTAAACACTTTGTAGGCCTTAGCAGTGGTTGAGTATCCCAGATGATACCCACAATCTATTTTGGCTGCAAACTTTGAGATTGAATCTTTTAAGTTTAAAATGAAACATGGGCAGCCAAAAACTTTGAAATATGAGATCAATGGCTTTATTTTGTACAGCAGTTCATATGCAGTCTTTTGATGCATGGGGTTGATTAAAACTCTGTTTTGGACATAGCAAGCAGTGTTTACTGCCTCTGCCCAAAAGGTTTATAGCAAACCTGAATCAGCAAGCATGGTTCCGGCAGCCTCAATTAAAGTTATGTTCTTTCTTTCAACAACCCCATTTTGTTCTGGTGTTCTTGGAATGCTGTATTGCCGCACAATTCCTTTTGACACACAGTAATAATCTAACTCCTTGTTTCTGAACTCTGTGCCATTATCACTTCTGAAGACTTTTACTGGCAAGTCAAACTGCTTTTCAACATGTTTCACAAAGTCTTGCAGAATGCCTGCAGTCTCATCTTTTGAGTGTAAAAAGTAAGTCCATGTAAACCTAGAAAAGTCATCAACTATAACCAAACAATATCTTTTCTTCCTAAGACTCATGACTTTAACTGGGCCAAACAAATCCATGTGAAGCATTTGCAAACACTTGGTTGTTTTGGACTCTTCAATGGATTTGTATGAGCTTTTTTGTTGTTTTCCTTTTAAGCAGGAAACACAATGCTCAGAACAGGTGAACAGTTTTTGAGGTAAACCTCTTACTAACCCCTGTTTTGAAATGGCAGTGATTGTCTTGAGATTTGTGTGCCCCAATCTCCTGTGCCATAATTATGTCTCTTTGTTTGAGGCAGCTGAGAACAGACATGCATCAGTCCTGGGGCTCTCTTTTGACATGTCCACCACATAAACATTGCCACTTCTTTGAGCAACAAGTTGAGTTTTTACATTTTTTATTATTGCTTCAATCTTTTCAACCATTTCTGGTCTAACAATCCTACAACACTCTTTTGTAAAGAATGAGCCATATCCCTTATCACTCATTTGTGAGACACTTAAGAGGTTGAATTTTAGATTGTCTATTAGATTGACATTTTCAAACTTAACTTTACCAGACCGCATAGTACCAGACCCCAGAACCTTCCCTTTACTATTATTGCCAAATGATATATCACCCCCTCCATGAATTTTGAAATCTTTGAGAAGGGCTCTACATCCTGTCATGTGCCTGGAGCCTCCACTATCTACATACCAAAGACTATCTAAGCATGCAGAAGCTCCCTACACAGGTAGTAAAGGATTAGTTCATTAGGGTCTCCAAAGCCAATATGGCTTTGGATGGGGTCTCAGCAGTTTCTAGGTTAAGTTCAGATGGATAGGCAGTGGTTAGGTCAGGGGTTTGGTCAGTTTTGGAACTGTTTTTCTCTAACCACTGTTGGGGGTCTTGCCCAATGATCTGCTGATAACCAAAAGGATGCCTGTTCACTCTTGGTTTAGAGGGCTTTTTGTAAGCCTCATAAACATGTGGGATCCTTTGGTATGGTGGTTGTCCCTTACCTCTTCTGTATTGATTAGTAGGGGGTGCATCAGTCACCTGAACATCTCTTTTGACAGATGTTTGGTTCAGCTGTTTTGTAATAGGTGTTTGGACTGGCACAAACAGTGGTTGGTTCTTGGTGAATTTGACAGATGAACTTGATGAACTCAAGGATGTTTTTGCAGTGTACTCATTCTTTTTCACATCAAATGATTTGAGATACACACATTCTTGAGTTTTGTGGTTTGATTTACCACAGATGGTGCAACTCTCAGCAGGTATAATTACACTTGTTTTGTTCAGATCATATGCTTTTAGATGAAAACAGTCTTTTGTTAGATGATTCTTCTTTTCACAAAAATCACAAAATAGGTTTTTGATCCTTTCTCTCCTCTTTCTCTTTTCAGACTCCTTTGCAACAGAGTTTTGAACTGTTGTTGGGATGTATTTGAGAGGAATGACTTTTGCTTTTGGAGCCTTGACACCATCAGTGGTTGTGAAATCCATTGGTTTAAAATTTTTAAGAATGTCACACTCATCAGACCATCTGGGTTTAAATTGATATTCTTCAATCTCTTCATAGGTTGAAGAGCCCAATGGTCTTTCAAGTGTGATTTTGTTGCTATTTTTATCAGTGATTTTGATTTCTTGGCCATTCTTGTTTGTTGGTGTTATTTCAACTGAACCAACTTGTTTTGCAGCAGTGTTTTCAATTTCATCATATTTTCTAAATCCTATGCCAAATTTCACATTGCTTTCAAGCTGTTTTTCAAGCATGACCTCATAACCATTGCAAGATTCCACCCATCTTTCACAAGTGATTTGGGTGGATTCCAACTCCTTTTTGCAAACTTGGTATTTTTCTACCATAGTTTGGAGTTGGTTCTTGGTTATGCTTTGCTCTTCTTTAAGACTGCAGATTTCTTTATCTTTTTCTGCCAAATTGATTTTAAGTTCTTTTAAAGACTTCTCAAATTTGACTTCATCAGGTAAAACTTTATCCCTAAGGTTTTCATTCACCTCTTTAATGTTAGCAAATGCAATAATGCATTTGTCTGAACACAGATTTTCAAGGACCTGAGGTGATACCTTGGCAGCAGCCATCATGGCACAATCACATTGATGATCACTTTCTTCATCAGCTCTCTCTTCTTTCTCACCTTCTTTCTTCTCTTCTTTTTCTTCTTTGACTTCTTTGGACCAGGGGTTAAACAGTGGTTCAATCAGGGTTTCTGAATTTTCTCCCAGCAGTAGTTCACCACCAACTGCAGTAACCACTACTTCAGCCACTGTTTCAGCACTTAGCTGTTCTCCTTCAACTTCTACCCCTTCTGGTATTGACTCTAATGCCATCAGACAAAATTCATCATTAAAAGTATCATTAGAAGCATAGAGTGAAAAATTTTCATCACCAAGCTCATCAGGCATACTGCTCCAGTCAACAAAGCCTTGGGGTGAAAAAGCTTTGCTGATCTAGTTGAACCACTGCTGGAGCAGCTTGTTGAGGTGCAAGAGGTTGCACTTGTGCCTAAGGGACAAGGGCTTGAATATACTGAATTTGTGGAACAGTGGTTTGAACATAATGCACAGGCTCAGGGGTTGCAGCATAGTGAGCAGTGTTAACATGGGCTGCATGGGTATATTGGGTATAGTGCACAATGCTTTGATGTTGTGGTCTAGGGTTTGAGTTGGGATGAGTAATAATTGGACCAATGGTTTGACTTCTGCATTCCCTAGCAAAATGACCTAGCCTATTGCACTTATAGCACTTGATTTTTGACTTATCCAACCCCACTTTTAAATTCCCATGTAACCCTGGGAATTTTCTCCCTGTTCTTTTATAGAATTTGTTTGTTCTTACACTAAGCAATGCCAATTGATGCAAAATGTCCATTTCTTCTAAGTCAGTGGGATCAAAGTGTTGTAAATCATTGAGTTCAAAAGACAGATTATCAGAGATCTGGCTTTCTCCATTTGCTGTGAAAGCAAAATTGGATGAGTGAGGATCAGAGTTGAAATTACCCCCAGCAGTTATGTGAATAAAATGATCATAACTCTGATCCTTACTACTGCCAGACTCATCTTGACCCAGAAGAGCTGTGCTGCCAAGTGAATAATCATCTGCAACTTTGCCAGACTCTTGCAACCTCTTTTTCTGGTTTAACTCCCTTTCATATGTCAGGAGTCTACCATGAAGTTGGGTCAGTGTCAGATCTTTGAACTCAACAGAGTTTCTAGTAACAAAGGCAATTGTATCCCATTTTTCAGGTAGTGATCTAAGAAACCTGCTATTTTGTGTAGAATTAGGAAATACAACCTTAACAAGTCTTAGCTCACTAATGAGATAACTGAATCGCTCAAACTGTTGAGTCAATGATTCACCCTTGATGTGACAAAAGGTTTCATACTGCTGATTCAGAATTTCCCTGTTATTTTCAATTACTTCTTCAGTTCCCCCAAATTGTTCCTTAAGTGCATCCCATAATTCCTTGGCACTGTTACAATGTAACAGCCCATCATAGATTTCGTTGGGTAATGCAGATGCAATGATGCTAAACGCTTTGGCATCCAATTCAAACTTTTGAAAATCAGTTTCAGTATAGTTTTCAGGTTTTTTAGGTTCGAATTTCTTTGAATCCTTAGCACTTGGCACCATAGGAACATGGGGCCCAAAAACAACTGATCTCCAACATCCAGTGTTCTGTTGAGCAAGGATGTGACCCATCCTTCTCTCTCAGATGTTGTATTCATTTCGTTTTAGCATGGGTGGTTTGAAAAGTGAGCCGATGTTATTCTTATCATCTTGTGATTGTGACGTCATCCTGGTTGTTTTACAGGTACGGATTAATCAACTTTGATCGTGATTAAACCTTACTCTGTTTTTCAACAAAACGAATAACTATCAGTATCAACGATTGTGAGCTGAACTATTTATGTCAAAATGATTGTTAAATCAAATTTGACTGTCCGAGCTCTGATACCAATTGTTAGGATCTGAGTTTGGGTTGATTGTGTTTTACGTTTGAATTAAGGTGAAAAATGAACAAGTAATGCAGCAGAATTAAAATGGAAATAAACTTTGCACACAATCAAACAGGAGAAATGCTTTTAACACACAAGTTTAACATTGAATCGAATGCTTGAATTTATTCTAAGATTCAAATACAATATGCATGCATGTAACAAACTCCCCCTCAGCCTGAGCTCACAGTGTTTGTTCATACAGAAGAAAAGTGATGAAGTTCTAATAGAACAGTACAGGGTACTGTTCTATTTATAGGCACGGACAAACCACGGTGGCATCTTTGTTGACGTCACCATGAAAGTGACATCTAACCTCCTAACAAACTCTAACAACTGATCTAATACAAACACTGCTATGCTAACTACTGATTACAATACATTACAAAAGAAGGACTAAACTACTGCTTTATCCTTCCACTGTTGTGACTCCAGTAGTACTTGATATCTTCAGCAGTGCTTGACCCATAGCAGTAGATTGATCAACAGGGCTTTAGTCTTCATCAGTCTTTGACTTGATCAGCAGTTGTAAGTCAGCAGTTGTTGTAAATGATCAGTGGATGGAGGTCATCAGATGTTGAAACCACTTTCAAGGGGAGAGAATATAAACATAACATCTGCTTATTTTGGATCCGCTGCTCTGATCCGGTTTTGGCTTTAATCAACTGTTCCTCTGGTAGGGTTCAATCCCAACACCTTCCGACCCCCCGAACTTTTTTTTTCAAGCTTCGCCACTGCTCATATAGTTTACTATGAACAAACAACAGTTTGTTTTTTAATACAAATTCACTTAAAAAATAACGTTATATCACAATATGTATACTTTCTATAAAAGGAGAAATCCCAATGACTTAAGAAAAGCTGAGGTGTCAGCAAGAGAGCATGTCCAACAAGGCTTTTCTTATGTCATTATTACATCATAAACCTGAATATATAAAACACTTTAATTTGATTTCAAACCACTGCCTTGTGTATTCAAATGGTCTGGTCCACATTCCAAAGGGCAAACTACTACCCGTCTACAAGAAAGTAGCAGCAGATGTTTTGAAAATTGCGGATAATTTGAAATTCAAAATGCATGGGGATATGTAATTTTCAATTAATGCATGTCACTCACTCACTCATGTCAATCATCTTCTTATATAAACGTGTTCTCTTCTTTTGTATTTTCAAACCACATTTGTAATGTATCTCTCCCTTAAATCTCTTCTTCTCAATACTCGGCATTTGTTCATAAAGGATAAGAGAAAACTGAAGCTCTCTCTGACCCACTTTCAGAAAAAAAATTTGGGGATATGTGGTTTGCCTTGATCATGGTATGTGTTTTTGTTTTTTATTTTTATTAAAGTTTTGTTATCTGAGTTATGACTAAATGATGATTGTGAATGATCTGCTGTAGATGATGATGATCATGATTGTTCTACGGTTGTTTCCAGTATCATTGTTCCAACGTCGTTTAAAGTATGTGTTTTTTGCTACTCCAATTTTGAAATTTTGAGTTTTTAATTTTGAAGTTATATACTCTAATTCTCGCTATATATTTCAGTCTAATCACAGTTGTTTGAAATTCATACAATCTGCTGCGGGTTATTATAGGTTTGTAATAAAAGAAGCATAAGGTTAAATTAAACACAAAGAAAGATTTTTAAATGTACATTTAAAAGAATTTTTGCTTATGACTAAATGATGATTATATATGACTTTGGGCAGATGATGATGATGTAGAAGCCGCAGTAGTTCCTACTAAACGCAAGAAAGGATCTGCTACTGCTGTAAGATAAGATTTTATCTTACTAGAGTAATGGTCTTTCCTGCCTTTTTTGTATTAAAAGAAGCATAAAGTTTGGTTTAAAGCAGCTCTTTATGAACAAAGTTAAGGATTACGTATATGAGGACAAGGCTACTCTTCAAGAGCTGAAGAAGTGTTTTCATGTACTGCATCTTGATCTGTTCACGAGAGATCAGGTTTCTAGAAACCTGATGTTGATGCATTGAGTACTTCCGTGGATTTCATGGCGATTGTCGAAGATATACATTGATGGAGTTTAAAGCTAAAAGCACTAAATTTTTGCTGTTAGGTTCGTAAATTTCTTGGTGGTGTTGTTAGATTTTAAAGTTTCGTTGTAATTTTAAGCTGAATAAGTATTATTATGTAATTTTTAGTATCATCTAATTATTGCAGATCGGTACTTTTGATGTAGAAGTGAAATTGTCTCTGAGTTTAATTAGATTATGTTGATATTATATCAATTTCTGTTAGTGTATAAAGAACATATGCTCTAAATCATCATCTGCTGATCTAACGGTTGTTTGACTTGCTACTGTTGCCAACATCTGTTGTTGCCTAATAGAGCTTTTCGAAGAATTTCCTCCTCTCAATTGCCAACGTCTGTTGTTTCCAACATCTGTTTGACTTGCTACTGTTGGAAACAGGAGAGGCTTTAACAGATGTTCGCAATATCTTTGTATTCCAAATGAATAGATTTTTTATCTGAGTTATGACTAAATGATGATTGCTGATGTGTCAATTTTTTAACTGAGATTTTTTATCTGAGTTAAAATACATTTAATTTTAAACTACTGCTCTATATTTAAATGTCAAAGGTCTGGCCCACATTCAAGAGTGCAAACTACTGCCCATAGCCAAGAAAGTATAACTTAGCAGATGTTTCCTTTGGCAAACATACACCATAGCAGTGGTTTGAAATTGCCAGTAATTTCAAATTCAAAATGCCTTGGGATTTGTACTTTGCAATTAATGCACGTCACTCAATCAGTTCTGTCGTATGGCAAAGGTGTCTTATAGGTAAATGAAGAGGTTAATTGTAATTATAATAACGTGTTTAATTATATATTTTTCCCATGGAAATGCATTAAAATCCTAACGAGTCTCGTATCATATGCTTTTGTCTGACGATGTATTTAGTCATAACCGCCTTCATTGGGTATATAAAATACATTGGGCAGAGGTTTTGATCATTACCGTTTTCATCCATCTACTCAATCATCTTCAAAAAAAATTTTGTTTATCAATATCATTACAATTTCTTTTACTTTCAAAGACGCATTGGTTCACTGCAAAATGGAAAAATTTGGGTTTCAAGTGATTGTTGACGAGATTTTCACAAGGCTCTCTGCAGAAGATATTGGCCGTTTCAAATGTCTTTCCAAGAATTTTTATAGGGAATTGTCAAGTCATGCATTTCAGATGATGCATGCTCTCCGAAGTGGAGATTCAGTATAAAAGAAACTACTATCCTTTAAAGACACGTCAATTGTCGTTGACGTCGTAGTTGCTGGTAATTTGGATGTTGTTAGAAGCAAAACCTTAAGTTTTCCTAACAATGTTCACCCTAGATTCTTATGTATTCTATCGTCATTTAAAGGTTTGTTGTTAGTTTGCAATGATGGGAGTTGCTGTGAGCTGATTGGAATCCAACTACCAGGCACTATAAGGTTTTGTCTGGTGACTACTTCAATTACAATCATGATCGAAACTCTGATACTGGTGGAATTTTTTTTGATCAGTTCAATGATCTGAAAGTGCTGAACATCAGATGTTACAGTAATGTAGCTGCTGCTCGTGTTTACTCACGACGTCATGAGTCATGGAGAACAATAAATTTCGGTAGCGTAAACAATTTAGGTTCAAGTGGTTATTCATGGTCTACAGGAGTTTATGCTGATAAAACCATATATTTTATGGTTTCAAATTATTGGTATCCACTAGGTGAGAGGAACATCGTTGCTTTTGATGTTCTCAGTTAGACTTTCAGAATGCTTCGTTTTCTAGAGAGTATTGTAGTCAATCCTTGCCAAGGGCATTTTTTGACCATCGCAAAGAGGCTGCATTTGATTGTTATTGGCAAGTCTGCTGAGCTAACTGCTGATTTACTCAGATATGAAGAAGAAGGCTGGATGAAGGTGTTTGTTTTCAATAATCCTCGTGTAGTTGATTATGTGGATAGGCGCCGAAGGACTAATATAATTGGAGACAACAAGTGGCTGATAACAAGCATCTGGGGGGATATGATTGAAGTTGATTCGAGCAACGAACTTCTGAAATACCTCTAACATGTTGACAACTACAATGGTCCGAAGGAGCTTTATTTATCGAGACTACTGTTTCACCAATTGATTAGGAATTAGTATGCTGTATTTTATTGAATGTTGTTTGCTGTTTTGACAATTGTAGTTTTTATATTAAGTAAATGAATATTTATTTAAATTAAGTAAATGAATATTTATGTTTGAAAGTGTAAAAGCTTGTAATATTGGCAAAGGTCTGTTTAAATGATCAAAGCTCTGTTATTGGGAACATATGTTTGAAAATAAAACAGTGGTTGATACATCTGTTGACTTGGGTCAACAGATGGACGAACTTGTATGCTGTTTCGCGCATTGATTTGGAATTAGTATGTTGTATTCTATTGATTGTTGTTTGCTGTTTTGAACTTTGTTTATTATATAGTTACCTCTGTTTGTCACTTGTAGTTTTTATATAATTAGTTGTGTTAAAATTATTAACCATGTTTGTTATTTAAATTAAGTAAATAAATATTTAGGTTTGAGAGTGTAGAAGCTTGTAATATTGGCAAAGATATGTTTAAATGATCAAAGCTCTGTTATTGGGAACAGATGTTTGAAAATAAAACAGTGGTTGATACATCTGTTGACTTTGGTCAACAAATGGATGAAAATAGATGTTTGGAACTACTGTTGAGAAAACTGTGGTTGAAACCGCTGTTTGGTTAAAATGGTGGTTTAAAACCAGTGTTGGGTTAACATAGTGTTTTGTGGAGGTTGAAGGGGATTGAAACGACTGATGGGTTAAAATATTGTTTTTTTGGAGAAGGAACATGCTTGAACCACTGTTTATATAATGACTGTTGTTAAAGGTCAGTGTTTTAATTCACTGATAGGCTATCCACTGATAGTTATAGTCAGTTACTGATTTCATTTTCAGCACTGTAAACTACTGATATTGATTCATCAGTGATTTCCTAACAACTGTCATCCATTATTCATCAGAGGTTCTGACATGGACAGTACTTAGCCGTCAGATCTTTTGTAACCGCTGCCACATCAGCATTCACTTTTTCCACTTATAAAACCCTCATCAAAACCCGAAACAGGGTTTTGACTATCGAGTCGAATTCAAAATTCCTTTCAAAAACAGTTTTCATCAAATTCTCTCAAATCACTCATCTTTTTCCTTCGTTCTTAACTACCTTTAATTTATCATGGATCTTCCATTCAAAACCCGTCATAACTGCGTGTGTACACTTGCAAAAACAAGTCAAAACACAGGTTTTCATTCCGTGATTGATGCACTTTCATCTTCAATGTACAAAACTTTGTTGACCTGCAATGAAACCATATACCTGGATACCCAACGAGAGTTCTGGAAAAATGCAAAGCTTGAAACTAAGGACAAAAAGACCTTAGCTATTACTTCATCAATAAGGGGAATTTCAGTGGTCATCACACCTCAAACCATTTCAGAGGTTTTTGAAATCAATGATCTTACAGGTAAAAGCTCTTTCCCAAAAACAGAGTACCAAATTGATTTCATTGAGAGAGGGTATGAAGAAGAAATGAAAAAGGATACTTTACAAAAGGGCAGTTTTCCACCTGCTCTAAGGTTTTTATTCCATACCCTCCTCATGTGTGTGTCAAATAAAACAACAACTTTTAATGAAATACCATTGAAAATCCAATACATGGGCTATGCTATCATGGCTGAAGAAAATTTTAACTACTCTCAGGAGATTTTCAATGATATGGTTAAGAATGTTAATAAAAAATCATTTTTATTGTTTCCAAGGTTTTTAAGTTTTTATCTTCAAAAGAAAATTTCAAAGGATAATGCACATGTGCTTATCCAAGGAAATCCTATTCAAATAAACAGTCTAACTTCTGGAACATTCACAAGGCTGTCAAAACTTTCAAAAACACAAACAGAGGTACCTGAGCAGAATTTAGCAGCAACAACTGCTCCTCAGGCCCCTGCTGTTGAGCCCACTGCTCCTGGTGATCACAGAAGCAAAACCCCTGCTGTGAAACCCACACCAAAAATCACCAAAAAGACCAAAAAGAAAACTATCCAAAAGCCCCCAAACCCACTAAAAAGGTGACTCTGGAAGATGAGATCCCAGAGGTAACACCTGTGACAACACAAAAGTCACCTGAAACCACTGCTGCTACTTCCTCACAGCAGATGAAAGAAAGATCTCAACCTGAGCCTAAAACTCCTCCTGCATCCTCTCAAAAGGATCAGGTTGTATCAACAGGGACACCACAATATGAAGGAATGGATTCACATGAATCTATCTTCGACAGCCCAGCTCTCGGGGCAAATTCTCTTTCTACCCCTATCTTCACTGCCCAACTCCCACTATCAATGATACCTCTGTTGGATGCACTTGATATTGCCCAGATAAAAATCAGTTCTTCTCAATCACCTGTCAATGAGAATATACCACAAGTGACTGAGTCTGGTGTCTCTATCTCTGCTAACCCACCAACAGTTGAGGAGGCTACACTGTAGGAATTACAAGTAATTCCTGTCAGTAGTTCAAGTGGAGCAGCTACTACAGGTGTTGGACCCACTGGTTTACACCTGGACAATATTTTCATTAGTGAGACTCCCTTGAAGGCAATTTCTTCTTTGGGAACCATAGTGTCCACTGGTGTGTTTCCATTATACACTGGTGACCTTAAAATGGTAAGCTATGTGGAAGAAAGAAGTCCCCAGTACCGAGAACAAGGGGCATCAGTGGATGATTTTTGGGAAACTTTTCCTAAGTCAACCACTGATACAACCACCACTGGTGGGAAATCAGATGATCCCATTAACTTGGGTGATGGTTTAAAATACAAAGAATTGACGGAGAGGGTTGATAAACTTGACACATCTGTTGCAGAAATCAAAACTATGCTGCAACAGTTGTTACAAGCTCAAAAGGCTACACCCACTGCTGCAACATCTGCTCCATCCCCTGCTGAGCTATGGCATCTGTTTCAACATCTGCTTCACAAACAAAGACAATATGCAGATCAGCAGCATGAAGTTCAACTTCAAATGGCCAGAAATGTCATGGAAGCTAGATACAAAGATACTCAAGCAGATATCAAAGCCATTAAAGCTCATCTGCTTCAAACCACTGGCACTGCACATCCTTCAATCATCTATGTTGAAAATCCTGATGATGTCAAAAAGTGGGAGAAAACTAAAGGGAAGAAAGGAAAAGAAGATGGTTTGCATTTGCTACATTAAAGGCAAACATGAAAGAGTCAATGGAAATAAAAGGGTCTAAAAGGTTTGTGGAGGAGAAGAAAGTTTTGATGGAAAAAGAAGAGCAGGGTACCTCTAAACCTAAAAGAAGACAGCCTACCAGAAAAGTAAGCCAACCCAAAACCACACCTTCCAAAACCACCAAACAAACTCCTCAAATCCCCAAAAGTTCCTCTCATCAAACCTCCAAACCAACATATGTTAAAACACCTGTTGTATCAACAGTTGTTGGTACTTCAGTTGTTTCAGCAGATGTTATCTCAACAACTGCCATCACTGCTACATCAACCCACACTCAATCCACTGCCATACCAAAAACAATATCACCACCACAAAAACTACCTGCCAAAAAGCAGAAAAAAACTTTTGACACATCAACTGTTGTAGTGACAACAGTGGTTGAAACATCAGTTGTTTCAACAGTTGTTAGTCAGATACCAACTACTTCAATCTCTGCCACTCAACCCACAAATACACCACCAACTTCTCCAAAGCACAAAAGGAGAAATATAACAAACATTGTACTGGAAGATGACACTTCCCCAACTCTAACATCTACACAACCACTGTCCCTTGTCACCATTCCAAACCCTTTTCCATTATCTTCAGTTCAATCTTTCAATCAAAACACTGCCATTGGCCCTGCAGGAGTACAATATCCTCTAGATCTTCCAGCAGTCATGGAGGAAATCAAATCCTTCTACTCTGAAGATGATCCTGAAAAGAGGAAACTCCCATCTGTTCAAGGTTATCCCTTGCCAAGAAATATAGAAGAATATCTCAAAATAAAGGTCCAACAAGCAGAGGATATATCTAAAAGAGATACAGAGGGAAAGTATGACAAAGAGATTCAAAGAAATTATCAATACCTACTCACCAAAGTTAGAACTTTAGAGCAGTTCTCAAAAGTCTTTTGTCAGAAATTATCAGAAAAAGATGATGAAAGCATGAGAAATGACTATCTTGAATACATAATGGCATACAAGAAGTACATGGCAGAAAAGTATCAATACAAAGAATGGACCATCAGTGAACTGCAAGAGGAGACAGCCAGAATTCAAAAGATGATTCAAGACAAGGTAAAGCAAACTCCTCCAGTTTGGGCCAATTACAAGAAAAATGTACCAGAAAGGACCTTGAAACTGAAAAGAATGAAAGAAGAGCTTATAACTGCTGATTATGGGTCAAGGAACCAGGTTACAAGGTGGAGAGAAGAAAAGGTATTAGCTACCTACAAAAATTTGGAAGAGTTAAGGAAGAGAGATCCCACTTGTAACACCTCGTAAAATCACGTCCAATGATGTATTGACACGTGTAGTAAACCCTAATGAAGTCAAACATTGAAATTTAGGGACTAATTTTTTCGAAAAATCAAAAACTTTGATTATGAAAGGACTGGAAGTGTTAGCATACCTAAAATAAGTTTCTAAATAACCTCTTACGATGTTTATATTCACAAATGTGCCACTTGATGATTAAGTGTAGCCGTTTGCGTAATTAATTGAAAGTTTGCGCGATGAAAGGTTAAAAGCGTCAACATGTTAATTCTTACCTCTGAGTGACCTTTTAACAAACCAGGAGCTTCATAATATTTAATTATAACTCTCGGAAATGCCAATTAATGGTCGTCTAAGGTTTTTATGCCTATAAGTAAAGTTACGCGCAACTTTGCAAGTTAGAGGGACTAAAAGTGTCAATATGTTTAATTATACCTCTGAATGACCTTTTAGAGAACCCGAAGCATCGTAATGTTTAATAATACTTTCAAGGATGCCTAATATGGATTAGATGAGGCTTCAATGCTAATAAATGATGAAATGCGCAAGTTTGCGCAATAGAGGGGCCTAAAGCGTCAACTTTTGAATCTACGCCATTCGGTGACCATTTAAGCAAACGGAAGCGTAGTAATATTTAAATATATGCTTGGGAATGATTTTTATGGGCCATGGAAGGCTTAGATATCATTAAACGGCATTTCGCGCTACTTTGTGCAATTAAGGGACTAATTGCGTTAAACTGCAAAAGGAGGTCGAATCATATGGTAACGGACCTTCCGGAATATGTCCATAAGTTAAAAATACCCTATGTATCCTTTATATAGCTTAGATATAGGTTTAGAGGTGTTTGGTATGCAAAAATAAACTTTTATGTCATCCAGGGACTAAAAGTGTCAAAAATTGCACAAGTTTGCACTTTTGCGCATAACTCGCATTCTGAATATCCCCGGACACCCAAAAATTTATGTAAGCACTAAAATATTTTATTTTAGTGTGTGGCATGATAAAATTCCACTCGTCGCGTAATTTGGACCGTTTTTAGCGTTCGTCCGTGTTTCGTCGTAATTCGACGCACTACGTGACCGTACAGCCAAATGAACCGACATCCGACATGTTTTTGAACATGTTTCATGTTCCCTATGTTTAAACATCATAGTGGGGCCTTAAAATGAGGTTAACAGGCCTTGAACGTGCCTAAAGTGACCATAAAAGCCCACAGGGGCCATTTCTGCCATATATGAAAGTGTTGTTTGCTGCTAAACAGCTGTAAACAGCCTGTTCTAGCAGTTTCTATCAATTGTAAATGGTTTTTTTTTTTTGGAAACTAGGGGCTGCCCATTGTTTATAAAACCATGGGTAATATGTGTAGGGTTCAGATTCAATCACGGTTTACGAGGAACGATCCTAACGGTCCTCAAAAACCTATAAATACCCTTCCCCACTTCCTTCATAACCCACACTTGATCTTGAATTCTCTAAGTTGGGGACCTTGCTCCTCATACCTGAGAAATTAGGATCAACCCTCCTTGCTTGGACCTTTTTGTAAGTCCCCTTTCGTGCCTAGTTTAAATTTTAGCGTTTTAAACAGAAAAGTCAAGCGTTATCGATAAACGCTTTGACTTTTAAACGGTTAAGCTATTGTTTGTAACGAACATGGCTACGTGACCGTAATTAGGTAGGTAATTAACCCTCAAAAGGGCGCCTCCTAATTACCACGTTTACTTAGTTTAATTGTCGGGTCAAATGAAAGTCAAACGGGTTAGTTTTAAATAAAATGCATAACTAGTAAATTAAAAGTCATAAAATCAGTTTTGCCACATTAATAACTTGGTAAATATTAGTTGAACATGTCTAAGCATGTTCAACCCGACAATTCTAAGTATAGACTCGGTTCGGAACCGAAAGTCGCAAAAGTTGACTTTTTCTTTGACTTTCAGTTCTGTCCCGATTTAGCTTAGTTTATATATGCCTTAGGATTCCATTAGGACCATATTATAAGTTAGTATAACCCTCCAAGGTTATACAACTTGGTTCCATAGAAATCCTAGTTCATGCGTGTTTCCGTAATATGCCTAAATGTTGACCGTTATGCCCTTTGGACCTTAAAACGATATTTTTTAAAATGTGAGAGGATAGAAACCTTCACTACTAAATTATAAACTTGTCCCTAAAATTTGACATCAGTTTGAGGTCTAGATTAGGAGTTATTCTCGTTAGCGTAAATGAAAATATTTTTACTAATTAAACGACATAATTAGCGTATAGCCTATCTAAACCCAATTTTTAATACCAAACTTTTTACCCACTGATATAAAATAATATTTTGAGATTTTTGAAGATTTTTATTTATTTTTAGGCTGAGCATAACTTAGGGTTGTAGCATTAATTCGGTAATTGTCGGTTTTGCTCTTTTGGGCTATAAAATGAGTTTTATAAATCCTTTTGACCCCAAACCTTTTTCTACTGATCTAATATGTTAAATAAAATATTTTGAGCCTTCTGGAATATTAAAAATATCAGCTTTCTATACAAAACCCGGAAATGGCTCCAAATCGCCTTTTTAAGCGTTTTTAACGCATAGTATGTATCAAAACTAGTTTAAAGATATAAGGGTTGATGCCTACTGATTTTCTCAGTAAATTTTTATATTTTAACAGTAAGCAAAAGTTTTAAACTCAGATTTCCAGTTTTGGCCTTTTTAGCCTTATGTGAAATTACCAAAATGCCCCTACGGTGCATAGTATGATTATAATTAATAAATTTTACGTATAAGTGATACCCTACTGTTATAACTTATTAAAATGAGTATATTTACTGATTTAATCAGACCTATAACTCAGATTACTATTTAAACTCTTTTATAAACTTTAAAAGGATCAAAATGCCCTTGCGAGACATAGTTTGAGTTTAAAATCATCCTGGGCATAACGGAAGGTATCTTACTGATATCACAACATATATAAGGCATATTAACTTAGGAAACCTGTATATGACTCTTATGGTCACCCGTTACGCATTTTCGCGTTCGGTACGGTTTATGTAACTAGTTTGCATAAATTGACCGAAACGGGTCAAACCTTATCATTTTCACTTCAAAATCCAGAATGTGTTTAAGTTTACCCATATTATACAAGTCCCCAAACTTGTCGGATCTAAATCACATTCCAATCCGGTCTGCGCTTAATCTTGCGTTTTGAACCGTAAACCTTTCCTTAAAACTAACCGGTCTAAGTTTCAACTTACATAAGACCCGTTAGGAATCTAATAGGTTATTAAAAACCTTCGTTCCAGATTAAGAGCCCCAGTAGAGGTACTTGTGCTTGCTGATTAGGATATACGGCTGAGTATAAAATGCATTTTAAGCTCAAGTAAATACTCTTAACTTATTTTCCCTATACGGGCTTGGGATACGGTATTATAAAGATACCGCTTGGTCGGGTATTGAATGTTTAATCGTATTGTGTTTAAATTATTGAGGTAACCCGCTTTAATCTGTCTTGTTTGAAATAAAGGCCTTTAGGGGTTAATGACCATGTCCCGGATATCCTTGGCATCATTGTATTATAAAATGGCCACGTCTTATGCACGGGGTGTAGGCGTACACCTGACAGTTGCATAAGGGAAACGGTATCTCACTCTCTTGTGAGCCTATACTTGTGGCGTGTCTGTTAATCTTGACTCGGTTTCTACATCGGGCCCTAAATGTATAACGAACTTGTAAATCTGTATACAGGATTATTTTTATATAATTGTCCCAAGTTATAAAAGTTTTGTGCCATGTGCATTCAAATCAATTTTCTAAAACATTTTCAAAATGAGTCAGTTAAGTTGTATTTACCAGTGAAAACTGACGTATTTTCCCAAAAGTTTAAGTGACAGGTACTATACGTAATTGGCTGAGAGCTCAGGGCGTCAATAGGGAATCTCGCAAGTTCTAGATGCCTAAAGTCTGTTGAACAATGTTATCTTTCTGTTTAAGATCCGCCTGTGGATCCAACTTACATTCCGTTGTAATAATTGATATTACTTTTGAATCGGATTGTAATGTATTTATCTTTTGCTTCCGCTGTGCATTTAAATTGTGTTGTTTGACTATGATGATATCAACTACGTCACTATACCCCCACCGGGCCCACCGGTGACACGTGGAAAATAGGGGTGTGACAGGTTGGTATCAGAGCCAACACTGAGTGAATTAAACACTAGCAATTTGTGTTTAATCTCAGTTACACAGTTGCACATTCTTGAGTCTAGACAAAGAACTTAGGACTACTCCTGATTCGTTTTTGTCATTCATTTGTTCTTTTGTTATTTTCTGATTAGCCCCTGCATGGGCGAGTCAGTGCAGCTAGAAGTCCCGTTTAGGGCAACCATATACCTGTTTAAATTTTAAATGGAACGGTTAGATTTAAAATAACGTTCCTATTATAAGATCTATCATTATTATAAGATGGCAAAATCTAAAAAGGACAAGACCTAGCCATGTGTCATCTTAAGACAGGGCCAAGATGGTAGTTCCACAATTAGATACAGATCCTTATTAACATCCCCATTTAGGGTTGTTCTGCTCTTAATACTAAAAAGAATCTTAAAGTTAAAACCTAGCCTACCTGTCATTTCAGGCACGGCCAAGATGGTAAAACCTATTCAAAAGATTCAAATTCTTGTTACCATCTGAAAGCATGTTACCATTTTCGACAAACTGTGATCTGATAAAATCACATAAGTCATCTTTAAATTGGGATATTTCAATTTTCCTTATTTATATAACCATCCCTTAAGGATGAAGTGCCTACGGGCTATAATTAACGCCCTGTGGGGTAAAAGATAGTTGTAGTCTTTGACTCTCTGTCAAGAAAAAGGTAATGAAATAAATATAACTATACTCATCGTTTATATTTGTTATGCACGGTTTTCTAAGAAACGACCCGTGTTTGCACACGGGTCTTACCGCTAGTAAAATAACAAAGGAAGGCACTATTATTAAAGAATTAAGTTACTGGCATGAAGTCATGAATTGCTAATGACCATCTAATGAGATTAAATGTGTCCATGTTTGACAAATAAATGAAAGGTGTCCGACACTATTTATGGTCATAAACTAAGAGCATTTACATTGGATTCTTGATCCGTATAAATATAATTACACTAAAAATTACTACTTTTCTATTTTCTTTTCAAATAAAAAAATATTATATCTTTATTATTACAGTTTCTCTCTTCTCCACTCACAACCACCTTTTAAAATATTTAAAAATTTATAAGGGTGATAATTGTTTAACATTCTCATATATTTTCTTTCTCATCCACTAACAACCACTCACTATCATTCCATATAATAAAAGTAACTCACTCACTCACATAAATATAAGAGATTATTGCGAATGCTCTAATAATATTGCTATATTATACATACTAAGTTGAACAATTGTTTTTCAATGATGGCACTATGGTAAATAAGCTCCAATTTTTGGTTAATTGTGATATTGTTCCTAAGGTTCAACGTTAATTGTTATATACTAGTGTTATTACCCGTGTTGATACATATTAGTGGATACGGCTCGCTCGATTCGAATACGTTACAAGTTGAAGACCGAGACTCGACATCCTCCGTCGTGTCTCGGATCGTTATCTACTATGTCTGCAAGTTGCTGATCTGCTGTTGCTGACATACCTGTTACTGCTGTCTGTTTGTTTCTGCAAGACATCAAGCCAGCGATGAAACTCCATGATGATGCATGTTGACGAAACTCTGCTTACATTGCTGATTGATCAAACTCTGCTTACCTGCTGTCCACGAAACTCCTGCTGATGAACCTCAAGTTTCGTCGAACAAAAGGGTGTGACGAAACTCCTACATGTTTCGTCACTGTTGGTGTTTCACCATGAGGTTTCGTCGAATCAACAGGTTTCGTCGACCTGCTGAATGTTTCGTCGACCTTGTTGTCTATATAAGCAGCACTGAAGACAGAAAGAAAGACAGGAGAGAACACAGACAAGAGAGACGAGAGAACTGAGAGAGATAACTGAGAAAGTTTGAGTGTGTAACTTTGTAAACAAACTTTCGAGCGTTAATACAGTTTATATTTAAACGTTGAATCTCTGTTTTAGTGTTCTAACTCGATTTGCTTTCCCGGTTGGATTCCGCACAACCGGGTCTGTTCGTATACAAGGATTAGGTGACTAGATCCTTCGCTAGTTGGACCTACAAGTGCTATCAGAGTCGTGCTCTTTCTTGTTAAAACCGAGTCTTGGTGTCGAGTTTTGAAATTTTGAGTATTGACTGTTCTATGGTTAAATCTTGAAAATCTTTGTGTTTTTGCTGATTAGTTCTTACAAAACCTTGTTAAATCTCATTTATATATGTTGTGTCAAGGTTTTTATTGAACTTTCTTGCAAAATTGTTGTTCGGAAAATTTTCCGGTGTACAGTGGTCGATATCATCATATAGTTCATCAGTCTTCATATTGTTCTTCAAAAGTTCTGGGTTTGTTTGGAGATTGCATTATTATTGATATTGATTATAATATAATTGTTTGAATTATTTGGCCATTCAAATGATGAAGTTTTGAAAAATAGGTTCAAAAGGCATGGGTGTTTGAAAGTTGCTTTACCAACTTCGTGTGTGTCAGTAGAAGAGATGATTGTTTATGTTTGAAAAATATCTTATCCATTTGTCCTTTTAAGTTAACGAAACTTCCAAGTTTCCTCTAAATTTGTTTTTGATGAAACTCTTATTTTTCCTCACAATTGGTCCTTGACGAAACCCTTTTTCGTTAGAAAAGGAGTTTCGCCAAAAACCAAGTGTTTCTTGGATCACTTTTGTCAAATATTAACAGAGGCTTTCAAAAGTTATTTTAACGAATTATTTTAAGTGATCTTAGCAGGTATTCAGTATTATATATTCAAAATGAATCCAGACTGGTGGGGTATTCCATCCAATACGGAGAGCAAATATAGAAGCACGGGTTTATCGACATCATGGGCCGAATCTACCGCACCCGCATCTAATACGGAGAGTAAGTATAGAAGCACGGGTTTATCGCCATCATGGGCCGAATCTCCCGCACCTGCATCTTCGTCTATTCCATCGCAAGCGAATCCAATTTCGACAGGTCAATGGGCGTTTATTTCAAATCAAACTCAAAGTATTCAAAGTATACTTTTAAGCGAGAGCGAAACCGGAAGCCTTAACCGTCCACCGAAGCTAATGCACATGAATGAATATCCTGGATGGGAAGAAAGATTCCATACGTATGTCCTTGGGCAAAACACGGAATTGTGGTTATGTTTTACTACAAATTTCGATCAAGCTCTTGATGTTGCCGCTTCAACTGCCACGACATTTGAAGATCTTACGAAAGACGAGAAAAAGGCATATGATTTAGAAAAGAAAGCATATGCTATTCTAACTCAGGCGTTGAGCAAGGACATATATCATCAGTTTATCAGCTTCAAGACGTCAAAGCGGTTATGGGATGCATTGAAGACGAGAGGTCTAGGAAATGAAGCGTCACGCCAATTGCGACATGATTTACTCAAGAAAGAGTTTGATGGCTTCACGTGTATGGAAAAGGAATCTTTGGAAGATTTGACAAGTAGGCATTATCACTTACTGACTGAGTTGAATACTTATGGGGTAGCAACAACTCCAGCAGAGGTTTTCACAAAGTTTGCCGATGTACTGCCACCTCAATGGAATGGTTTCTTGGAAATCTTGAAATACAATGGCACATTGGCTACGACAAACATCAATGATTTCGTTCAGCTCTTGGAGAACAAAGATCAAGAAGAAATCAGGAAGGCGAAACAGATTCCAGTGCAACAAAATCCTAATATGTATTATGGTAACTGTGGAGGTTCTAGCGCTATTGCAAGACCTGTTACACATGCTCTGCTACAAATGGCTTTTGTATCAAGCGCTGACTTGGAAATCCAATACAATCAGTTCCTTAGTAACAAAGAATAATAGACTTGTATGGAAATCCACTACAGCCAGTTCCCCAGCAGCAAGCCCAAAGGTCTTCTGTAGCAACTGATTTGTACGGAAATCCAATACCTGTTCCACAACAAGCTTGTTATGGAAGCACTTCATCTGCCGGTCAACCATCTAATCCAAATACTGTTCGGCTCGACACTTTGAATTTCTCGAAAGTAACTGTTGAAGTAGCTAAGGATCATATGGAGCTACGAAACACATTGGTGAGCGTGTATTATGGGTTGATAGCAGGTCAGATTGGAAACATCAATCTGACAAAAGAAGATTATCAGCAGATCAATAAGGAGGAAATGGATATGATGGACATCAAGTGGGCTTTTGCTAGTGCGGTCAGGCGAGCTAAAGACTTCATGGAAAGGACTGGTAGAACCAGCTTGGAAGCAAGAGAAATACCAAGTATGGGTTCGATAAACAATCAATCAAGTGCTTCAATTGTGGTGAACGAGGTCACTTCAAGAGAGAATGTACCAAACCAGCTCAGCATGGGAACCAGAATCCTTTCAGGAATCAAGGCAACCAGCAGAATCAGAATCAGGATCAAAACAGGAATAACGAGCGTACGTTGATGCCTGTGAACAATCCAAATCAAGCAGGAGCATCAAATTCCAACCAGGCTCTTGTGGTACAAGTCGATGAGGGTTGCGACTGGTCAATTCAATTGGGAAGTGATGTTCAGGATAGAACAGCTTGTTTTGCTAAAGTTGTCAAGGATCTGAAACACACTAGTGGTGGAGAATCTTCCGCCAGTGGTGGTGAATCTTCTGAAGATGAAGACAGTTCCGGTTACAGTAGAAGCTCAGATGAAGAATCCTCAACTTCAGGCGATGATCATTTGGATGAAACGTCAAGTGTGTCAGTCGACACAGATGTTGATGAATTGTTGGGAGAAGCTGCAGCAAGGAATGACAGAAGATCAATCTTGGTGGATGAAGCTGCTTATTCTTCTTCTTCTAATCATTCAGCCTTTATGGCTAATGTGGGCGGTTCATCAAATCAGGTATGTGTCGATGATCCAACTTGTGATAAATGTGTTAGTTTAGGTGATAAATTGTCGGACTTGAAAAGCAAATATGATGATTTGCAAAGCAAGTATGACGTGACATATATCCACAATCAAAAGTTGATAGTGGATCTTTTGAAATGCAAAGAGGCTAACATGTTTTATGAAAACCATGAAAAAGAGTTTAAAAAGGTGGTTGAAAATTTAAGAAAAGATAAAACCGAGCTAACAAAAATGGTTTCAAGAAAACAAACTTACATAAACTGTTATATCAATCGTCTCGAAATCATGCAAAAAGAGTTAGCCTGTGTAAAGTGTGAAAGTGAGGCTATCCGGCTTAAGCTAGACAGTTATTCAAACTCTAGATATGTGTTGGATCACATCATTGACATACAAAAAGAGAAAAAGGATGTCACGTGCATTGGATACAAGAAATGTCCACCACATGTTAGACAAACTTATGATGCAATGCCTGATGAGGAGAATAGAACATATTTTGAGGAATCTGTTCCTTTAGACATTAAGGAATTTGCAACCGGACTTGGATACAAAAATGAAGTATCATCAGACTCGGATGTTTCAACAGTTACAAGTGTGTCAACTGCTGAACAAAATCAGGATCCTCCAGTCATTGTTGAGGATGCTGATTCTTCAGATGATGAATCCGATGATACTGACTCAGCACAGTCTGATGCGATAATCAAAGAAGAGGACATACCTCTGAAGAATCATATTCTATGTGATCCTCCCGCAAAACCTGCTAAGACTGTTCTGGTCGAGTCCACGTCTGCAAAAGAGTCAGAGAGTGTGAATTTGCTGTACACTCTTGTTGGTGATGATAAAATCTATTTTGACAAAGATTTTCCGATTAAGAATGTAAATCAATCTTTAATCAGTAAAGTTTTTGAAGATTCGACAAGTAGGTTTTTGGGAAAGTCGGGTTCACACGTTGTGGTAACACAGTGCCCTCCGATTCCAAAGGCCGAAGTTCGAAAACAATATGGCAATCATAAATTACCAACAGTGAAAAAGCAGCAAAATCATACCAAACCAAAAGGTAAATCAACGACTCAAGGTCGAAAGGAACCGAACCAAAAGAAGAACAAGAAAGTGAACTTTGTAAAATCAACGGGAACGGATAAATTGGAAACTTTTGCAAATACATCTAACTTAGATCATGTTAATCAAGTTAAATCTTTGAAAAGAAATGAACAAAACAGTTCGAAACCAAGTACCTCGGGATCACAAAGTTCATCGACAAGACAATCACATGTTACTTCGGGGTTTGTTGAACGAAGATCATGTTTTGAATGTGGTGAAATTGGGCATATCATTCGAAATTGTCCGTATCTTCATAAGTTAAAAGCCAAAGTTGATGATCCTCGTGAACAAAATTACCGAAAACGACCTGTTTCTACAAAACAAGATCCCCGTCTTGTAAAAGAAAGGGAAAAGAAACAGAAACGCCAACAAGTCAAGGTAATTGATAAGGCAATTAAAACCGACGTGGTTCGCAAACAACCTGTTTCCGTTAAACCAGAAATTTCTAAAACTTCTAATAATCACGAAGTTAAGATTTCAAAAATTCAAACTGGTAAAACACAACAGACTTGGAAACCAAAAACGGTTACTAATTCAGGGGGAGCATCACAATTTCCAAACCATCGAGAAATTGAAATAACCTTTGTCGATGAAAGCGGAAGACCAAAGACCACAAAGGCTTGGGTCCCCATCTCCAACTAATCATGTAAGTTCATGTGCAGGGTGTTCCAGGAGGAACTTTCAACAGTCATTGGATTGTTGATAGTGGGGCATCCAGGCACATGACAGGCGACATGAAGCTCCTCTATGACGTTAAATCTATTAGAGGAGGTTATGTTGCTTTCGCTGGAGATAAAGGTGGATATATTACTGGTGAAGGAATGGTATCCAACGGGGTTGTAAGCTTTGACAATATCAACTTTGTGCAACAACTTGATCACAATCTTCTCAGCATTTCACAAATTTGTAATAAGTAGTTTTCAGTACACTTTGATGCAAATGGATGTTATTTGCTAAAACCCGGTTTCAAGATTCCTAAAGAATGGATTCTCTTATCTGCTCCAAGGATTAATGAATTGTATGTCCTTGATATGAGCCAAGCTATTACAACGTCTGCACAAGCAACTTGTTTCGTTTCCAAAGCCACAGAAAAAGACTCAATCTCTTGGCATAGACGGATAGGTCACATTCACTTACGCAAAATGAATCATTTAGTGTCGAATGAATTAGTGAATGGTGTTCCTCTTAAAAACTTCCATCTTCAAGACGTCTGCGTTTCATGCCAAAAAGGAAAGCAAAGCAAGAAGCGACACCCGACTAAGAAGATCAACATGGTGGCTGTTCCGCTTGAACGTTTGCACATGGATTTGTTCGGTCCTGTCAAGCACAAAAGCGTTCGGAATGATCAATACTGCCTCGTGATAACAAAAGATTATTCAAGATTTTCTTGGGTGGCGTTCATGGCTCACAAGAGTGATACTTTTTGTATTATCAAAAACTTGATCATTCAGATTGAGAATTTGTATACTTTGAAGGTTAAACGGATTCGCACCGACAATGGAACAGAATTTAAAAATCAAGCCATGAAGGAGTTCTGTACATCAAAAGGTATTCTTCAAGAATTTAGTGCGGCTTACACTCCTCAACAGAACGGCGTCGATGAACGTAAAAACCGTACATTGATCGAGACTACTAGGACAATGTTGGTAGAGTCACAATTGCCGATTCCCTTCTGGACTGAAGCTATGTCCTCTGCTTGTTACACATTGAACCGAGTCCTTACAGTCAAAAGACACAACAAGACCTGCTTCGAGCTTCTTCACAAACGGAAACCAGATTTGTCATATCTTGAACCGTTTGGAGCTCCTTGCACAATGATCGATCCTAATGGAAAGTTTGGGGCAAAAGCAATTGAAGGATACTTTCTTGGGTATGCCACCCCGAACTTAAGAGTCTGGAATCTAGAGACAAAAAAGGTCGAGGAATGGTCTGAAGTCAGAGTACAATGGCACACATTTCCAGTCAAATGTCCAGGTCAACCATGGATGTTTGAGTACGATGACTTTTTCAATTCGATCAATATTCAAGAAGTCGAAGAAAGTGTTGCGGCAAGGATGTTTTTCAAGAGTGACAATGCAACAGGTTCACCGTTGGTTCGTCCAATTATTGTCAACAATTCAGAACCAACTTCAGTGAACAATAATGCTCTCGACAATGAGGATTTTCACGATGCTACCGAACTGAACGAATCTTCAGAGGATGATGAATTTCTCGATTCAGACCAAGAAGTTGTTCATGGTACTTCAGAGGCTACACCTCCAGTGGACGCCCCTAAAACAGCTGAAGCTATTGCATCATCCTCTTCGCCAGTTCAGGGTATTGAATTGGTTGTTGATCTCAATCTCAACAATCTGGGTACAAACATTCCAGTTCCGGAAAACCCTGAAATAAGGATTCACAATACCCATCCTCAACGAAACATCATCGGAAATGTACAAAGTGGTGTACAAACGAGAAACATGTTGCGAAATGACAACAATGCAGGCTTATATGCGGCGATTCGAGAATCGGGTCAACAGAACGATTGGTCCTTCGCGTGTTATGTTTCACAAGAAGAACCAAAATCTATCAAAGAAGCTTTAAAAGATAATTCTTGGGTTGAAGCTATGCAGGAAGAACTGCAGCAATTCCAGAAGCTAGGTGTCTGGAAACTCGTTGATAAACCTGAAGATTACAAGAAGATTGGTACCCGTTGGGTTTATAAATGCAAAAAGGATGACCGTGGAGTAGTTATTCGAAACAAAGGAAGATTAGTCATTCAAGGTTTTCGTCAGATTGAAGGTATCGACTACAACGAAGTTTATGCACCAGTTGCACATCTAGAAGCTATTCGGATCTTTCTAGCCTATGCGTCCTTCAAGGGATTCAAGGTATATCAGATGGACTTGAAAAGTGCATTCTTACATGGTGTGGTTGAAGAAGAGGTATACGTCAAATAGCCTCCAGGTTTTGAAGATCCTATTCACCCTGATCGGGTTTGGTTGCTCAACAAAGCTCTCTATGGTCTACATCAAGCACCGCGAGCTTGGTATGCAACCTTATCTAATTATCTGCTGGAGAATGGATTTCGCAGAGGACTTATCGATTGCACTCTTTTCATCAAAGAACAAGATGGAGATCTTCTACTGGTACAGGTATACGTAGATGATATTATATTTGGTTCTACTAACGATGTTTTGTGTAGGAATTTCGAGCGTGTTAAGCAGGAGAAATTTGAAATGAGCGCTATGGGGGAGATGACTTTCTTTTTGGGCTTACAAGTGCAACAAATGAAGTCTGGGATATTCATCCATCAGACTAACTATGTCAATGACATCCTGAACCGATTTCAGATGTCCGACACATCGCCCATTGGTACCCCACTGCAACAAAATCATGGAATTCATCCTGACTTGAAGGGTGAAGTTGTTAACTCCTCATACTACCGCGCTATGATCGGATCTCTTATGTACCTCACAGCATCAAGACCAGACATAATGTATCCTACGTGCCTGCTTTCCAGATATCAAGTCAACCCGAAGGCCTCACATCTTGCAGCTGTTAAAAGGATATTCCGCTATTTGAAGGGATGCCCAGACACTGGTCTATGGTACCCTAGGGATGATAGCTTTAACTTGATCGCTTTCAGTGATTCTGATTTTGGCGGATCAAAATTGACGGCAAATCCACAACGGCTGGATGTCAGTTTTTAGGAAATCGCCTAGTCACATGGCAGTGCAAGAAGCAGACTTTTGTCGCTACATCAACATGTGAAGCTGAATACATTGTTGCCTCAAGTTGTTGCTCCCAAGTCCTGTAGATTCAACAACAAATGCGCGACTACGGTTTTGAATTCCTAACTACTCCTATTTTCGTTGATAATTCTGCTGCCTTACAGATCACTAGAAATCCTGTGCAGCACTCAAAGACCAAACACATCGAAATCAAATATCACTTCATACGTGATTGCTTTGACAAAAGGCTAATCGATGTTGTTAAGGTCCACACCGATGACCAACGTGCCGACCTTTTTACCAAAGCTTTTGACAAATCATGATTTGACTTTTTATTATTGGTAAACTACATTAAGGTCAAGCAAGAGTAAAACCGACATCGGAAAATCGTTTTTGTAAATATCTTTGTGTTTTTAATTTATCATAGTTTTTACATTTTAGGGGGAGTAAATCCAAATTTGAAAAATTCAAAAACATCGAAAAATTTCAAAAACACAAAAACAATAGAAAAACAAAAATGAGTTTCCTGGCAAGCAAAAGAGAAAATGATAGTACATCAGTGGTCAGTCCAAACCTCTTTAAACTTAAATGAAAAACGATAAGCAGCTCTATATAAGATGTATCGGTAGGCTCACAATCATTTTAAAGTGTGCAGGGTAATATAAACTTAAATCGACTGAAGACCAGGTGGGAACCGCTCATTGGCATATGGTCCTAGTACCGAAATTTCATTTGAGAGATTGCCGAGGTTCTGAGATACGTGGTCTTTATGCTGTTTATCATCTGGGTATCATGGTTGTTTCTTTTACCGAAATATAACGAAGACGAAGTCTAGATCTTCCATGATACCATACATACGTGTACATACTGCATACGATCTCAATAAGTGATCAACAATCACATGTCCACAAAATAAGTGATAATATATCACATTTATCCGGGAGTCAAGTTCGTCTCTTTGTTGTACGTTTGTACTGACCTGTTCACGAACTTGCTCCTGTGCCCTCATGCATCTGAAAATCAAGTTCCTCATCAATAAGTGATTCTATCACATAGGGCTTGTTTTCAATTCAAAATAAGTGAGTATCTCACATTTTCATATACGTCAAAACAGATGATAAATGGTATACTCACCAGTAAGATGAACTCTCGTGCATACCTTGATACGGGAATGTGTCGTGTGTGGATGAACACCAGTCGGTAAGTATAAATCATACACTAATCGTATCCCCTCGCCATGATTACATCTGATAAGTTGAGCTTATGTGGACAACAATACCGATAATCGTTATAGGATGCTTATCTAAATGTTAACTAATTGAACAACAAGAGCGTTTTGGCGTGACCGTACACTGATATGATTCTCTTACCCTCGAAACTCGCAAAAAGATTGTCTGTAAATATTTATTTAATGCTTTCAGTTTCTGCATCTTTGTATATATTTATTTATTGCTTTCCGTCTTTAAATTTGAAATATTCAAAAATACCAAAAAGATCTTAGGTGTGTTTTAATATAAACTTTATAAAAGCCAAAAAGATTTTATTTCTAATTTCTTTTGATTACCCGATGTTGGAACTCGAGTCTTCGTTACCTGAAATCTGATTGAAAACCAAATCGACTAATTCTTCATAAACGGTCGAAATTTGCAAGTTTTTGAAAGTTAAAATCCAAAATTGAACAATTTGTTAAACTTTCAAATTTTCGAACGGTAGTTGATTGAAAAATGGTCACATGTGTGTCGTTTGTTTATGTTAACTATATTCCAAGCGTTTGTTCTCATTATGCGTTTAGCTTTCTGGTATGTACAGATGCTACAATCAAACCAGCTAAAGGCGAAGAGAACGTGATAGAAGACAAGCTTCGGAATGAAGACACGACGTGGAGGCACTCAAAAGATAAAGATGATCGAGTTGCCGCTGACCTATCATCAACACCACAAGGATCTAAAGAATTGAAGATCAAAAGATTCATGAGCATAACTCAAAGGAGAGTTTATTTTAAGGGGGAGTTTGTTGACACATTTCCTAAATGAAAAGGGGAGTTTGTTGATACACTTTCTACTTACGACGCGTGAAGACTTTGAAGATCCTCCGACATGATAGACATGGAAGTTGAACCTCACGAGCAGCATCCAAGGGGGAGTTTGTTGATACATATTAGTGGATACGGCTCACTCGGTTCGAATACGTTACAAGTTGAAGACCGAGACTCGACATCCTCCATCGTGTCTCGGATCGTTATCTACTATGTCTGCAAGTTGCTGATCTGCTGTTGCAGACATACCTGTTACTGATGTCTGTTTGTTTCTGTAAGACATCAAGCCAGTGACGAAACTCCATGATGATGCATGTTGACGAAACTTTGCTTACATGCTGATTGAGGAAACTCTGCTTACTTGCTGTCCACGAAACTCCTGCTGATGAACCTCAAGTTTTGTCGAACATAAGGGCGTGACGAAACTCCTGCATGTTTCGTCACTGTTGGTGTTTCGCCATGAGGTTTCGTCGACTCAACAGGTTTCGTCGACCTGCTGAATGTTTCGTCGACCTTGCTGTCTATATAAGCAGCACTGAAGACAGAAAGACAGACAGGAGAGAACACAAACAAGAGAGACGAGAGAACTGAGAGAGATAACTGAGAAAGTTTGAGTGTGTAACTTTGTGTAACTTTGTAAACAAACTTTCGAGCATTAATACAGTTTATATTTAAACGTTGAATCTCTGTTTTCGTGTTCTAACTCGGTTTGCTTTCCTGGTTGGATTCCGCAAAACTAGGTCTGTTCGTATACAAGGATTAGGTGACTAGATCCTCCGCTAGTTGGACCTAGAAGTGGTATCAGAGCCGTGACTCTCTTCCTTGTTAAAACCGAGTCTTGGTGTCGAGTTTTGAAATTTTGAGTATTGACTGTTCTATGGTTAAATCTTGAAAATCTTTGTGTTTTTGCTGATTAGTTCTTACAAAACCTTGTTAAATCTCATTTATATATGTTGTGTCAAGGTTTTTATTAAACTTTCTTGCAAAATTGTTGGTCGGAAAATTTTCCAGTGTACAGTGGTCGATATCATCATATAGTTCATCAGTCTTCATATTGTTCTTCAAAAGTTCTGGGTTTGTTTGGAGATTGCATTATTGTTGATATTGATTATAATATAATTGTTTGAATTATTTGGCCATTCAAATGATGAAGTTTTAAAAAATAGGTTCAAAAGGCATGGGTGTTTGAAAGTTGCTTTACCAACTTTGTGTGTGTCAGTAGAAGAGATGATTGTTTATGTTTGAAAAATATCTTATCCATTTGTCCTTTTAAGTCAACGAAACTTCCAAGTTTCCTTTAAATTTGTTTTTAACGAAACTCTTATTTTTCCTCACAATTGGTCCTTGACGAAACCCTTTTTCGTCAGAAAAGGAGTTTCGCCAAAAACCAAGTGTTTCGTGGATCACTTTTGTGAAATATTAACAGAGGCTTTCAAAAGTTATTTTAACGAATTATTTTAAGTGATCTTAGCAGGTATTCAGTATTATATATTCAAAATGAATCCAGACTGGTGGGGTATATCATCCAATACGGAGAGCAAATATAGAAGCACGGGTTTATCGCCATCATGGGCCGAATCTACCGCACCCGCATCTAATACGGAGAGCAAGTATAGAAGCACGGGTTTATCGCCATCATGGGCCGAATCTCCCACACCTGCATCTTCGTCTATTCCATCGCAAGCGAATCCAATTTTGACAGGTCAATGGGCGTTTGTTTCAAATCAAACTCAAAGTATTCAAAGTATACTTTTAAGCGAGAGCGAAACCGGAAGCCTTAACCGTCCACCAAAGCTAATGCACATGAATGAATATCCTGGATGGGAAGAAAGATTCCATACGTATGTCCTTGGGCAAAACACGTAATTGTGGTTATGTTTTACTACAGATTTCGATCAAGCTCTTGATGTTGCCGCTTCAACTGCCGCGACATTTGCAGATCTTACGGAAGACGAGAAAAAGGCATATGATTTAGAAAAGAAAGCATATGCTATTCTAACTCAGGCGTTGAGCAAGGACATATATCATCACTTTATCAGCTTCAAGACGTCAAAGCGGTCATGGGATGCATTGAAGACGAGAGGTCTAGGAAATGAAGCGTCACGCCAATTGCGACATGATTTACTCAAGAAGGAGTTTGATGGCTTCACGTGTATGGAAATGGAATCTTTGGCAGATTTGACAAGTAGATATTATCACTTGCTGACTGGGTTGAATACTTATGGGGTAGCAACAACTCCAGCAGAGGTTGTCACAAAGTTTGCCGATGCGTTGCCACCTCAATGGAATGGTTTCTTGGAAATCTTGAAATACAATGGCACATTGGCTACGACAAACATCAATGATTTCGTTCAATCTCTGTTTTCGTGTGTCAACAACGGCACAATGGTTTCTTGGAAATCTTGAAAGGTGTCCGACACTATTTATGGTAATAAACTAAGAGCATTTACATTGGATTCTTGATCCGTTTAAATATAATTACACTAAAAATTACTACTTTTCTATTTTCTTTTCAAATAAAAAAATATTATATCTTTATTATTACAGTTTCTCTCTTCTCCACTCACAACCACCTTTTAAAATATTTAAAAATTTATAAGGGGTGAAAATTGTTTAACATTCTCATATATTTTCTTTCTCATCCACTAACAACCACTCACTATCATTCGATATAATATAAGTAACTCACTCACTCACTCACATAAATATAAGAGATCATTGCGAATGCACTAATAATATTGCTATATTATACATACTAAGTTGAACAATTGTTTTTCAATGATGGCACTATGGTAAATAAGCTCCAATTTTTGGTTAATTGTGATATTGTTCCTAAGGTTCAACGTTAATTGCTAGTTGGACCTACAACCCGCTGCTTTGCGGCAGGGTTAGGTACAAGATTAATAGGATTTTGCGTTTCATATGCGGCAAACCCCACTATTACAGTTGATCCTTGTAAAATATAAATTATTTGAAACGTTAATATCATTAACCATTACAAAATCATTATTATACTAATTTCTTAAATATCATAGCTATCTTAATGGGCTTGGTACATGAGCAACACGATTTATCGATTAGTATTAATTAACTTAACAAATCTATATCTCTAATAAAGCAAACCATTAGGGGACACATGTCACCCAATGGTGCAAGCCAACTAAGCATCCACATAGGCAATGAGGTGGCCAAACTCAAATAATTGGACAAGTGGCATTCCTCATATGCCAGGATTGGAGAACTTCTTTTATACGTTTTCTTTCTCATTCTCTCTCATCTCTCATCATTCAATTCCTTTACCCCCTCTCTCTCAATCTTCAATCGCCATCTAAATGAAACCCTAGATCAAAATTCGTCTGCCTCTTTATCACTCTCAATCCTGTCCGACAACCTTCAATCGATCTTCAAGACACAACACTCTACCATTGACGGTAATGTTTGATTCCGTTCATCATCTTATTGTTCGATTCAGTTTGAATGGTTTGCTGTACTTTGTACTTTGATTAACAGGTGCAAGATCGATGGACGATGTACTACCGTAACTGATGCTAGGTTTTGTTCATCATTCCCAATTTTGTTTATACAATCCATTTTGATATGAATAATCTTACTTAATTTTGTTCGATTCATATGTTAAATGGTTTCTTATATGGTTTGGATCTAGGGGTGTTCACGATCCGATCCGATCCGATTGAGGGTATGATCATGCTCGGATTGAATTACAACCGATCCGATCCGAGCGGATCAAATTTGTAAAACCGATCGCAAAAGTGATGCTCATGCTCGGATTGAATTTGAATCGATCGGCTCGGTTTCGCTCGGTTTTTATCAAATCCTAAAAAAAAAAGCGAGCGGATCTTTTTCGCTCGATTGAATAATAAGGCTTCGTTCAACAATAACAAATTCTAACTTAAAGTGCGAATACAAAAGCAACACAAAATAAAGTGCGAATACATAAGAAACACAAAATAAAGTGCGAATACATAAGAAACACAAAATAAAGTGCGAATACAAATTGTCATTTAGTTCAAAAGCCATAAACTTCTTCTTTAAGCTTGTTCATCTTCATCCACAAAATTCAACTTCAAATCGACATATAACCTATAAACACAAGCATTAAACAAAACCATTAAGTTCTACACATTACAAAACAACTTTTAGGTTTTGTCAATTATAAAAATACCTTTCATTTATTATCAGGCCCATCTGGAGTCAACACATCAATTTCCATTTTTTCTTCATCTCTTGCAGCTTGCTACACATTAAAAAAAACAAAATACAAATGTTAATGCATAAACTACAAAAGTATAAGTAGATTATAAATGTAATAAAAGCTTACTTTCAATGTTTTTAAGGTTGTTTTTGAGCTCGCCTTTAACCAATCACTTCCACAAACAAGAAGTTCCACCATATCCTTTGAAAGAGAGCTTCGGTAGTCATCCAATATACGCCCCCCAGCTCTAAAGGCTGATTTGGAAGCCACGGTAGTGATCGGGATGCCAAAAATGTCTTTCGCCATTTTACTCAAAACCAGAAACATAATGTGAATTGAAGTCAAACAGAAACGATTTAACAATTATCAATTTAACATAAAGAAACAATATGGTTAATAGAAGCAGAAACAGAAACGATTTAACGATTATTGAAGAATGAACAGAAACAGTTTAACATAAAGAAACAATATGGTTAACAGAAACGATATGGTTAATTAACAGAAACAGAAACAGAAACGATTAACAATTTAACATAAAGAAACAATATGGTTAACAGAAACAGAAACGATTTAACAATTTAACATAAAGAAGCAATCTTTAACGATTAATTAACAAAAAAACATACAGATTGAAGCCTGAAACAAGTCCGACGAGGCGACGAATGAAGACTGGAGTGAACAGAAACAGATATTTAACGATTATTGAAGAATGAACAGATACTGATATTTAACGATATGTTGCAGATATGTTGCAGAAACAAAAACAAATATTTAACGATTATTGAAGAATGAACACATATATTTAAACTGAAACAGGAGCGACTAACCTTTTAGGAGACACTTGAGCCGATGATTGTCCGATGAATTGAGTCGGAGACAGTGAGACACTTGAGCCGATGATTGTCCGATGAATTGAGTCGGAGAGGGAGAGTGAGAGTCGAGACACTTGAGCGGCGACTGAATTCTGTTTTAGCTTTTAGGAAATAGATTTAGGGTTAGATTTGTATATTAAATATTAACTTGGGCTAATGTTATTTGGGCTTTTAATTTTTTGGGCTATTATATTTTTTGGGTTTTTAATCTAAAAAATATAATATATATATATATATATATATATATATATATATATTAATTATTAATAAAAAATAATTCGAGCGAAACCGAGCGATCGACGAGCGAGCGGAGCTTTGCTCATGCTCGGATTGAATTTGAATCGAACCGATCCGATCGGCTCATTTACAAACTGAGCGGGAATCGAACGAGCATTTTTCGAGCGATCTTCGATCGTCGAGTAGTTTGGACAGCCCTATTTGGATCCATATCAAGATTTGCTCCCTATCACCTTCTTCGTTCTGATTTCAACCCAAATAGCAGGTACCCATCTTTAATTTTGGTAAATTGGTTACAGTTTTTTGTTGTAGTGACTTTGGAGAAAAAACAGGGAGCAGTGTGTCACGTCGGCCTTGGTCCCAGTCGGGTTCTGAGGCGCTCATTAAAGTGAAATTGGATGGGTTTGTTTTTGGTATTGGAGAAACCATTTGGGCTGGCTTTGTTTTTGAAGTATTCAACATAGGTAACCGGATAACTGCGTGTGTCGATTTCATTTTATTTTAGCGATTTGTGTTTCTATGGTAGTTATAAAAGTTTTGTATGTTTGTTATGTACTTTGTTGAGTTAATTTGATTGTGTATTTTTTTCAGTTAATTCCTTCATTCTTTTGTTTATGCGTTTGATACTGATTATCTTACACATTGATTTTACATTAACCTGTTGCCTGTTGTTTGATCTGGATTAACCTAGAAATTGACTTTAATTGAGACTGTTAATTGTTAAATCTAATGTGTTTCGAGTGTGAAATTAATATGGATTTTGTGATTTTGGATTCTGTAGCATAGTTAAAAAGTGTGGAGTTATCATATGTATGCAAATATTGGATTTATGAACTGTGTTGAACATGATTTGTGGTGAATTAGATTAGGTGAGCTAATATTATAAGGCTAGAGACATGATATTTGTGGTTTTATAGAGAGATTAGCTAACTCTTTTCAGTTGTGGTTTATATAAATCAGTACTAAAATTTCATCATCTTATTGTTCGATTCAGTTTGAATGGTTTGCTGTACTTTGTACTTTGATTAATAGGTGCAAGATCGATGGACGATGTACTACCGTAACTAATGCTAGGTTTTGTTCATCATTCCCGATTTTGTTTATACAATCCGTTTTGCTATGGATAATCTTACTTAATTTTGTTCGAGTCATATGTTAAATGGTTTCTTATATGGTTTGGATCCGTATCAAGATTTGCTCCCTATCACCTTCTTCGTTCTGATTTCAACCCAAATAGCAGGTGCCCATCTTTAATTTTGGTAAATTGGTTACAGTTTTTTCTTCAATAATGTTTTCTTTCATTTTGATGTCTGAATGAATGTTCAATTGTTTGGTGTTTTTTGTTGCAGTGATTTTGGAGAAAAAACAGGGAGCAGTGTGTCACGTCGGCCTTGGTCCCGGTCGGGTTCTGAGGCGCTCATTAAAGTGAGATTGGATGGGTTTGTTTTTGGTATTGGAGAAACCATTTGGGCTGGCTTTGTTTTTGAAGTATTCAGCATAGGTAACCGGATAACTGTGTGTATCGATTTCATTTTATTTTAGCGATTTGTGTTTCTATGGTAGTTATAAAAGTTTTGTATGTTTGTTATGTACTTTGTTGAGTTAATTTGATTGTGTATTTTTTTAGTTGATTCCTTCATTCTTTTGTTTATGCGTTTGATACTGATTATCTTACACATTGATTTTACATTAACCTGTTGCCTGTTGTTTGATCTGGATTAACCTAGAAATTGACTTTAATTGAGACTGTTAATTGTTAAATCTAATGTGTTTCGAGTGTGAAATTAATATGGATTTTGTGATTTGGATTCTGTAGCATAGTTAAGAAGTGTGGAGTTATCATATGTATGCAAATATTGGATTTATGAACTGTGTTGAACATGATTTGTGGTGAATTAGATTAGGTGAGCTAATATTATAAGGCTAGAGACAAGATATTTGTGGTTTTATAGAGAGATTAGCTAACTCTTTTAAGTTGTGGTTTATATAAATCAGTACTAAAATTTCAAATGATATTTTATCTCTAATATTTGTTGATAATTAAATGATGAATTTCATCCCGGGTCAATCAATAGTAATACAATGTGAAGTCATATTATTTGTTTTCGAGTTCAATGTGTTCATCATTATATCACTATATCCAATGCGCGATGTAAATTAATGAAATCGATTGATTTTACCTAGGGTTTGAACATTTTTTTGTTGATTTGTTTTATGTTTTCAGTGTTTTTGCTTCGTTTTAGGTTTAGGAAGTGTTTATAAGTATAATGCTGGATGTGTTTTGATGCGAGAGTGTCAAAAGGGGTGAAGTTGACTGATCAGTTAGTATAGGAAATGTCTGTTGATTATGATCCTCAGTAGTTGATTTGATGCTACTTAATTTGGTCAAAGTTAATATATTCTCTGATTTTCTTATGTTTTCCAGTATGTATGCTTCGTTTTAGGTTTAGGAAGTGTATATAGGTATAATGCTGGATGTATTTTGATGTGAGTTTCAGAAGTGGTGATTCGGTGAAGCTGACTTTGAAAGTATTTTCTGTTGGCTGATCAGTTAGTAATAAGTAGGAAATATATGTTGATTAGATAGTCAGTAGTTGATTTGATAAAATTAATATAATCTCTGATTGTTATGATATTAGTAGGTTATTTGATGCTACTTACGATGGTCAAAATTAATATATTATCTGAATCTTTATGTTTTACAGTGTGTTTGCTTCGTTTTAGGTTTAAGAAGTATGTATTAGAATAATGCTGGAAGTATTTTGATGTGTGAGTATCAAAAGGGGTGAAGTTGAATTTAAGTGTTTTCAGTTGACTGGTCAGTTAGTAGTATGTAGGAAATATCTGTTGATTAGATGCTCAGTAGTTGATTTGATAAAGGTAATGTAATCTTAGATTGCTATGATAATATTATGCTTAGTAGTTGATTTAATGCAACTTAAGATGGTCAAAATTTATATAATTATTTGAGATGGTCAACTTTAATGGAATGCGCTCATGGGTTCTTAGATATAAGAGGGTTAATGAGGTGTTAATGAGGATATAACAATTACTGATGGTTGGAAAACCATTGTTGATGATCTTGGTTTGAAGCATGGTTTTTTTATTGGACTTTATACCGTTTGAGTGGTATGCTGAATTCATGTTAACTGCATTTAATGTTGATTTTGTTATTGTTTTCAAGACTCGGAAGAGGCATTTAACGTTTCAACTACTTCTATTTAAATTCAGGGTCGGATTCTTACGGTTGCCCGGATCACTATAGCTCTTTGCGCTGCACCATTCTCTGCCTTATTGAATTCAATCGCAATTGCTATTTGGCCTACTTATGTAGCAGTCGCTATCTCAGAGATCGTTCGGAGGGTTTGTTTATCTATTTCCTTGAAGCTATAGATTCATTTCCTTAACATAATTTCTCGATATCGTTTCGCAGGTGGTAACATATGTTGTAACTAGGCTAGGAATAGAATTACTATTTACTGTCGTCTCACAGGATGAGACTGTTCGGAAGGTTATTTTATCTATTTCCTTGAAGCTCATATGGACTATTCCGTCTGTTGGTTAACATTGTGGTCTAAACATTGCAGGTTTGCAAGGTTTGGATATTCTTTAATGGATTATAACATCAAAAAATGCCTATAACTCCAAAGGGACATACATGAAGCTCAAGTGCAATTTGCCCTGGAAAGAGGTCTTCTTGCCATGATTGGTGTTGTTGGCACATAGAGATTCCTCTACTTTTCAAGAAAATTCTACACGGCTCTTTGCTCGCGTTTCCTTGTGCCATGGACAGAAAAATAAAAAAGTGCAGAAGAAACTAGCAGACTTGCAGCCGACTTATGGAGCGAGAGTAGTTCCTGTGTAAGTACTATCAATTTAGTTAATATATGATTTAAGTTTTATTCATGATTTGTTAAATGTATATTTATAAATAATTATTTTTTAATATTTTTTTTAGGTTTCTGTATCCAAAATGAGAGACGATGTAACCCCCTGATGTAGTGTTCTTAAAATTTGCTTTACAACATCGTTTGATCAGAAGGATACAAATTCGGATACGATGTGCGAAGGTGACTTGAAGCACAATTTTGGGTACCGTTTATGATGTTGATTATGTTTCTTTCCAGTTGTCATAAAAAATGCTTAAAGTCGATATTGGGCATGAGGACAATGATGCTGTCGATACAGTGCTTCAAATTCCAAAGATCGAAGAGTACTTCAGCTTTACTGCAAACTTTTGATATCATCGAATATTTTTTTCCGTCTTTGGATATTTGTGTCTTTGTTTTTAATTGACAATTTTTTTGACGTGTGTGGTTGCTTTATCCGAACATCTAGATTTTGTGGTTCAGTTTTTTATTCGAATAACAATTGTTTTTTGCTAATTTGTTTCATTTATTGAATTTTTGTTTCGAAAAAAAACACATTCCATTTTTTTATTTCTAAATTTAAATATACTCTTTTAATTTTGTCAATAAATTTCTTTATATTTTAAAACGTTACTAAAACTATAAGACATAATCTAACTTTGGAAACTCAAACTCATATAAAAATTAGTAACTAAAACACAATTTTTAGTTGATTTAAAAAACACAATTTAATTATAGATGTAATCGGTTTTACTATAATTATTGTTATGGAAATTATGTAATACATAATCAAACTTTATTTTATATATTTACTAAGATTGTTTATAAATCTATATATATATCAATCTATAGCAAATATTAAATACTATTTTTAAATAATTCTTAACGTTTTCATTTTTAAAAAATCAAAAAAAAAAAAAAACAAATTCCGTTTTTTTTTTATTTTTAACTTTAAATATACTCTTTTAATTTTGTCAATAAATGTCTTTATATTTTTATTTTTCTATAATCCACTTTGTAAGCAATAAACTTTACTATTATATCTTTCTTTATATAATCATAATATATTTTTGCACAAAATAGACAAATAATGTTTCCATAATGCAGACTATTACTATAATCTTAAATAACCTTATCTTATAAATATACATAATACATAATCATCTTCATCCTCTTCAAATTTCATATATCAATAGAGTTGCTAAATTGTTTTTTAGTTTATCTATCAGACAACAAGATGAAGTCTCGGGTATGTTCATGTTATCTTCAAGTTTATTTTTTTATAATATGTTGTTTTTATTTTTTAGTTTGTATACAGATTTTACCAAGGAATTACCACAATTGAGTAGCTGGTTTCAAGTTAGCTCCTGATGGGATGGTTAAAATCATTACCATTGATCGAAGAGTTTTTACTGTCAGAGTTAGGAAAACAGGCTCTTCATATTTTTTTCATGACGGATGGTTCAACATGATACAATCACTTCTATTACCAAATAAGTCATTGCTTTTATTTTAGTACGAAGGTCGTCTTAGTTTTCGCCTGATATACTTCTATCAAGATTTGGCACTTGCTCAAAATGATTTCTTACATTGCCAAACATCACAGTTATCTGAACATAAAGATCATTTGGTAATTCATTTTTTTTATGTTTGTACTATATTAGTGTTTTACTAAGTTTATAAAACTTTTTTAAGATAATTTTTTTTTACTTGTAGCTTATCGATAGAGTTTTTGTTCATCATAAGTTGAAGAACATAATACCTACCAACCATGTTACTATAACTGCTTATCCTAACCGTACATGGTTGGTTTTTATGGAGAAACACGGTCAAAATTTGTATATGACTACTGGATGGAATCAAATTAAAGAAGACATGAAATTTCAAGACGAACACTATATTATTTTTGACATGATTTCGGAGTCAAAATTTTATATGATGGTTTTTAGAGGCACAGAAGATTCGGTCCGTATTCCTGAAGGACGTCTTGCACGTGTTAAAGTAGAGGTTAAAGAAGAAGTTAATGAATAAGATGTTGCTTAAATTGTTTACCATTTTTTATCATATGGTATAAAAAGAATTAAAAAAAAAAACTTTGTTTTTTCTTAGTATTACATTTTATCAATTTATAGTCATACACACGTTCTTATCGTTTATGAATCCTACTTATTCGTCATGCAAAGTTAGATTATATATATATGTATATATTTTTTAATATATAAAGATACATTGTCGCAACCCCCGATCCCATTTCCCAGGGAACGGGCGGCCGCGAGCCAGTTTCGGTGGTATCTCGTATTGTCTAATTTGGCAGCGGAAATTTTCATCAGGACCGTAGTTAGGAAATAGCTGATCAGAGTAAAATACCACATTTTTATAGTATTAAACAAATGGGTTAAAACCCAAGTTCATAGTAAACATGTTTTCATAGGAATAAATCCTATTTATTTAATAAAAACATCTATTTTTTTAGGTAACTTTATTGCCACTTTTCCAAGCCTTCAGTGCTGTCCAGCTGGCTTCTATTTGACTTTCACATTTTGTTACCTGAAACGCGTTTTAAAAACATTTGTCAGTGGGAAATATTGGTGAGTGAATCCCAGTTTAATCAAGTTTAAGTAAAATAAATCCCAGTGTACAGTATTGAGGGCGATCCCGCAATTATATTTGTTTCCAAGACATAACAATTAACATCCATGGTACTGTCGAACCCGACTTGTGGAAATGTTACTCCTTGACCAGGTGGTAACAATTTTGTATACAAAACCCCAACATACTCATCATAATTGTATTCTTACAAATACTCAATAACTGTTATTCGCATGGAAAAGTATTTAAGGTTTTGTAAAACAGTTAACAAAAAGGTTTACAAAAAGTGGATCAACTCACATTGCTGTCTTAGATTTTCCGTAAGGATTTCCTGGTGACAATCTATAATTTACACAACTGCACACGCGTTAGTATAATAACCCATTTTAACATTAGTAATACCCTCCCCGAGACGGCATTCCAACGACTACGTCGGGCAGAACCACCACATCCGTTACGGAACCCTAGATCAATCGGGCAGCGTATCTAATACGTATCCAGGGGTTATAATACTTACAACGGAGCAGAACTTCGCTAATTAGGGGGGTATAATACCTGCTTATAAAGCCTACTATTCAGAATTTAGAGAAAGAAATCGATTTTGAACGAATTCAACTGAGATCCGATGCGTTCTATTTATAGTTGCTGAGTTTGGGTCTCTCGGGACCCGCGTAACATAAGGGAAGGGCCTACGCGGCCCGCGTTGACCTCAGGTCAACGTGTAGCTTGTCCGGGTCAGCAACTAGCTCCACCGGGTGTTCGGCCACGTGGCGGCCCAGGGCCGTGCCAGGCCTTAAGTTGACGCGGCCCGCGTCACGCTTGGGGTGGGGCTTACGCGGCCCGCCTCAGCCCAACTTTTCAATTTTTTATTATTTTTAATACTATTTAATATATTTGATGCCCGTTTTCGCGTATGGGGTGTATTTTGGGACATTTTGGGATATTTTAAAATATATTAGGGTGTCGGAAATATTATGAGGGTGTCAGTTTATTGAGGATTGTTACATACATTAACAACCCGTGATTCACGGTTGATAAGTTGGAAATCAGTTGAGATGTTACAACTTCTCTTAAATATGTATTTATAATTTCACACTTGGTTAAAATTATATAAAGATTTAGAAAATAGAATGGTGTTGTTGTAAGTGATGGTTAGATTATTCTCAATTTTGCCACATTTGAAATTAAAGGGGGTGTACATGTAAAATTCTTAAATGACGTTGATTCAATAGATTGTATCATTACATACATGCTATACTATCATATCATCTCTCAAATCATCATTCTAACTCTTCGAAGACAGCATCTAGGGATCCAAAATTTCGCCGGAAGCTTCGTCGGAACAACAGCCGGCGCCGATTGTATTGTCGGAATTGTTATTAACAGGTTTGCGATAGTCATTGTCCTTTACTTTTATCATGATTTTGGATTTAATCAGTTACAATCCTTGATGTTGAAATCCTTATTTGCAAGTAATAACAGTAATCTTCCTTTAGTTTTAACATTATCTTTGAGTTAATCACTTCCAATCATTGATTTAACACTACATTGATGTATTTGAGAGATCCGGTTATACTAATATGTTAGTAATATTGACTGTTTAATGGTTAAAAATTTAGTCTTTTGAGGTTATTTTTCTTATGCTTTGTTCAACATGTGTGTATTTGCCGATCGTAATATAGTCATAAACGGACAGTGACGATTTGATATTGAATGATTCAGTTAAAATTTGTTAAACACTTTTATAAGAACAGTAAGATTCCAAACAATTAAAGTTAGTTATAATAATTGTACAGTTATAGAAATTCTTGATTTCTGAACCATTTACGCTAGGTTTTTTCATGATGTGAGTCCTTAATATGTGCAGTCGAATCAGTATTCTTTTGTAGTGTTGGTTATGTAGATTGTAAGTATTAGTATTAACTAAAGTAGGAGAATGTGATATTTTTTGTTTTTTGAAAGCAACCTTCTTATCATATTTATAGTTGCAGGTGTGATAATATACTGTTCGTTTGTAAAGTATCTTCAAAACCCGGCATCATTGAGTATAGTAAGCATTGTTTATGTTACGTATAATTCATTTTTTTTATTATTATTGTTTAGTATTTTTTATGTTTAAAAGTTATAATACTAAATATATTAAATATTAATATATATACAGGATGTACCTATCACTTTTGTTAATCAATTCTATGGACAGAATTGGGAAGATAAGAAGCTGCATATCTATCATGCAAGTGGGAAAAATGGGTAGTAATTCTGAAACGAGTAAAAACTATGCCAGTCTTAACTGACGGCTGGCAAACAGTTGTTTCAGACCTTAATCTTCAAAAGGATTGTTTGCTCACCTTTCTTCCATTATCACATTTTGGTCTCCATCTTTCATGTTATGTTAACGGCGTGTGTGGTCAATCTTATTTCACAATTAATCGTTATCTAAGATTGGGTTTTACGGTACGGATTCTCATTTTATTTTCATTACATTTTATCGTTAACAGGTTTTTCACACTTTATCATGTAACTTAGAAGGGAAAAGTCAATGTATTATGTTTCATCTTATGTAGATCATTGAAGATTCTTTTGTTGAAGAATGTTTTGGAGACAACCCACCAACAAACCAATATGAAATTGATTATATGGGTTCTTCGTGGATGGTGTCAACAAGTAAGCATAATTCAAGTTATGTATTTTCTCAAGGATGGCCTCAACTTTGCAACGATCTTGGCATACAAGAAGATGATTTACTGGTCTTCGAAAAACTCGATGATGTTTTATTTGGCTTAACTATTTATCGAGACGAGATAGAAATAAGGTTGAGCAAGAAGGTTGAATCCAATGATGATGATGTGTTGGAGATCTCTAAGGTTGATTACTTTGAAACGCTTTTGAAGGTGCATATCTATTAACTATTACATTTTGTATCCATTTTTCCCGTCTTTATTTGTTTTCAAAATGATGTTTTCCAGGACATACAGGAGGATGATAACATTTATATTCCTGAAGAAAATCCATCTTTCAGTAAGGTAGTTAATTAATTATATCCAAACAATAGTGCTTTTTAAATTCAATTAAGTTTTTTTATTTTTAAAATTCATGTTGTTAATGATTTTCTTTCTTTGTATAAGAAATCAACAAGTCTACCAGCAGGAACAGTTCGGTCACGTACAACGAAGAAGGTTTATGTTCAAGAGACGTTGAAGAAAGGTGATGCTTCACATTTCAAGACAATGCAAGATGTAAGTTTACCACCACTTTCATATATTTATATTAATTTATTTATGATTAATGCTTATTAAAAGTCATGTTTAAACACATTGTTAAATCAATGTGCTGGATACATAAGGTATATGAAATAGGTTCAATAATCACGTTGGTTGTATTAGAGGTTTAACAACCAGACTGTTCATTTAGGAGGTTTACCAGTCAAATAGTTTTTCAAGTACTGATGACATTATTGAAAGTAAATCTGCAGCTCGATAAGAACGTATTGAAAGTCGGTCTGGGTTGGTTTTTTGCCCTATGTTTCTTTCTGTTTTATTCTTGATTACTATTCCGATTATGTTCATTGCGATTTTTAAGTATGTAATGGTTTTGTAACATCTTTGGTTTTTTGCTATTAATCTGAAAATATATGTGTGATTGATGAATAGATGCTACTTAATCGATTACCTTTTGTATATGAAACTAGTTTATGTTACCCGCGCGTTGCAGCGGGAGCTTATTATCAAAAAAGTTTATATTATCAAATGTAAATATTTTGTTGTATAAGCAAAATATTTATTTTTAGGTTAATTTTTTAGTCCAATTTAAACTGCGTAACATTTGGCACAAACATTTAAACAAAAGTTAATAAAAATATTATTGGTACACTTATATATAAACAATTCATATACAAAGTTGAATTAGTGGCAAGGCATCAGTTGTGTTGCACACCTTCAAAATTCAATAATTGGGATTACATATAGTAATGTTGTGTCATAAGCAGATAAAGAAGTTCTTGTTTGTCTTCGGCTATTGCTTGAGTAGCACCTGTGTAATGAGAAGAAAAATTAAGGTGTGTGAATAATGACAATGATAATTATTTATATATATTTCATAAAACTTACATGGTTTTGTACTAAAATAATATATTATTTTATTTATACGCTTGTATGCCATCTCCTTATAACTCTTAGTTGTAGTAGATTGTGTATCATGTTGTTTAATGAAACGATATTATTATATGTAATGTTAATAAAAGGAAATTATAATTTTTTATTTACATTTATTTTATTTTATTAATTGAATGTACATACCTGTATATGGAGTAGTTGATTTAGGAAGTCTGAGAAAACAATATTTTTGGTAATGTTCGGAGGATCATCTTCTTGTGGTACGATGAGTACCTTTAGGGCATCGGGAGAGGTGGCTCTAGAGAAAGCAACATATAGTTGACCATGTCCGAAGATTGGTTGAGGAAGATAAACTCCAATTTTGCTTAATGATTGGCCTTGACTTTTGTTAATTGTCATTGCATAACATAACTTAATTGGAAATTGTTTTCTTTTGAAAATGAAAGGTAGATCGTTATTTGTGTGAGTTAGAATAATGCGAGGAATGTATACGCGATGACCGGATGCAGTTCCGGTGATTACTTTTGCCTCTATAACTCTTTGTAATAGTTGTGTGATTATGTCTTGTGCTATTGCACAGACCAGCGGTTTGATTTATATTGCGTAGTAATATTATGGGAGCATTGACTTTCAATTCAAGTATATGTGGAGGAAGCCCATTAAAGTTTAGAAGGTTTAGATATTCAGTAGGATAGGGAATATCTACGTCTCCAATGTTTTTTGCATGACGAATGATAGAGTCTGTGCTTAAATAATTAACACTGTTGCCGGTAGTCATGTTAAGGACCATTTCATTTATTTGGTCACATGTTTCGTTTTTAGGACATACTGTTGCTTTTTGAGATAGTTCTGATGTTGTTGGATTATTGAGGATATCACTGTAAATAAAATTAATGAGTTCATTAAGAGCTATATCACTATAAGGTATTAAAAACTTTGGTGGTATCTTTATTTTCCTTGTGTTTAATGGGTCTTCGTTATCTGGTGTACCCAATATGCCATTACCTAGATCTAGTAACCAGGATGAAAAGTTGGTAATTTCTGCTTTACAGTTTGGGTCTAGATGTGGCCTTTGAAGACGCATATTTTCGGATAGTTCATAAATTGTGAAGTGCTTCCATAAATATGATTTTGGAATTGATGATGCAATTATTTCTGCTTTTGACGCTTTAGGTATAACAGGGAGTGTTTGTCTGAAGTCACCACCCAAAAGTATAGATTTTCCACCAAAAGGAACATTAGGATTATCAAGCACATCTCTAAGGCTTTTATCTAGTGATTCAAAACATTTTCTATCATTCATAGGAGCTTCATCCCAAATAATAAGATCTGTTTCTATCAATAAATGTGCAAGATGAGTGTTCTTTTTATAGGGAAAATAGAGTCATTTGTAAGGTTTAAAGGTATTTTAAAGCGAGAGTGTGCAGTCCTCCCTGATGGTAATAAAAGTGATGCTATACCAGAGGCTGCAACGGCTAAAACAATTTTCCCTTGAGAACTCAGGGTCGCCATTAATGTTGTCCAAAGTAATGTTTTGCCAGTTCCACCATGTCCATATATGAAAAGGAGAAGTTGTGTTGCATTATCCAATGAATTTTTTTACTAAGTCGTAAATTCTCTTTTGTTGTTGGTTTAGACATTTTTTAAATGATTTGTGATCTAAAGCTAATTTTTGCCTATCGTAATTTTTTTCTTCCATTAATAACCTGTTTTGCAATGTTGCAAGTAAGTCAGCCCGTGGCATGGGTAATCCATATGCTAAAAGTGAGGATGGAGATCCGCTAGTATTGAGTAGAAGTTCGATTTCATATAAAACATATTCTTTTACAATGCCACATGGACCATGCATCATCAAGTTTGTGACAATTTTATATAGTTGGGGTTCTGCAATAGGGTCAGGAATTTCAGCCATTATGAAGTTATCTAGTTGTTCTGCTATCTTTATTCTATGTGTTTGTGTGACCCATAATAACATATGGCAATGAGGAAGGCCTCTTTTTTGAAATTCGAACGTGTATAAATCTGAAATAAAAGAATGAACATGATTAAAAATGTTACAGAATATGTAATAGAAGAGCAAAACTTTTTGTAGATAATTGTAAGAGCTAATTGTTAAAGTACCTGCAGCAACTTTACCAAAAGGACATTCTGTTTTTAAGAAGTTAAGGAAAGCATCTACTTTGATTTGGAAAACTCTAGCAATAATATCTGGACGATCTTGTGCATTAAGTGATGGGAATTGGCTTGGATACCTTTCTATTTCCGGCCATTTAACATTACATGTAAATGTAATAAAATACTGTGGGTTTCCATGGACCCTACAAATTGCTAGAGCATCCTGATAATGTTTATACATATATCGAGGACCGCCAGTAAAAGAAGAAGGGAGGAAGGTACGCTTTCCAATGTTATGTCCTTCTGTGTCACCTTTTTCTACTGCGTCACGTATACCTTGTAGAAATTCAGATCTAAATACATTTTGATGTGGCTTTATGTACTCAAGGCGATTTTGTTCGATACAAACATATGCATCTACTAAATATTGTTGAAATAATCTGCCTGCTCTTAACAAAAGCGTGTATGAGCTATCACGATCATGAAGCTGTTAACTATAAAACATACTCATTGTTAATTGTTTACAACTGCTGTTGTCGTTGGATAATTGCTTAAGATCAGGACTCCACCCATGTTCCCCATTTAGTAGTAGTAAAGGGTATTGCAACGTCATGTATAAAGGGTGTAATATGCTTATACGTTGAGGATAGCCATTTTTTGAGCGAATAATAATGTAAAGGTCATTAGATGAAGATTCATTTTCATATAAAATAGCACCTATACATCCTGATGTTGGCATGTCATAGCTTTGTTTATTGTGAGAGCTATAAAGGTGAATTTTAAAGTTAGGTACGTTGCTTTCGTTAAGAAGGTCTCTAGCAGAACAAAATAGTTTGACTACTTTATTTGTGCTCTCTAATATATGAATGAGTGTTTGTACAATATCATCTTGTAGTCGTGAATGTGTATGTTTTTCGAAAAATCGAAGCCTATTGGATATTTCATTCTCTGTGTCGTATATATACATCTGTTGAAATCGAGGCTTTTCATTTGGAGGTGGACATAAACTACCTAGCCAATGGCATATTTGACCTTCAACTTTAAAGACATAAGGGCTTGAACCATTGTTAACTGAGTCGGCTACATGTGCACCAAACGATGTCATGGAAAACATGGAATTATAAGAACGTATATTTTCAAGGAAGTCCTTTCGTTCAAATAGATTTTTAACATTTAATGGTGGCTCATCTGGGAGTTGTTGTTTTACGCGACCTCCTTTACAATATTGGTTGTATTTAGGACGATGCTTAGTAGAAGAGTGGCCTATTCGTTCGGCATACCAAAATTTGGCAAAACAATGTTCACATACTTGATCGCAATCACCAGAGTCCAAATAAAAAGATTTATTTGAAGACACTTGAGGGGAAGTATTGTGTAGAGTGCAACTATGATTTTTGAATATATTTGTGTCACTCCTTTTTGATCGTCTACGTCCTTGTTGCAACAGTTGATCACTAATTTCGTTGTATGAGCAAGTAGAACTACTTGGAGTGTTAGAGAAAGGGGCAGCCTCTTGCAATTTCCTTTTACCCTTACTTTTTTGTGTAGAAAAAAGTTTTGTGTACAGTAGTCACAATATAATAATTGAATGCTGCAAGGGAGAAGATTGTTTCAGATGTTAAGAAAGAGGCTTGTTTAGATATGTAACTGTTTAACTAAAACTCATAAAAACATATAGCAACATCCAAATTAATAAACAAAATTAAAACTCACCATAAAAATAAAGGCACCTTAATTATGTATGCAATAAAAACTTGAGCAACTACTACACCCTTTCGATGAATTGTCTTTGTGTACCTTTGAGTAAAAAAAAACACTATTATTATAGATAAAAAAACACATTGCTAATAAATAAAGTAGTTAATTCAATAATTTCATTAATAATAAGTGCACTTTACATCAATATCGCAGGTAAGCGAGCAACAAGCTGCGCCGCTACCCCTTTCTGAATAGCAAACCCTAGCCTATTCAAGACAAACCCCTGCCCCCTGTTGATGAGCAACTGTTATGGACAACCTTTTGGACCCTAGTCAACAAACGGATAGCTTCTGGAGCTAGAGAGCCAAAGGTGTCGAAGGCGAAGGGGACAAATGCATGTTGGTTATCAGCACATGCTTTAGCGTGTTTATCCACCTTTTTTGATTCTGCTCTCCTTATAGCTTGTCCTGCTACAAACCCGCTTTCCCTTAAACCAGCTAAGGGGAGACTCCTGTGAGATCCACACAAGCATGTTTCCCTCCCGCCCAGCCAAAGACGAGCAGATCCGCTGGTCTCAGTGTAGATCTCCCTTCCATGGGGTCTGTAAGGAAATTCACAGGGGCCTCCTTCTTCGCAGAAATCCCCGCTCTCCTCAAGATGTCCCCCAAAACATCCCTCACCCAGTCATGCCGATATTTGAAACCAGGGAGCTCCTTACAATGAACAGCAAGCTCCCCGTATTTATCCATGCAGGCTTTACGGCAGATTGGGCAGGTTTCGTCTTCTGGATACATAGGGATCATCAGCCGGTATTTGAGGATAACCCTATACTCAACAGCCGACATGCATTGCCCCAGCCCCTCGATCGGGATAACAGTCAAAAAGTCTTGCGCATGGGGGCCTTTCAAGCACTCAATCACCGCCTTCTGTCGGGGAGACAGATCAAATGTTTCTCCCAGACTCTGAGCGATTTTGTCAAATAGAGCATTCGCCAAAGTTTTTTGTGGCTTTGGGGGGGCGGTGTCCATATTAGAGAAACCGCCAATATCAAAGTCTGGAAGAGAGACACTTAAGTACTCAAGGGTCTGTTGGTAGTCTACATCAAGCTTAACAACCCCACTGTTCCGAAGGATATGGTCTTGCAATACATACGACTGAGCTCTAGACGCCACAAAAGCATAAACTCCAACCTCCCGAGCTGAGAGGAGACCCAAACCACCCAAACGCATCGGCAAAGATGCCAAACGCCACTGAAGGTCACCAAAGTAGGACCCCCCGCAAACAACAATGTCTTCGATAGCCTCTCGGAGACCATCGTCAAAACAGGATACTGCATTTGCCATCAAGTGGGGTTGGCAGGTCTGCAGCCCAAATAGTAACTTAGCTACCCCCATGCATGACCTTAAAAGAAGAAGCTCGCACTGGGGGTCCTGGAGGCAGGGCAGGAGTTTCATAAGGTCAACTGCTGTCGATGCCCGCCGCCCAGCTAATTCCCCGATAAAAGCATAATATCGGCTAACCGCCCCCCCAAGGAGCTTAACCCCCTTCTCAGGTCTACCTATCCCTCTCGGGAAAAGGTCGTCCTGAACCTTGAGACCGTCACACGATGGCCAGTACACTTCCGTTTTCTTAATATTGAGATGGAGCCCTAGGGATGGTCCCTCCGTGTTGATGATGTCCAAGGCTTTAGCAACTTCTATTGCATTACCTATAATCGTGCCATCATCCAAATACCAAGCATTAAAGGGGAGGTTACAGTGCTCCTGGACACGGAGAATAAGGGGGTGTAAGGCTAGGGCAAAGAGAAGGGGCCCCAATGGATCTCCCTGTTGCACTCCAGTGGTGGCCCCAATACACTCGCTGCCAACATACAACCTAGCGGGTTGGGCGTACAGGAACTTGACCCACCGATAGATAGATGGACAACGTTGGTGGACCTGTTGGAGGAACGCTGAGCGGTTAACCATGTTGAAAGCATTGGTGAAGTCTACCGTAAGCAAGGCCATGGACCCATCTTCATGATAAGAGTTCAGGAACCTGTTCGCACTATGAAGCACCGCCTCCGCCCCATTTGGTGTACCAACCCTGAATTGAAAATCCCCCAAATACTGGGCCATGTCCTTCCCAACCTTCTTCATAGCCACCTTAGAGACCAACCTACGCCAGATGCCCCCCATGGCGATAGGCCTAATACCATTATCAAGTTTCAATAAGGGGGTGAGGGGGGCTGAGGCCACAAACTCTGCCAACACCTTAGGGCAAAGCCCCTCAAGCCATAGGTTGACGACTCCAGTAATAGCTGCGAGCAGACCTGAGAATTCAATATAATAAAATAAGTAAATCAAGATGTCTTAAAAAACGAAATAATTTTCGTAGAAATTTAGGTGATGTATTTAATGAAATAATATGCATGTTGATCAAAAGTTGTTTAAAATAGAGTGGCAATAAGGTTTAATAGAATTTCACTGAATTAACAAATCTTTTTTTGTGGTTAACAGGTTTTTATAAAAAAAAAAAATAGGAAAATTCCCAAACCTATTAGTTCTATGTTATTCGTTCGTTGACGGAATGTAAACTAACATGTTCAACCCCCAATTTCCTTACAATTGTACAATCATTTATGGAACAAATAATTTATTTGATTGCTTAATTAACAAAAATCAACAATTAAGATGGAAACTTGATGTTCTATTGATATTATTTTTTTATCATAGTTCTTTCAATTAATTTTAATTTAATGTTTTATAATCTAATTTGTGTGGATCCTAACTGTTCTGCACTCACTATTGGATTAAAATTTGAGCGTATTAATAAAAATTGAGTTTTAAATGTTGGATTTAACTTTTATCCTACAAATCATCGAGTGAATCGAAATTGATGTCTTAATGATAAAAAAAATGGAAATAAAAAAAAAAGTAACATGGAAACATAGTATATGTTTGAATCAATTAACGATAAGATTAAAAAATTACCTTTGATGTCGTACATCAATAATTCGGTGGTCGCTAATTTGGAAATCAGATTGAAGAAGGAGACTTGAATATGAAACAACGTTGTCAATATGGTTGGAAATAAAAAGTTGACACTTTGCATATGGTATTAAATTATTTATATTAAGGATAGTTGTATTAATATGTAATCATATATAGGGTATTGTTGATTTCAATGTGAATTATTAAATGACTCAGTTTGTAATTTTATGAAATACTAGTGGGGAACCCGCGCATTGCGGCGGAGTCGACAACACGAGGCGTAAACATAATTCAAACCTTAAAACGATAGAAATCAAAGATATACATACTGAGCGTAAACACGAGGCGTAAACATCATATAGGAAAAAAAAAGGCCGAGCAGCAATCAAAGATATACATACCAAACATCCTTGGGTGTTTAAAATCTTACCAAACATCCTTGAGCGATACTGCCTTGTGTTATTTTTCTAACATGTTCATTTCCATCTTTTTTCTGAGATAACATTTTTCTTGGTACTCATAACACAAAGAACCATATCATCACCAAATATATATTACTAATAATATCCTAGAAGAGGAAGACTTGTATTGATACTTGTGAATAAATAGAACCAGAACTTACCTCTCCAATGACGGTGAAATAGTCCAATCCTTTTGGCTCACTAAAACAATGATGTACCAACATAAAAATGAGTGCAAAACCTACCAATGAAAACAAGTTTTGTTTTTTGACATTTTTTCATTTATTTATTATTTTTTAAAAGTGACTTACAAGTACTGCCACTTTATTTGTATGAGTTATAAAAACAAGAAAACAAAGCTGTATACATGTTTGATCATATGAACTACAGAAGAATGAAAAAGATTCCTAAGTCAATTTCATATTCACCCTAAAAAAGAATATAATTTAATCAAAAAATGTAAGTAAGTTCACCTATTTTGCTTGCTCCGATGCATGTGACTGCAGCTAGGTCTTCTCTTAAATATTCGATGCAGGGCCTAGGCGCCCAGCTCCCGTGCTCCATTTGAACAACTGTTCTCCTGCCTTGCATTGTCTTACAAGAGGAAATTTTAAAGAATTTGTACTACCCTCCACCCTCCCTTAGTGCATGATGTGCGAGGGTATCTACAAAGATTATTATAACTTTCTAAAGCATTTATATATATATATATACATATATAAATTTACAGCAATATATACACAATGAAGAGAGATTAACAAACCGAATGATTGAGAAATCCTGCAATGGAAACTAAGCATGGATTTTACTTTCCCATCACTATACATTATTTTCATGCTATTTGAGTACCACAGCTCAAGAGCCCATAAGAAATCCCTCCCATGTGTACAAATCATCGTATTGGTGGCCGATGATGTCTAGATCAGCTGGTCAAGGCCAGTTGCACTTTAATCGGAGGCCAAAGGGACTTTTGGTTCCAGGATCAACCCACACATGTGTTGAATTTTGGGCTTGTTTACCTCCTCGGGGGTACTGTGTTCGACTCTCGGAGAGAGGCTGAATAAAGCACCAAGGATGTATAGCTTAATTTGGAGGACCCTCCGATTCGAACCGGAATCTCCGCAACATAACTCTGGTGCCAGCTGCAATAATATGTCGTCCATCGTATTGTGAGCGCATGTGCTTAAAATATAAAATAAGACCAAACAGAAGCAAGACGATGGGCCCATTTAAATAAAAATGACAGATTCATAGCTGCATCAAAAAACTATGGCAGAACATCCATGTGCACACAAACAAAATAATTCATCATATAAGCAAATCTAGTAGTTCTGAAAGGAAAAAGAAATAATAAAAAGATTAAAAGTACTCGAATTCGAATTCAAACTCAAGATCAAGACTATAGCATCATCATCATTCAATGTGTGATATAAATCTAGCCATAAAAACATCCGAATATTAAATCTTTAAACTACTTGGTCCAAAAATGCACAAGTAAAAAAACATTCGCTTAATGGGTCAATTATGCTGCCTTCTGGTCAACCTTCATCTAAGGCTCCACTTGATCTTCGGCCTTGCTCTCGGGCTCCACTTGATCTTCGGTGTTGCTCTCAGGTTCCACTTGACCTTCAGTCTTGCTCTCAGTCCTGGTCACCACTTGATCTTCGGCGCCGATTCACATTTTACGTCTAACTACTTATTTTGACTCGGACTATTTTTACCAGTCACTGACGGTCTACAACATCCTAGCGCATATGCACAAAAGTAAAAACTAAGACACCTTAAATCGAGTGATCGTATTTGGCGCACCTCGGCCAATGGGTTCTTAATTAGCCCCGCACGGAGATGGAATCCGGTGGTTTGAAAGTTGAATGATTCAAGATCCTTGTTCTTGACAGATGGGTACTGTTGGATTTCTGATTTCTTCCAGAGTTTAGAGCTAATAAGATCTGCACCTGGTAACTTACAACACAAGGTGGGTTCCAGATTCGACACCTGTCCAGTTGACTTTGTCAAGTCAAATGAAATTTCGTCCAGTGTTGACTCTACAGTGCGCACACGAGACTCCAGAGATTGCATCCCGTTCAGAGAGCTCCTGATAAATTTCTGAAGAAATGCAACAAGTTTGTCATCTAAAGTTGTAATTAAGCTATACCAAAATTAATTAACTGACAATTTCAAGTTATTAGTGAAATTATTAGTACATGTTACTTTCGAATTGCCTTGAGGAGATCATAGATAAGTCCTCGGCTTCTTGTTCAACAGAGTTGGTATTCAATCCGCCATTGCTCCCCACAACTTTGGAACTCGATCTATCTTCATTATATCGAGATTCATGCATCTTTTCATCAGAAATTTCACTAAAAAGGGCCTGTTTTGTTTCGTGTTTCATATGAACCTCAGCAGTGTCGAGTTTCTGATTAACGGGTTTTTTGCGATCCAGCTTACAGAACATGGCTGGACCAGTTTTCCTGGTGCAGTTCTTCTCGTTGTAGTTCGCTTACTCATTATATAAGGTGTTTTGGGTGGATTTTGTATATGATCAGATTCTTCTGCCATATCACATAATCAAACATCATAAATCATACACATTACTAAGTAACAAAAAAAAATTGGGGATTTATGAAGCTAAACTTGTCAAATCATCTATTAATCAATTTCAACTTTCTCATTTTATTTATGCATTGTAGCTTTAAAATCACATATATAAGAAGTCTTCATACCTTTAGAAGAATGTGACTCCGGCACATCCGGAATCGCATTCCACGCTATGATCATCCGGTTCATCGTCTCCCTTACACTTTTTACCTACAAAACACCTTACACTTTTTACCTACAAAACAATTATTCAAGAAAAATGATAGCAAAACAATACACAAAAATAAAAGGCAAACACGCAACAAACTGCGCCGCCAACACTTTTTGAACTATACCTTACACTTTTCAAACACGACGCCTTAGACTCCCGCAACAAATCCTTCTTCACAACAGCCAACTTCTACAACGCCTCGGCAACCGCTTTCCGCACACACCAATCCTCACTTTTCGCCACAAAATCCGTCGTAATCTTCACCAAACTCATCACAATGATGGCACTCGAACCTGCACCAACACTAATCATACTCCCCACAACACTCAACAACGCCGCCTTCCCTTTAAAACTGTCACTCTTCAACAACCTCTCAATCCTCAGCAACAACCTAGTTAAGTACTCGGTATCCGGTTCCCGCGCATGGTTAACTACCGCAGCCATGCCCAAAGCAGCGCCGGTCTGCGCATTCACATCGTGCTCCGTCACCAACGCGTCCACGAACGATTTAACAACCGACACGAATGGGGGTTTGGTGACGTGGCAGGCGACTGATCCCGATGCTGCAACGCATGCGGTGCGGACGACGGTGTCTGGGTCCCGCAACCGACAGATAAAACCAGATGTCAACAATTAATATGTTAAGCTTAATCTATTTAAGACTTGATATTAGTATATTCTAGTTTTATTAAAACCAAAATGAAAATTATTTATCAAACAAGAATACAACAAAAATTGCATATCAGCTTGTTCACGATCACCAGTGCATTTCAAGAAGCAAGAATTATCCAAAGTGACTTTTAACATTTTTTTAGTATCTGTTTCTAAATCAAATTTTGGTACTACACATATCATAAAAAAAGACAATTATAATAGTGTCACTTGGCCCGTTTAAGCCGTTCAATAGAAACTACTCATTTGACCCGTTCAATGAATAGTACCAATTTTTGTTACTATCACTTGTAACCCATTTGACCCGTCCAATAATTTGAGCCTAAACGGATGTGGTAACAGCTTCAATATTTCTTCAAGGGGACACCTGTAAGACCATACAATACATTGTGATTATGTATGTTCATGTATAAAATCCATCATTAACAATGGACACAGATCCTTCTCGAGATTTTCCAACATAATATAATGATGACGATCAGTTGTTTTCACACCTCTCATATCAATATCATGATCACTCAACTCTGTCAATAAAACACAAATTAAAAACAAGTTCTAAAATCGCTATTATACAAAACAGTTTTTATTAAATTACGACACCTGCAGAGGATCCGACATGAGAACTATGCCCCACACTGCCAAACACCTACAAATCCACAACCAGTTACATATAAACACCAGAAATCACAACACAATGACATTAACTGAAAACCTTACCTGAGACTGAACAGAAGCCCCTTTAAGTTGTTTCATAAGGTTTGCGAACTCAATAAGTTTGGGATGAATAGCACTATCAGTAATAAGACAAATGTCCTCGATAGTTGACTTTGTTACAATTCCATTGCCCGGTCCACGCTGCCAGCATAGCAGATAACTGCATAAACACTCCTCTGGTTTATGCGCTTTATAACGCACCTGCTTAAGATTATATGAAGATTTCTAATATCAACATATAAGTTTAATTGATCTAATACTGAAAGCAAACTCGTATCCTCTATTTCTTGAAATTTAGCAAGAAGTAGCTTTTAAAGTTAAATTAATCTATTTAACCATACCTGGATGTTGCCTTTGATTCCGTCTTGGCTTGATTTTCCGATCCGATGAACCTTCAAAAAAGATCCAATATAGCAGGACCAAGTGTAACACCTCATAAAATCACGTCTAATGGTGTATTGACACGTGTAATAAACCCTAATGAAGTCAAATGTTGAATTTAAAGGACAAATTTTTCGAAAAATCGAAAAATTTGATAATGAAAGGACTGGAAGTGTTAGCATACCTAAAATAAGTTTCTAAATAACCTCTCACGATGATTATATTCACAAATGAGCCACTTGTCGATCGAGTGTAGCCGTTTGTGAAATTAATTGAAAGTTTGCGCAATGAAGGGTTAAAAGCGTCAACATGTTAATTCTTACCTCTGAGCATGGTTGTAAAACAAGGTTTCCAAGGCCGAGTACTCTCCGAGTAGTCGCTACAAGGTAGGCTGCCGAGCCGACTTTCTTCAACTCCGCCTAATTACTCGGAGTCGGTCAAACGTGGTCAACCTCGGCCAAAATTGGATCTAGTAGGTCAACTCAGGCCTAGTTTGACTTAAATAATGATAAAACATAATTTCTTAGTCAATAATATTAAAGAATGAATATCATTTTCACGTATTTTATTATAAATATTAGTAAATTTATGCTATTTGACATATATTTAACCTCCAAAAAGTAATTTCTTTATAATTTAACATGTCCGAGTACTCCCCGAGTACTCTCCGCCTGGACCGAGTACTCTCAACTCCCCTGTCGACCGACTAGGGAGCGCCTAGCGACTTTTGCAACCATGCCTCTGAGTGACCTTTTAACAAACCGGGAGCTTCATGATATTTGATTATACTCTCGGGAATGCCAATTATTGGCCATCTAAGGTTTTCATGCCTATAAGTAAAGTTACGCGCAACTTTGCAAGTTAGAGGGGCTAAAAGCGTCAATATGTTTAATTATACCTTTGAATGACCTTTTAGCGAACCCGAAGCATCGTGATGTTTATTAATACTTTCAAGAATGCCCAATATGGATTAGATGAGGCTTCAATGCTATTAAATGATGAGATGCGCAAGTTTGCGCAATAGAGGGACCTAAAGCGTCAACTTTTGAATCTACGCCTTTCGGTGACCATTTAAGCAAACTGGAGTGTAGTAATATTTAAGTATATGCTTGGTAATTCCCATTATGGGCCATGTAAGGCTTGGATGTCAGTAAACGACATTTCGCGCTACTTTGTGCGATTAAAGGACTAATCGCGTCAAACTGCAAAAGTATGTCGATTCGTAGGGTATCGGACCTTCCGGAATATGACCATGAGTTAAACATACCCTATTTATCCTCTATATAGCTTAGATATAGGCATAGAGGTGTTTGGTGCGCAAAAATAAACTTTTAAGTCATGCGGGGACTAAAAGTGTCAAAAACTGCACAAGTTTGCATTTACGCGCATATCTCACATTCTGAATATCTCCGGACACCCAAAAATTTATGTAAGCACTAAAATATTTTATTTTAGTGTTTGGCTTGATAAAACTCCATTCGTCGCGTAATTTGGTTCGTTTTTCACGTCCGTCCGTGTTTCGTCGTAATTAGCCGAACAACGTGACCGTACGACCAAACGAACCGACAACCGGCATGTTTTTGAGCATGTTTCATGTTCCCCATGCTTAGGAATCATTATAGAGCCTTAAAAATGGTTTAACGGGCCTTAGATGTGTCGGAAATGGCAATTAACAAGTGCAGGGGCCTGATATGTCAATATTGAAAATTCTGATGTGCTGTTCTGAGCTTACGGACCGTATACCAGGTCCCTTGCGGACCGTATACAGTGCCCAGTTCCAGAAAAACTAAAAACCAGTTGTGGTTTTGCTTCTTGTCTCACACATTTCATTCTAGGGGCCATTGTTGGTTTTGAAAACTTGTATTACACCTGTCATGATCTTATAACACCTCTGAACACCTGGCTCCACAATCCATCCAAAAACTATAAATAGGAGATGGGTTTTCATTGTTCAAGCACACCACTTCTTGTGTTCTTGTTATGTAACACCTCAAAAATTCGTGTTAAATAAAATAACGACACGTGTCGTGTAAGACAAAAAGCGTTATAAACTCGGATTTATTAAAAAAATGTTTGACAGGATTTAAAAGTGTCGTTATGTTAACTTTTGCACCTCTGAACGACCTCGTTATAAATCCCAAGACTCAAAACATATTAAAAACATGTAGTATATGTTCAAGTTCAGTGAATTATAGCAATGAATGATTCATAATTTAATTGGTGGACTCCTACGAAGAAATTTGCACGGTAAACCTTATTGTTCGGCACTTTCTAAAAGACTCCAGGACTTTCACACAACATAACATGGTGGTGCATACTATACATGACCCAAATTTGAGGCCCCATATTGATAAAAAAAAACGGCCAAGAATCGTTTATACTCAGTTGCCACTTCAAATCATTGAAAAGCCAACATTTTGGTCCCTGATGAATTGTTGCACACCGCAACAAATATTTGTTACGGTGCGCAAGCAACTGCCCAGCAACAGAAAACCGGCTGTTGCCAGTTTAAACGCGATTCTGACCTCTTAAACGAGTTTCCTCTTACCCCTTGGCCCCTAAACACTCCCTAAACATGTAGGACACATGTAGCAATGTTGTGGGCAGTAGTAGACCTTGTTGTCAATGCATTGTGGTGAGTAAATCCACTATATAAGGGCTTTTAGTTGCAAACAATTCATCACATCTTCATCTGCATTCTTGGAGCACTTCTGGAACTCAAAACCTTCTCTCATGTGTTCCCTAATCAAGCTTAGGACCTTTGTAAGTTTCCTAACCTTCTCTAAATAACTTTAGCTTAGTTATTTAGCTAAAAGTCAAACCGACGTAATTACGGTTTGACTTCGAGATTAAGTATTAATGGCTCAGTCATATCTCGAATCAAAAGTAGTTATGAGTTGGTATTTATGTGGGTAATAAAACCTCAAAAGGGTTTCCCCTGATCATCACTCTAACCAGGTCAAAAGTCGGGTCAAACTTATGTTTAAAAAGTCAACAGGAAGCTTAAAATGCTATTTATGCATAATTAACATTGTAGATCATATGCAACCTGTTGGATCATTGTTATAACTTGGTAATTAGTGTAAGAACATATCTAAACATGTTCAACCCGACAATTTACTGTAGAGACCCGGTTCGGAACCGAAAGTCGCATAGTTTGACTTTCGCTTTGACTTTCAGTTCTGACCCGCTTTAGTATGATTTGAAAATGTCTTAGAGCTTCTTTAGGACCAGGCTACATGTTAGCACAACCCTCTATGGTTGGTTCATTGATTGACCCATTCGTTTACGCGTTTCCGTTAATTGCTCATATGTTGACCATTATGCCCTTATTACCTTAAAACGTGATTTTTGGAAAAGTAAAAGAGTAGAAGCTTTAATTACTGATATATAAACTTGTATGCAAAGTTTGACATCAATTTGAAGTATAGATTGAGAGTTATGCTCATTATCGCAAATTTAAAGCTTTATGTGAATAAAATGGCGTAATTAGCGTATAGCCTAGTTAAGCCTACTTTTTGATATCAAAATCTTTACCCACTGATGTGATATATTATTTTGGGAATTTTAAAGATTTTTAATTAATTTTAGGCTGAGCATAACTCATAGTCGTAGGCTTAATCCGGTAAATGTCGGTTTTGCCCTTACGGGCCATAAAATGAGTTTTACATATCTAAACGACTCCAAACCTTTTTCTACTGATTATTTATGATAAATAAATTATTTTAGACCTTCTGGAATAATAAAAATATCAACTTTAGGTATTGAACCCGTAAACGGCTCCTAATCGCCTTATTTAGCGTTTTTAGCGCATAGTATGTACTAAGACTATTTTTAAACATACAAGGGTGATACCTACTGATGTTTTAGTTAAATTATAATATTTTAACAGTAAGCAAAAGTTGTTTAACTCAGACTTCAGTTTTGAGCTTTACGGCTTATGTGAAATTACCAAAATGCCCCTACGGTGCATAGTTTGGTTATACTTGGTAAATTCACATATATACTTTAACCTACTGTTATAACTTATCAAAATAAGTATTTTTTTCTGATTATATCAGACCTGTAACTCAGGTAAATACTTAAACTCTTTTATAACCTTTTAAATGACCAAACTACCTCTACGGGGCCTAGTTTGTGTTTATATACGTTTCGGGCATAATGAAGGACAACTTACTGATGTCACAACATATTAGGAGCATATTAACTTAGGAAACCTGTAAATGGCTCATATGAATAACCGTTACGCTTATTACGCGTTCGGTTCGGTTTATGTAACTAGTTTGCATAAATTAGCCGAAACGGGTCAAACGTTATCGTTTTTATCTCAAAATCCAGAATGTGTTTAGTTTACCCACATTATACAAGTCTCCAAACTTGTCGGGTCTAAATCACATCCTATCCCGGTCTTCGCTTAATCATGCGTTTTGAACCGTAAACCTTTCCTTAAAACTAACCGGTCTAAGTTACGACTTAAATAAGACCCGTTAGGAATTTAATACATTAATAAAACCTTCGTTCCAGATTGAGAGCCCCAGTAGAACTACTTGTGCTTGCTGATTAGGATATACGGCTGAGTATAAATTGCATTGCTAGCTCAGGTAAATACTTTTAACTTATTTTCCCTTATACGGGCTTGGGATACGGTATTATAAAAATACCGCTTAGTCGGGTGTAGAAACCTTTTAATCGGAGATGATTAAATTGCATAATCACGTTTTAATCTGTATTGATTGATAACAAATAACATTGGGGGTTAATGACCGTGTCCTGGATATCCTTGGCTCATTTTAAAAAGTGAATGGCCACGACGTAAGCACAAGGTGTAGGCAAAACACCTCCTGTTGCATATGTAAAACGTATACTCACTCGTAAGGGTATCTTCTTGTGAGATTATATTTGTGGTGTGTCGATTAATCTTGTCCGGCTTGTATTGTATAATCACCGGCCCTAAATGTTGGACAACCATGTAAATCGGATACAAGATTTTTATTAATAAAATTGTCCCAAGTATAAAAGATTAATTTTGCCTCTGTGCATTTTAATCCAGTTATAAAAGATATTTTGTGCCTCGTGCATTCAAATCAATTTTTAAACTCTTTTCCAAAATGAGTCAGTTAATTGTATTTACCAGTGTAAACTGACGTATTTTCCAAAAGGTTAAGTGACAGGTACTATGCGTAATTGGCTGGGAGCTCAGGGCGTCACTAGGGAATCTTGCAAGTTCTAGATGTCTAAAGTCTGTTGAACAGTTTTCTTTTATTGATCCGCCTGTGGATCCTTTACCTTCCGTTGTAATACTTTGACATTACTTATATTCGGAATGTAATATATTTATCTTTTGCTTCCGCTGTGCATTTATATATTGTGTTGTTCGACTATGATGATCTCAACTACGTCACGATACTCCCCACCGGGCCCACCGGTGACACGTGGAAATCGGGGTGTGACAGGTTGGTATCAGAGCCAACATTGAGTGAATTAAACACTAAAATTTTTGTGTTTAATCTCAATGACACAGTAGCACATTCCTTGACCTTCTGAGTCTAGACTTAACATAGGAATACTTTCAATCCTAATCTGGAAATTTTTACTTCCAAATTTTTATATATATTGGATACGTCGCAAAGCGAAGAAGCTGTATTAGAAATTCTCCACAATCTGGAGCCCTGAAATGCTGAGCTTCGTACCGCGGCTAGAATGAAACGAGCATCCAAGGAGAAAGCATTCAGAAATAACTTGAAGAAGAAACTCCTTTTGCTGAAGATCGTTTCCTTAATAGTCCTCATAAGGACATATTTATCTTTCAGTCCCTTTAAGGACACATTATTCCTTTTAAAGACCCGCTTAGGGCAACTCTGTACTTTTATTTTCATATAATGGATTGATTAAATTAAGTTTTCATTCTAAACATGAAATATGAAATAAATGGAAAATAACATCCCTTAGAAGGGAAGTGCTTAAGGGCTATAATTAACGTCCTCTGAGACTAAAGACGGTGGTAGCCTACAACTCTCTGTCAAGGAAAGTAATGAACTTGGATTCACACCTAAATGCCTCGATCCCAGACGATCATGGCTTATAAATTAAACTTGTCCACGTGACTAAGCCTTTTGTGCTATTACTAAATGCCTCGATCCTAAACGATCATGGCTTATAAATTAAACTTGTCCACGTGACTAAGCCTTTTGTGCTATTACTAAATGCCTCGATCCCAAACGATCATGGCTTATAAATTAAACTTGTGACTAAGCCTTTTGTGCTATTACTAAATGCCTCGATCCCAAACGATCATGGCTTATAAATTAAACTTGTCCACGTGACTAAGCCTTTTGTGCTATTACTAAATGCCTCGATCCCAAACGATCATGGCTTATAAATTAAACTTGTCCACGTGACTAAGCCTTTTGTGCTATTACTAAATACCTCGATCCCAAACGATCATGGCTTATAAATTAAACTTGTCTACGCGACTAGGCCATTTGTGCTATTATTAACTTATAAATTAGGATTTATGATAAAAATCCTGAATAAAATAAATATCCTTCCTTCCCTGCCAGTAGGCATTTTAAAAAGAATCTTAAAGGTGAAACCTAGCCTACGCGGCCAAGATGGTGAAACCTACCCAAGGGATTCAGATCCTTGTTAACACCTAAGAACGTGTTAGCACTCCTGACAAATGTGATTCGATAAAATCACAACAGTCGTCCTTATATTGGATTCTTCCAATTTTCTTATCTAGTCTAGTGATCTAGAAATCATGGCTTGTGTCATCCTATAAGATGATCACATTATAAACATCCGATAGTAATGAAGTGCCTACGGGCTAAACTTGTTGTCTGATAAGACAACGACAGTGGTGGTCTGTGACCTCCTGTCTAAAAGTGTTGGACCAGGTCCAAGCATAATAGTCGGTAGGATCCATACGATCTCGACTAATAGCATCTGAGAAGATGATCATATTATAACCATCCCTCAGAAGGGAAATGCCCACGGGCTATATCTATTGTCCTAAAAGACAAAAGACAGTTGAAGTCTACAACTCCCTGTCAAGAGAAGGTAATGAACGTGATTCAAACCTTAATGCCTCGATTCTCTGAAATCATGGCTTATAAAATTTAGAACTGTCCTTGTGACTAGGCCTTTTTGCGCCACTTTAATATCCTTAATGTTTTATAACTAGGATAAATTATAATGGAGAATACTAATTAAATATAACTAACAAGTTAACCAATATGGTTTATATTACCATGGTTGATAAATCGTCAAAGATGATGATTCCATAATAATCTCTGAATAAATCATTGTTAATATTTATGTAGCAATCAAGCTACATGGCTGGATTAGATGAAGTTAACAGCCACATGAAGGAGAACAATGATACTACCAGAATTAATGTAACTGGAGCAGAACTGCAGGCAATAATAGATTATGTTGTTACTCGAGCTCTTGATCGACAGTATGATGAATCAAATGATACCCACTCTGAGACTCTATCTGTGGCTCGTAGTAAGCCCCCTCCTAAAACACATGAGTTAAGGGAGGACGATGTTCATGACTTGTCAAATCAAAGGAGTATTCCATCTAGACAAGTTGTGTTTCATCAAGAGACATCAGTTAAGACCTGTTCATATAAATATTTCGTCTCCTGCAACCCCAGAGACTTTACAGGAGAAAAGGGGCCATCGATTGCATGACATGGCTCGATGAGATGGACGCTGTTGTTGACATCAGCGGTTGTGCGGAGCAAGATGTTGTGAAATTTGTTTCACAATCATTCAAAGGAGAAGCGTTGGCATGGTGGAGATCATTGCTCCAAGCCACGGGAAAAGTCCTACTCTACAACTTATCTTGGGATCAATTTGTTGCATTAGTCGAAGAAAACTATTGCCCCCAGCATGAGGTAGAAAATATAGAATCAGACTTCTTGACTCTAGTCATGGAGGGTTTGGATTGTCAGGCGTATGTGACAAGTTTCAACACTATGTCCCGCCTAGTTCCTTATTTAGTCACCCCTGAACCTAAACGCATAGCGCGTTTCATTGGAGGCCTAGCACCAGAAATAAAAGGAAGTGTTAAAGCATCTAGGCCAACCACATATAGGTCCGCGGTGGACTTATCCTTATCTCTCACCTTAGATGCAATCAGAATTAAGTCGGTTAAGGCTTCTGGCGAGGGAAGAAGAGAAAGAGAGGAGGAAAACTCTCATCGATATAACAAGAAGAAGAAGGAAAATTCTGAGCGCGGGAAGGATTCCGAGTTTAGGAAGAACTCGAGTCAGTCTGATAACAGACCCAAATGCAGTAACTGCAAAAAGCAACATTTTGGAAAATGTACAATCGACCCACGTGCTAAATTGTGTGGAATTTGCAAAACCAAGGGTCACAAAACCTTAGATTGCAAGGGGTTAAAGAACGCCACATGTTACAATTGTAACGAGGAAGGGCACATCAAAACCAACTGCCCAAAGCTTATAAAGAAGCCGGGAGAGGCCAGGAAAATAAACGCATGAGTCTTCCAGATGAACGCCAGGAAATGGTGCAGAAGGATAACTATATAGCAGGTACCTTTCCTTATCAAGCAGTTCATGCAGAAATTTACTTGATACTGGCACATATGATTCAATAATAAAGACAGATGTGACGTTTTGATCCTCTGTCAGAAAAGTGACGGACTTGGTCCAAATCTTTAATGTCATTGATGGTCTTTTGCGACCTAGGCTAAGTAATATTAAAATATTTTAAATAACGTTCATTAAGAATGTTAGTGCTATAATAGCCTGTATAGGTTATTGACACCATGGTTAGTATATATTAAGGCCATCAGAGTGAAAAAAATAGCAGTTGTTGGATTTCAACTAAGAAATTGTTTTATTGGTATTAGGAACCAATATCGAGTATGGCAAACTCGGATAAGACAACAGTCAATCGCGCCATTGATGACGCGACGCATGCTAATGATGCTGAAATTGTAAACCTTAGAATTTCCAAAGATGTTCTTCAAACTATGATAGACGCAGCCGTTGGAAAAGCTGTGAAAAACTTAAAGGAGCCCCATGCTGCGCGGTCCAAATTTTATCTAGGACCACATTTCCTTACTCTTAAGGAGGATCTCGTTCATGCCTCTGATGCAAAGGATGAACTAAAAAGGAAAAGGGAGGTAGATAACTCCCAGATTTCTAAGAAAAAGAACAAACAAAAGTCCGACCAGAAACCAGTATGTGAGACCTGCAAGAAGCGCCATTATGGGAAATGCAGGTTCGAACCAAAATCCAAATCGCAGCCCAGGGCTTGTGGGATCTGCAAGTCTAAGGGACATAAAACGTTGGACTGTAAGGACATGAAGAATGCAGTCTGTTTCGGCTGTAATGAGAAAGGCCACATCAAGACTACGTGCCCTAAATCTGTCAAAGGAAATGCGGCGGAGGAAGTAAAGCCTAAAATTGAAAGCGCCTAAAATGCCTGAGCTAGTCCATAAATAATGGCATCAGGTACATTCCTTGGCATTTTATCAGTAATTTAAATACTAAGAATTTTTATTTTGGTTCGAATACCAGTAAATCCTTCATAAACTATAAGTATAACAAGTTAAAAAAAATGGTGGAACCGGCCGTCCCCGGAATCGAACCTGGGTCTAGGCCACACCCTTTCGCGCGCCTAGCCAATCGAGCTAGGTGCCTAGTTTGTGAAAATTTCCATTCTGATTAAATATAAGCACATATAGTTGATATCTCTTTAATCTCTATCGATTTCGAATACCAAATGGTATGACAAAAGCGCTATATGACGATTGGTGTATCTTAATAAGTTCCATAGATTGCTTCCATGCCTGATCAGTATGGAGGTTTAATGCATGGAACCACAAAGATATCCCAATGATCATATGGTACTAAAGTCAACTAATGGTACCCAAAGAAGATATCCGGAATGGAATTGTCCAAATAAATATTCCCTAGTAAAGAAATATGTGGACTCAAAACATAAATGTGTCACTTATTAGACACAAGCGTTGATGAGTGAACTGGAGCCTGAGATATGGAAATCTCAGTAATCTCCGATTTATATAAATAAGAAAGACGGATCATCTTGCTTATGCATTGATTTCCGCAAACCTATATAGGCAACAATTAAGAATCGGTATTACCTGCCCAGGACCGTTGATTGGTTCGACTAGCTGTAAGGTTTAGCTATTCCTTGAGGTTAGTTAAGCAGTGGTTGGAATAACCATCTCACCTTAAGATAAGCTTTTCTATAATAGTTGATATGTAAGCATCAAGGCTGCTCCCTTGGAGACTTTGTAAAGGTGGAATGTTAAACATCTATTGTTAGGACAATAGATTGGTAAGTCCACTAATCAAGATCTGAAAGTTGTATTAGAAACAACGAATAAGATCATATAAACCCCTAATTATCTATAAATTGCCATTATTTCGGCAGAAAAGCAAGGATTAATGAAGTTAGCAAACATCCTAAACTCTTGTTAAGGAATAAGTTCAACAAAAGATATCATCCAGGAAGGGTGTGCCAAATTTATTAAATTATCAGGCTAGTTAAGCCCTGAATATATAGAATCATTCGAAGGAAATCGAATGTATCAAGATCAAGTAGCCTTTAAGCTAAAACCTATTTAAAGGAGTTTGGCGGAGCTCGCAATACATTGCACACCAGTGACTGAAGGATGTGTTTCGCCAATAAATCGAAAAGCGCTATCACATAATGATATGCAGAACTACGAAAGTATGAGCAACCTGTGTCGATTAAGGATCGCCATGGTTAGAAGCTCCAAAAAGATACATGTGCCTATTATAAAGGTAAACTGTAGTGCCTTAGAGGCTCAAAGGTACTGGGGAAGATTAAGCCCAATATAAGGCAGAAAATACTTCCTTACTTTAACAAATCTCGAGGTCGAGATTTCTTTTAAGGGGGTGAGGATGTAACACCTCAAAAATTCGTGTTAAATAAAATAACGACACGTGTCGTGTAAGACAAAAAGCGTTATAAACTCGGATTTATTAAAAAAATGTTTGACAGGATTTAAAAGTGTCGTTATGTTAACTTTTGCACCTCTGAACGACCTCGTTATAAATCCCAAGACTCAAAACATATTAAAAACATGTAGTATATGTTCAAGTTCAGTGAATTATAGCAATGAATGATTCATAATTTAATTGGTGGACTCCTACGAAGAAATTTGCACGGTAAACCTTATTGTTCGGCACTTTCTAAAAGACTCCAGGACTTTCACACAACATAACATGGTGGTGCATACTATACATGACCCAAATTTGAGGCCCCATATTGATAAAAAAACGGCCAAGAATCGTTTATACTCAGTTGCCCCTTCAAATCATTGAAAAGCCAACATTTTGGTCCCTGATGAATTGTTGCGCACCGCAACAAATATTTGTTACGGTGCGCAAGCAACTGCCCAGCAACAGAAAACCGGCTGTTGCCAGTTTAAACGCGATTCTGACCTCTTAAACGAGTTTCCTCTTACCCCTTGGCCCCTAAACACTCCCTAAACATGTAGGACACATGTAGGAATGTTGTGGGCAGTAGTAGACCTTGTTGTCAATGCATTGTGGTGAGTAAATCCACTATATAAGGGCTTTTAGTTGCAAACAATTCATCACATCTTCATCTGCATTCTTGGAGCACTTCTGGAACGCAAAACCTTCTCTCAAGTGTTCCCTAATCAAGCTTAGGACCTTTGTAAGTTGCCTAACCTTCTCTAAATAACTTTAGCTTAGTTATTTAGCTAAAAGTCAAACCGACGTAATTACGGTTTGACTTCGAGATTAAGTATTAATGGCTCAGTTATATCTCGAATCAAAAGTAGTTATGAGTTGGTATTTATGTGGGTAATAAAACCTCAAAAGGGTTTCCCCTGATCATCACTCTAACCAGGTCAAAAGTCTGGTCAAACTTATATTTAAAAAGTCAACAGGAAGCTTAAAATGCTATTTATGCATAATTAACATTGTAGATCATATGCAACCTGTTGGATCATTGTTATAACTTGGTAATTAGTGTAAGAACATATCTAAACATGTTCAACCCGACAATTTACTGTAGAGACCCGGTTCGGAACCGAAAGTCGCATAGTTTGACTTTCGCTTTGACTTTCAGTTCTGACCCGCTTTAGTATGATTTGAAAATGTCTTAGAGCTTCTTTAGGACTAGGCTACATGTTAGCACAACCCTCTGTGGTTGGTTCATTGATTGACCCATTCGTTTACGCGTTTCCGTTAATTGCTCATATATTGACCATTATGCCCTTATTACCTTAAAACGTGATTTTTGGAAAAGTAAAAGAGTAGAAGCTTTAATTACTGATATATAAACTTGTATGCAAAGTTTGACATCAATTTGAAGTATAGATTGAGCGTTATGCTCATTATCGCAAATTTAAAGCTTTATGTTAATAAAATGGCGTAATTAGCGTATAGCCTAGTTAAGCCTACTTTTTGATATCAAAATCTTTACCCACTGATGTGATATATTATTTTGGGAATTTTAAAGATTTTTAATTAATTTTAGGCTGAGCATAACTCATAGTCGTAGGCTTAATCCGGTAAATGTCGGTTTTGCCCTTACGGGCCATAAAATGAGTTTTACATATCTAAACGACTCCAAACCTTTTGCTACTGATTAGTTATGATAAATAAATTATTTTAGACCTTCTGGAATAATAAAAATATCAACTTTAGGTATTGAACCCGTAAACGGCTCCTAATCGCCTTATTTAGCGTTTTAGCGCATAGTATGTACTAAGACTATTTTTAAACATACAAGGGTGATACCTACTGATGTTTTAGTTAAATTATAATATTTTAACAGTAAGCAAAAGTTGTTTAACTCAGACTTCAGTTTTGAGCTTTACGGCTTATGTGAAATTACCAAAATGCCCCTACGGTGCATAGTTTGGTTATACTTGGTAAATTCACATATATACTTTAACCTACTGTTATAACTTATCAAAATAAGTATTTTTGCTGATTATATCAGACCTGTAACTCAGGTAAATACTTATACTCTTTTATAACCTTTTAAATGACCAAACTACCTCTACGGGGCCTAGTTTGTGTTTATATACGTTTCGGGCATAATGAAGGACAACTTACTGATGTCACAACATATTAGGAGCATATTAACTTAGGAAACCTGTAAATGGCTCATATGAATAACCGTTACGCTTATTACGCGTTCGGTTCGGTTTGTGTAACTAGTTTGCATAAATTAGCCGAAACGGGTCAAACGTTATCGTTTTTATCTCAAAATCCAGAATGTGTTTAGTTTACCCACATTATACAAGTCTCCAAACTTGTCGGGTCTAAATCACATCCTATCCCAGTCTTCGCTTAATCATGCGTTTTGAACCGTAAACCTTTCCTTAAAACTAACCGGTCTAAGTTACGACTTAAATAAGACCCGTTAGGAATTTAATACGTTAATAAAACCTTCGTTCCAGATTGAGAGCCCCAGTAGAAGTACTTGTGCTTGCTGATTAGGATATACGGCTGAGTATAAATTGCATTGCTAGCTCAGGTAAATACTTTTAACTTATTTTCCCTTATACGGGCTTGGGATACGGTATTATAAAAATACCGCTTAGTCGGGTGTAGAAACCTTTTAATCGGAGATGATTAAATTGCATAATCCCGCTTTAATATGTATTGATTGATAACAAATAACATTGGGGGTTAATGACCGTGTCCTGGATATCCTTGGCTCATTTTAAAAAGTGAATGGCCACGACGTAAGCACAAGGTGTAGGCAAAACACCTCTTGTTGCATATGTAAAACGTATACTCACTCGTAAGGGTATCTTCTTGTGAGATTATATTTGTGGTGTGTCGATTAATCTTGTCCGGCTTGTATTGTATAATCACCGGCCCTAAATGTTGGACAACCATGTAAATCGGATACAAGATTTTTATTAATAAAATTGTCCCAAGTATAAAAGATTAATTTTGCCTCTGTGCATTTTAATCCAGTTATAAAAGATATTTTGTGCCTCGTGCATTCAAATCAATTTTTAAACTCTTTTCCAAAATGAGTCAGTTAATTGTATTTACCAGTGTAAACTGACGTATTTTCCAAAAGGTTAAGTGACAGGTACTATGCGTAATTGGCTGGGAGCTCAGGGCGTCACTAGGGAATCTTGCAAGTTCTAGATGTCTAAAGTCTGTTGAACAGTTTTCTTTTATTGATCCGCCTGTGGATCCTTTACCTTCCGTTGTAATACTTTGACATTACTTATATTCGGAATGTAATATATTTATCTTTTGCTTCCGCTGTGCATTTATATATTGTGTTGTTCGACTATGATGATCTCAACTACGTCACGATACTCCCCACAGGGCCCACCGGTGACACGTGGAAATCGGGGTGTGACATGCTATCTTCTCATTTCTGGAGGATCCTGAACATTTGGAACTTCCTTGGAGTTCTTTTCAGTAATAAGGACCCATTTGTAAGTGTCCTTAACCTCCTAATTTCAGCTTTGATTAGTTTAATGGTCAAAAGTCAAACTTATCTTAGTTAAGGTTTGACTTTGTGATTAAACACCAATGATCCAGTCATTAGTCAAATTAAGAATAGTTATAAGTTGGTAATTGTGTAGGTAATAAACCCCTAAGAGGGCACCTACTGATTATCACCCTAGCTTGTTCAAATGTCGGGTCAAACCTAATAATAAAAAGTCAACGTAAAGCTATTTTGCAAATAAATTCATAATTAGCAATATTCATAATTAGCAATATAGAAGCTATGAAACATGTTTTAACACTTGTATAACTTGGTAATTAGTATAAGAACATGCCTAAGCATGTTCAACCCGACAATTTCAAGTTTAGGATCGTTCGTAACCGAAAGTCGCAAAAGTAGACTTTTGCTTTGACTTTCAGTTCTGACCCGAATTAGCTTAGTTTAGATATGTCTTAGGATTCCTTTAGGACCATGTTATGGGTTAGTATAACCCTCTGAGGTTATACAACTTGGATCCTTAGTTATCCTATTCATTTACATGTTTCCGTTATATGCTTAAATGTTGACCATTATGCCCTTTTGACCCTAAAACGAGAATTTTGAAAATGTGAGAGGACAATAATCTGTATTACTAATTTATAAACTTGTCCCTAAAATTTGACATCATTTTGAGGTCTAGATTAGGAGTTATGCTCAATAGCGTAATTAGAAAGTTTTTTATTAATTAAACGGCGTAATTAGCATAAAGCCTATCTAAGACCAATTTTTGATACCAAACTTTTTACCTACTGATATAAAATAATATTTTGGGTTTTTTGAAGATTTTTATTTATTTTTAGGCTGAGCATAACATAGGGTTCTTGGCTTGATTCGGTAATTGTCGGTTTTGCCCTTTTGGCTTATAAATTGAGTTTTACAAAACATTTTGACCCCAAACCTTTTGCTACTGATTTTATAAGATAAATAAAACATTTTAAGCTTTCTGGAATGATAAAAATATAAGATTTTCCTTAAAACCCCAGAAATCGCTTAAAACCGCCTTTTTACGTGTTTTAAGCGCATAGTATGTATTAAAACTATTTTAAATATATATGACTTGATACCTACAGATATTTTAAGTAAAATTTTATACTTTAACAGTAAGCAAAAGTTTTAAACTCAGATTTCCAAATTTGACCTTTAAACCTTATGTGAAATTACCAAAATGCCCCTTCGGTGCATAGTTTGGTTATAAATGATAAAATTCACATATGTGTAATACCCTACGGATATAACTTATTAAATTAAGTATTTTTACTGATTAAATCAGACCTGAAACTCAGATTTATATTAAACCTCTTTTATAACCTTTTAAATAACCAAAATACCCCTACGGGGCATAAATTGGTTTTAAATTCGTTTTTGGCATAATGGAAGGTATCCTACTGATATCACAACATATTTAAGGCATATTGACTTAGGAAACCTGTTCATGACTCTTTTGGTTACCTGTTACGCATTTTTCGCGTTCGGATCGGCTTATGTAACTAGTTTGCATAAATTAGCCGAAACGGGTCAAACCTTGTCATTTATCTCAAAATCCAGAATGTGTTTAGTTTACCCTTATTACACAAGTATACAAGCTTGTCGGGTCTAAACCACATCCTAATCCGGTTCTCGCTTAATCATGCGTTTTAAACCATATCCTCTTTTAAAACTAACCGGTCTAAGCATAGGCTTAATTAAGACCCGTTAGGAATCTAATAGGTTATTAAAACCTTCGTTCTAGATTTAGGAGCCCAGTAAAAGCTATATGTACTTGCTTGGTGGTATACGGCTGGGATAAATTGTATAAATTTGCTCAGGTAAATACTCTTAACTTATTTTCCCTATACGGGCTTGGGGTACGGTATATAAAATACCGCTTGGTCGGGCATTGAATCTTTAATTGTATGAAGGTTAAATCATTGAAATGTCCCGTTTAAATTGTTTTGTTTGCTTAAAACCTTTGGGGGGTTAATGACCATGTCCCGGATATCCTTGGCATCATTCATGAAATGGCCACGACCTAAGCACGGGGTGTAGGTGTACACCTGACAGCTGCATATGTAAAAACTGGTAACCCACTTAAAGGAATCAGCCTTGTGGGCATTATACCTGTGGTGTGTCTATTAATCTTTAACCCGGTGTTCAGCCCGGGCTACTGAACGTATAAGAAACATGTAATTCTTTTAGAAGTATTATATACAAATAATTATCCCAAGTTATAAAATGTTTTGTGCCATGTGCATTCAAATAAATTTTTCTAAACCTTTTCAAAATGAGTCAGTTAATTGTATTTACCAGTGTAAACTGACGTATTTTCCCAAAAAGGCTAAGTGCAGGTACTACTCGTAATAGGCTGGCCTCTCCTTAGCATCAATAAGAGTCTCGCAAGCTTGGATGCATTTAAATCTGATGAACTATGTTTCCTTTTTATTTGATCCGCCTGTGGATCTTTTACATTCCATTTGTAATACTTTGATATTACTTTATATCGGTTTGTAATATTTTAACTTTTGCTTCCGCTGTGCATTTAAATTGTGTTGTTTGACTATGATGATATCAACTACGTCACGATACTCCCCACCGGGACCACCGGTAATACGTGGAAATATCAGGGTGTGACAGGTTGGTATCAGAGCCAACATTGAGTGAATTAAACACTAGCCTTTTGTGTTTAATCTCAATGACACAGTAGCACATTCCTTGACCTTCTGAGTCTAGACTTAACATAGGAATACTCTGGTATCTATTCGGAGAATTATTGCTTTCAATTCTATATATTTTAATATGTCGCCAAGCAAAGAAGCCATAATGGAAATTCTCCCCATTTGAAGCCTAGGGAAGGCCGAGCTTCATACTGCGACTAGGATTAACGTGCAACCAAGGATAAAGCATTCAAAAATAAAATGAAGAAGAAACTCCTTTTGCTGAAATTCGTTTCCTTAGTAAGTCCTTATAAGGGCGTACTTATCTTTCAGTCCCTTCATGGACAACATCATTCCTTTCAAGTCCCGTTTAGGGCAATTCTGTACCTCTTTTAAAAATCAATGGAATGTTTTATCTAAATTTATTCATCATTGCATATGAACATAAAATATGAAATAGAAACATTCCTTTTATAAGATCTACCATTATAATAAAATGGCAAAATCTAAAAAGAACAAGACCTGGCCCATGTGTCATTTTAAGAACAGGGCCAAGATAGCAGTTCCTCAATTAGATTCAGATCCTTATTAACATCTCAATTTAGGATTTATTATGCGTTAAATATTAAAAAGAATCTTAAAGGTACAACCTAGCCTATATATCATTTCAGACAAGGCCAAGATGGTAGAACCTATTCAAAAGATTCAAATCCTTGTTAACATTCCTGGCAAATGTGATTCAATCACATAAATCATCCTTATACTGGATTCTTCCGAAATCCTTTCTTATTTGGTGAATTAAGCATCCATTAGGGATGTAATGCTTACGGGGCCGTATTCATTGTCATATAATTCAAAAGACAGTCGTAGCCTACAACTCCCTGTCTAGAAAAGGCATGAACAACGTTCAAGCCTAAATACCTTGATTCTATAAAATCATGGTTTATAATTTAAAGTTGCCCTTGTGAGTTGGCCTCTTGTGCCATAGTTATATTTTAATTAAGTTTAGGGTAATTATAATGAAAATCCTGAATGAAATAAATATCATTCCTTTCCTGCCAGTATACATGTTAAAAGAAAATCTTAAAAGGTATAACCTAGCTTGAATGTCATTAAAGGCCTAGCTAAGATGGTAAGACCTGTTTAAAAGAAATTCAGATCCTTGTTAACATCTGAAAATATGTTAACACTCCTGACAACAGTGATGCGATAAAATCACACTTGTCATCTTCATATTAGGAATTTCCAAACCCCTTATTTAGCGTAAATGATCAAGAGAAATCATGGCTAATAAACGTCGAACATGATTAACACATCAAAACATCCATTGGGATGAATACCTTCGGTCAAAGATGTATACATGAAAAAAGATAGTTTTGTTTCATAACTTCTTGTAAAGACAATGAACTATGAAATTTTCTGATCCAAAGGAATCATCGATTATGTTTTAAAATTTCCCTAGTGACAAGGCATCTGTGCCATCAAAAGTCCTTTGGAACAAGCCCTTGTGCTATATAAAATGTCGGTACGACATTGACAGTCATGATTTGTGTCCCCTATCTAATAAATATGAAGGATTATATTCCGTTCAAGCGCCAAAGATGGATTATTTAAAAACCTAGGCAAAACATAATCAAATAAATTTAATACTATCTATTGGCCTATATGGTTGAGTTACACCATGGCTATTTAAACACCAAACTTGACGAATCCCTATATAATTAAATAAATTATTACCACTTGCTTTGTAGCCTTCAAAGCGTCACCATGGCCGACTCATCTGAAGCTCACAATCATCCAGTTGATCAGAATGATGATGCAAGACTGAACTTAACAAGCACCGAGTTACAGGCTAAGATAGATACAGCTGCAAACAACGCTGTGGACCGTGTGTTGAAGGATCATAAGCGAAAGTGCGATAATACCCCAAATAAAGGTTGTAAAAAGGGTAAGACCGGTTCAAACTATAACCCGTCCAAGCCAAAGGAGGCAAAACCCAAATGTAAAACCTGCAAGAAGAAGCACTTCTGAAAATGCTTCTATGAACAGACCGGGGGATGTGGCATTTGTAAATAAATGGATCACAAGACCCTTGAGTGCAAGGACTTGAAGGACGCCACATGCAATGGTTGCGGCCAGAAAGGGCACATAAAGACCCGCTGCCCAAAAAAGACAACTAAAGAAAAATGCACTTTGGAGTCACAAGCTAGGCCTTGTGGGATTTGTAATAAGGAAGGGCACAAGACCTTGGAGTGCCAAGACATAAAGGACGCAACCTGCTATGGTTGCAATGAAATAGGGCACATCAAGACAAATTGCCCAAATAAAACCAAGAAGACTGGGGAGGCTAAGAAGACCAAAGCTGGAAGCTCTCAAATGGATGCTCAAGAGGCTATTCAGGATGACAATGTCACAACAGGTACTTTCTTTATCAATAACGCTCATGCTAGAGTATTATTTGATTCAGGTTCAGATAACTCTTTCGTAGACAATAGATTTTGTAAATCATTAAATCTGCCTGTTAAAACTCTAAGCGTTAAGTATAAAGTAGAATTAGCCGATGGTACCTCAGAGACTGCTTCAGCAACATTAGATGGATGTTTTATATCCATTAGGAATCATTCTTTTCCGTTGTCCTGGTTTCCGTTAAAATAGAGGGACTCGACAAAAAAATAGAAATGGGTTGGTCATCCCGTAACCAAGCCCATACTTTACGTGATAAGAAGCAAATAGTTATCAAGACTCCTTATGGTGAGCCTTTGTCAATTCAAGGAGACACTGGGTATGGATTTCCTAAGCACTTGTTGAATATGGTATTTAATACCAAAGATTCGAGTATGGAAAACTCAGAAGAGACAAACAACAGTCTCGATGCTGGAGATGCGACAAATGTTAATGGTGCATCCAATGTGAACCTCAATGTTAATGGAATTAATCTCCAAAACTGTGATTAACGCAGCTATTAGAAAGGCTATGAGAAAAGTCATGAAAAGGTTCAAGAAGCCAGATGTTGCACGCTCTAAAACACATTTCGCTGCTCATAAGAAGAGCTTTATTTAGGCTTCAAATGCGAAGAATAACCCAAACAAAAATCATATGTGGCAAGGAGCCCATTCCTTTTAGGATGTACTTAAAAGTACTTCGTCTCTTGGAAGTCAAGAGACTTCAATAGTAAAAAGGGGCCATCGATTGCAGGAAATTGTGGATGAAGTAGAAACCATTAGGTATGTTAGCAGTTATGCTGGAAAGCACACGGTGAGGTATACATCTCAGTCATTCGATGGCAATACCCTTGATTAGTGAGGACATTAATAAAGTCCACAAGAAGGATTCTCTTATACATTATGGGATGGTCCAAGTTTTAAGGACCTCATTATAAAAACCTATTATCCACATCACAAAATGGAAAAAGATGGAATAAGAATTTTCTGAATCTCGCCATAAAAGTTCTAGGTTATAGACAGTATGTTACAAATTTTAATGCATTGGCTGAGATAGTGCCCTATTCAGTTTACCCAAAATCTAAGCTTAATGCAATAATTATTGGTGGTTAGCAACGGCAATAAGAGGGCATATTAAGGTTTCAAAGCCTGCACATTATAAATCCATTATGGATCTACCTCAGCTACTCACGTTATATAGATTAAGAAATAACCAGTCAAAGCTAAGACTGCCCTAAAATTTGTCAAAGATTTCGCAGCTAAGTTTAAAAGGATTAAGAATGAAGGCGTTTAACCCTCCTGATGAAGGATTAGAGGCAGCTCACATTAATGACACCAGATAAATCTCTTATTGTAATTTTATTGCTAGGAGTTACGTTTGGTTTCAGGTGCTGCCAAGTCTCTCATAAGACCATAAGTTTAGAAAACCTTTAGAAACTCTCTCGTAAGAACCCCAGATATTAAGTGTAAGGTAAAACTTACCGGCGAAAGCATAAGAACCATTTCTTCTGTTCCTATCAGAAGCCTTCAGGCGTATAATTTTAGAAGTATCCTCTCTCTAGAGGAAGTGCATCAGCATACATAGTTGATGTCTCTTTGATCTCTATCGATTGCGAATACCAGACGGTATGATAAAAGCACCATAGGAGGATTGGTATATCTTAATATGTTCCATAGATTGCTTCCATGCCTGATCAGTATGGAGGTTTAATGCACGGGACCACAAAGATATTCCGATGGTTATATGGTACTAAAGTCAGCTAATGGTATTCAAAGAAGATATCCAGAATGGAATTGTCCAAGTAAATGTTCCCGATTAAGGAATTCGTGGACTTGTAACATAAATGTGTCACTTAATTGACACAAGCAATGATGTATGAACTGGAGCCTGAGATTTGGAAAATCTTTGTAACCTCCTTTGTATCTTGATTATCTTCTCCTAAGATTACCATGTTTACCTCTTGAGAGGCAAGTAGAGTTAAGAATTTTACCCCATTTAGGGATGTATTATTATGAAATCCCCAAGACGGCTAGTACCATCATTGAAAGAATCGAAACCCTGATTACGTAAGTTTTAAAATAGAGGATTCATATAGCCTAACTCAATATTCTGAGAATTCGGTTTAATTAATTAAGAAAGACGGTTCATTTTGCGTATGCATTAATTACCACAACCCTAATTAGGCAACAACTAAGAATTTCCATCAGCTGCCCAGGATCGTTGATTTGTTCGACTAACGGCAAGGATTTGCTATTCCTTAAAAATTAGTTTTGAGCAATGGTTGGGATAACCATCTCACCTTAAGATAAGCTTTTCTATAATAGTTGATATATAAGTATTAAGGCTGCTCCTTGGGAGACCTTGTATGAATGGAATGTTAAGCATATATTGTTAGACAGAAGATTGGTAAGTCCAATTATCAGGATATGAAAGTTTCCTTGGAAACAACGAATAAGATCATATAAATCCATAATCATCTGTAAGTTGCCAGTATCCGGCAGAAAATCGAGGATTAATGAGAGTAGCAACCCTCCTAAGTTCGTGTTAAGAAATAAGGTTCAACAAGAGATATTACCCTGGAAGGGTGTGCCAATTTGTTAATTATCAGGCTAGTTAAGCTCTGAATATATAGAATCATTCGAGGGAATCGAATGTATCAAGATCAAATAGCTTATAAGCTAAAACCTATTTAAGGAGCTTGGAAGATCTCGCAATGCATTACATATTAAGGATTTAAGGATGTGTTTCACCAATGAGTCGAGAAGCATTATCACATAATGATATGCAGAATTATGATATGATGAGAAACTTATATCGATTGAGGATCGACAGGTTAAGAAGCTCCAAAAAGGATACATGTACATATTATAGAGGTCAACTTGGGAGCTTGGAGAGGCTCCAGATATGCTATACAAGTTAAGTCCATTATGCGACAAAAAGTACTTCTAGAGTTTTAGCAAATCTCGAGGTCGAGATTTCTTTTAAGGGGGTGAGGATGTAACACCTCGTAAAATCACGTCCAATGGTGTATTGACACGTGTAATAAACCCTAATGAAGTCAAATGTTGAATTTAAAGGACTAATTTTTCGAAAAATCGAAAAATTTGATAATGAAAGGACTGGAAGTGTTAGCATACCTAAAATAAGTTTCTAAATAACCTCTCACGATGATTATATTCATAAATGAGCCACTTGTCGATCGAGTGTAGCCGTTTGTGTAATTAATTGAAAGTTTGCGCAATGAAGGGTTAAAAGCGTCAACATGTTAATTCTTACCTCTGAGTGACCTTTTAACAAACCGGGAGCTTCATGATATTTGATTATACTCTCGGGAATGCCAATTATTGGCCATCTAAGGTTTTCATGCCTATAAGTAAAGTTACGCGCAAGTTTGCAAGTTAGAGGGGCTAAAAGCGTCAATATGTTTAATTATACCTCTGAATGACCTTTTAGCGAACCCGAAGCATCGTGATGTTTATTAATACTTTCAAGAATGCCTAATATGGATTAGATGAGGCTTCAATGCTATTAAATGATGAGATGCGCAAGTTTGCGCAATAGAGGGACCTAAAGCGTCAACTTTTGAATCTACGCCTTTCGGTGACCATTTAAGCAAACAGGAGTGTAGTAATATTTAAGTATATGCTTGGGAATGCCCATTATGGGCCATGGAAGGCTTGGATGTCAGTAAACGACATTTCGCGCTACTTTGTGCGATTAAAGGACTAATCGCGTCAAACTGCAAAAGTATGTCGATTCGTAGGGTATCGGACCTTAAGGAATATGACCATGAGTTAAACATACCCTATTTATCCTCAATATAGCTTAGATATAGGCATAGAGGTGTTTGGTGCGCAAAAATAAACTTTTAAGTCATGCAGGGACTAAAAGTGTCAAAAAGTGCACAAGTTTGCATTTACGCGCATATCTCACATTCTGAATATCTCCGGACACCCAAAAATTTATGTAAGCACTAAAATATTTTATTTTAGTGTTTGGCTTGATAAAATTCCATTCGTCGCGTAATTTGGTTCGTTTGTCGCGTCTGTCCGTGTTTCGTCGTAATTAGCCGAACAACGTGACCGTACGACCAAACGAACCGACATCCGGCATGTTTTTGAGCATGTTTCATGTTCCCCATACTTAGGCATAATTATAGAGCCTTATAAATGGTTTTACGGGCCTTAGATGTGTCGGAAATGGCAATTAACAAGTGCAGGGGCCTGATTTGTCAATATTGAAAATTCTGATGTGCTGTTCTGAGCTTACGGACCGTATACCAGGTCCCTTGCGGACCGTATACAGTGCCCAGTTCTAGAAAAACTAAAAACCAGCTGTGGTTTTGCTTCTTGTCTCACACATTTCATTCTAGGGGCCATTGTTGGTTTTGAAAACTAGTATTACACCTGTTATGATCTTATAACACCTCTGAACCCCTGGCAATCATCCACAATCCATCCAAAAACTATAAATAGGAGATGGGTTTTCATTGTTCAAGCACACCACTTCTTGTGTTCTTGTTATCTTCTTATTTCTGGAGGATCCTGAGCATTTTGAACTTACTTGGAGTTCTTTTCAATAATAAGGACCCATTTGTAAGTGTCCTTAACCTCCTAATTTCAGCTTTAATTAGTTTAATGGTCAAAAGTCAAACTTATCATAGTTAAGGTTTGACTTAGTGATTAAACACTAATGATCCAGTCATTAGTCAAATTAAGAATAGTTATAAGTTGGTAATTGTGTAGGTAATAAACCCCTAAGAAGGCACCTACTGATTATCACCCTAGCTTGGTCAAATGTCGGGTCAAACCTAATAATAAAAAGTCAACATAAAGCTATTTTGCAAATAAATTCATAATTAGCAATATAGAAGCTATGAAACCTGTTTTAACACTTGTATAACTTGGTAATTAGTATAAGAACATGCCTAAGCATGTTCAACCCGACAGTTTCAAGTTTAGGATCGGTTCGTAACCGAAAGTCGCAAAAGTAGACTTTTGCTTTGACTTTTAGTTCTGACCCGAATTAGCTTAGTTTAGATATGTCTTAGGATTCCTTTAGGACCATGTTATGGGTTAGTATAACCCTCTGAGGTTATACAACTTGGATCCTTAGTTATCCTATTCATTTACATGTTTCCGTTATATGCTTAAATGTTAACCATTATGCCCTTTTGACCCTTAAACGAGAATTTTGAAAATGTGAGAGGACAATAATCTTTATTACTGATTTATAAAATTGTCCCTAAACTTTGACATCAGTTTGAGGTCTAGATTAGGAGTTATGCTCAATAGCGTAATTAGAAAGTTTTTTATTAATTAAACGGCGTAATTAGCATAAAGCCTATCTAAAACCAATTTTTGATACCCAACTTTTTACCTAATGATATAAAATAATATTTTGGGATTTTTGAATATTTTTATTTATTTTTAGGCTGAGCATAACATAGGGTTCTTGGCTTGATTCGGTAATTGCCGGTTTTGCCCTTTTGGCTTATAAATTGAGTTTTACAAAACATTTTGACCCCAAACCTTTTGCTACTGATTTTATAAGATAAATAAAACATTTTAAGCTTTCTGGAATGATAAAAATATCAGCTTTTCCTTAAAAACCCGGAAATCGCTTAAAACCGCCTTTTTACGCGTTTTAAGCGCATAGTATGTATTAAAACTATTTTAAATATATATGACTTGATACCTACTGATATTTTAAGTAAAATTTTGTACTTTAACAGTAAGCAAAATTTTTAAACTCAGATTTCCAAATTTGACCTTTAAACCTTATGTGAAATTACCAAAATGCCCCTAAGTGCAGGTACTACTCGTAATAGGCTGGCCTCTCCTTAGAATCAATAAGAGTCTCGCAAGCTTGGATGCATTTAAATCTGATGAACTATGTTTCCTTTTTATTTGATCCACCTGTGGATCTTTTACATTCCATTTGTAATACTTTGATATTACTTTATATCGGTTTGTAATATTTTAACTTTTGCTTCCGCTGTGCATTTAAATTGTGTTGTTTGACTATGATGATATCAACTACGTCACGATACTCCCCACCGGGCCCACCAGTAATACGTGGAAATATCAGGGTGTGACAGGTTGGTATCAGAGCCAACATTGAGTGAATTAAACACTAGCCTTTTGTGTTTAATCTCAATGACATAGTAGCACATTCCTTGACCTTCTGAGTCTAGACTTAACATAGGAATACTCTGGTATCTATTCGGAGAATTATTGCTTTCAATTCTATATATTTTAATATGTCGCCAAGCAAAGAAGCCATAATGGAAATTCTCCCCATTTGAAGCCTAGGGAAGGCTGAGCTTCATACTGCGACTAGGATTAACGTGCAACCAAGGAGAAAGCATTCAAAAATAAAATGAAGAAGAAACTCCTTTTGCTGAAATTCGTTTCCTTAGTAAGTCCTTATAAGGGCGTACTTATCTTTCAGTCCCTTCATGGACAACATCATTCCTTTCAAGTCCCGTTTAGGGCAATTCTGTACCTCTTTTAAAAATCAATGGAATGTTTTATCTAAATTTATTCATCATTGCATATGAACATAAAATATGAAATAAAAACATTCCTTTTATAAGATCTACCATTATAATAAAATGGCAAAATCTAAAAAGAACAAGACCTGACCCGTGTGTCATTTTAAGAACAGGGCCAAGATAGCAGTTCCTCAATTAGATTCAGATCCTTATTAACATCTCAATTTAGGATTTATTATGCGTTAAATATTAAAAAGAATCTTAAAGGTACAACCTAGCCTATATATCATTTCAGACAAGGCCAAGATGGTAGACCCTATTCAAAAGATTCAAATCCTTGTTAACATTCCTGGCAAATGTGATTCAATCACATAAATCATCCTTATACTGGATTCTTCCGAAATCCTTTCTTATTTGGTGAATTAAGCATCCATTAGGGATGTAATGCTTACGGGGCCGTATTCATTGTCATATAAGACAAAAGACAGTCGTAGCCTACAACTCCCTGTCTAGAAAAGGCATGAACAACGTTCAAGCCTAAATACCTTGATTCTACAAAATCATGGTTTATAATTTAAAGTTGCCCTTGTGACTTGGCCTCTTGTGCCATAGTTATATTTTAATTAAGTTTAGGATAATTATAATGAAAATCCAGAATGAAATAAATATCATTCCTTTCCTGCCAGTATACATGTTAAAAGAAAATCTTAAAAGGTATAACCTATCTTGAATGTCATTAAAGGCCTAGCTAAGATGGTAAGACATGTTTAAAAGAAATTCAGATCCTTGTTAACATCTGAAAATATGTTAACACTCCTGACAACAGTGATGCGATAAAATCACACTTGTCATCTTCATATTAGGAATTTCCAAACCCCTTATTTAGAGTAAATGATCAAGAGAAATCATGGCTAATAAACGTCGAACATGATTAACACATCAAAACATCCATTGGGATGAATACCTTCGGGCAAAGATGTATACATGAAAAAAGATAGTTTTATTTCATAACTTCTTGTCAAGACAATGAACTATGAAATTTTTCGATCCAAAGGAATCATCGATTATGTTTTAAAATTTCCCTAGTGACAAGGCATCTATGCCATCAAAAGTCCTTTGGAATAAGCCCTTGTGCTATATAAAATGTCGGTACGACATTGACAGTCGTGATTTGTGTCCCCTGTCTAATAAATATGATGGATTATATTCCGTTCAAGCGCCAAAGATGGATTATTTAAAAACCTAGGCAAAACATAATCAAATAAATTTAATACTATCTATTGGCCTATATGGTTGAGTTACACCATGGCTATTTAATCATCAAACTCGACGAATCCCTATATAATTAAATAAATTATTACCACTTGCTTTGTAGCCTTCAAAGCTTCACCATGGCCGACTCATCTGAAGCTCACAATCATCCAGTTGATCAGAATGATGATGCAAGACTGAACTTAACAAGCACCGAGTTACATGCTATGATAGATACAGCCGTAAACAACGCTGTGGACCGTGTGTTGAAAGATCATAAGCGAAAGTGCGATAATAACCCAAATAAAGGTTATAAAAAGGGTAAGACCGGTTCAAACTATAACCCGTCCAAGCCAAAGGAGGCAAAACCCAAATGTAAAACCTGCAAGAAGAAGCACTTCTGAAAATGCTTCTATGAACAGACCGGGGGATGTGGCATTTGTAAAGAAATGGATCACAAGACCCTTGAGTGCAAGGACTTGAAGGACGCCACATGCAATGGTTGCGGCCAGAAAGGGCACATAAAGACCCGCTGCCCAAAGAAGACAACTAAAGAAAAATGCACTTTGGAGTCACAAGCTAGGCCTTGTGGGATTTGTAATAAGGAAGGGCACAAGACCTTGGAGTGCCAAGACATAAAGGACGCAACCTGCTATGGTTGCAATGAAATAGGGCACATCAAGACAAATTGCCCAAATAAAACCAAGAAGACTGGGGAGGCTAAGAAGACCAAAGCTGGAAGCTCTCAAATGGATGCTCAAGAGGCTATTCAGGATGACAATGTCACAACAGGTACTTTCTTTATCAATAACGCTCATGCTAGAGTATTATTTGATTCAGGTTCAGATAACTCTTTCGTAGACAATAGATTTTGTAAATCATTAAATCTGCCTGTTAAAACTCTAAGCGTTAAGTATAAAGTAGAATTAGCCGATGGTACCTCAGAGACTGCTTCAGCAACATTAGATGGATGTTTTATATCCATTAGGAATCATTCTTTTCCGTTGTCCTGGTTTCCGTTAAAATAGAGGGACTCGACAAAAAAATAGAAATGGGTTGGTCATCCCGTAACCAAGCCCATACTTTACGTGATAAGAAGCAAATAGTTATCAAGACTCCTTATGGTGAGCCTTTGTCAATTCAAGGAGACACTGGGTATGGATTGCCTAAGCACTTGTTGAATATGGTATTTAATACCAAAGATTCGAGTATGGAAAACTCAGAAGAGACAAACAACAGTCTCGATGCTGGAGATGCGACAAATGTTAATGGTGCATCCAATGTGAACCTCAATGTTAATGGAATTAATCTCCAAAACTGTGATTAACGCAGCTATTAGAAAGGCTATGAGAAAAGTCATGAAAAGGTTCAAGAAGCCAGATGTTGCACGCTCTAAAACACATTTCGCTGCTCATAAGAAGAGCTTTATTCAGGCTTCAAATGCGAAGAATAACCCAAACAAAAATCATATGTGGCAAGGAGCCCATTCCTTTTAGGATGTACTTAAAAGTACTTCGTCTCTTGGAAGTCAAGAGACTTCAATAGTAAAAAGGGGCCATCGATTGCAGGAAATTGTGGATGAAGTAGAAACCATTAGGTATGTCAGCAGTTATGCTGGAAAGGACACGGTGAGGTATACATCTTAGTCATTCGATGGCAATACCCTTGATTAGTGAGGACATTAATAAAGTTCACAAGAAGGATTCTCTTATACATTATGGGATGGTCCAAGTTTTAAGGACCTCATTATAAAAACCTATTATCCACATCACAAAATGGAAAAAGATGGAATAAGAATTTTCTGAATCTCGCCATAAAAGTTCTAGGTTATAGACAGTATGTTACAAATTTTAATGCATTGGCTGAGATAGTGCCCTATTCAGTTTACCCAAAATCTAAGCTTAATGCAATAATTATTGGTGGTTAGCAACGGCAATAAGAGGGCATATTAAGGTTTCAAAGCCTGCACATTATAAATCCATTATGGATCTACCTCAGCTACTCACGTTATATAGATTAAGAAATAACCAGTCAAAGCTAAGACTGCCCTAAAATTTGTCAAAGATTTCGCAGCTAAGTTTAAAAGGATTAAGAATGGAGGCGTTTAACCCTCCTGATGAAGGATTAGAGGCAGCTCACATTAATGAAACCAGATAAATCTCTTATTGTAATTTTATTGCTAGGAGTTACGTTTGGTTTTAGGTGCTGCCAAGTCTCTCATAAGACCATAAGTTTAGAAAACCTTTAGAAACTCTCTCGTAAGAACCCCAGATATTAAGTGTAAGGTAAAACTTACCGGCGAAAGCATAAGAACCATTTCTTCTGTTCCTATCAGAAGCCTTCAGGCGTATAATTTTAGAAGTATCCTCTCTCTAGAGGAAGTGCATCAGCATACATAGTTGATGTCTCTTTGATCTCTATCGATTACGAATACCAGACGGTATGATAAAAGCGCCATAGGAGGATTGGTATATCTTAATATGTTCCATAGATTGCTTCCATGCCTGATCAGTATGGAGGTTTAATGCACGGGACCACAAAGATATTCCGATGGTCATATGGTACTAAAGTCAGCTAATGGTATTCAAAGAAGATATCCAGAATGGAATTGTCCAAGTAAATGTTCCCGATTAAGGAATTCGTGGACTTGTAACATAAATGTGTCACTTAATTGACACAGGCAATGATGGATGACCTGGAGCCTGAGATTTGGAAAATCTCTGTAACCTCCTTTGTATCTTGATTATCTTCTCCTAAGATTACCATGTTTACCTCTTGAGAGGCAAGTAGAGTTAAGAATTTTACCCCATTTAGGGCTGTATTATTATGAAATCCCCAAGACGGCTAGTACCATCATTGAAAGAATCGAAACCCTGATTACGTAAGTTTTAAAATAGAGGATTCATATAGCCTAACTCAATATTCTGAGAATTCGGTATAGTTAATTAAGAAAGACGGTTCATTTTGCTTATGCATTGATTACCGCAACCCTAATTAGGAAACAACTAAGAATTTCCATCAGCTGCCCAGGATCGTTGATTTGTTCGACTAACGGCAAGGATTTGCTATTCCTTAAAAATTAGTTTTGAGCAATGGTTGGGATAACCATCTCACCTTAAGATAAGCTTTTCTATAATAGTTGATATATAAGTATTAAAGCTGCTCCTTGGGAGACCTTGTATGGATGGAATGTTAAGCATCTATTGTTAGACAGAAGATTGGTAAGTCCAATTATCAGGATATGAAAGTTGCCTTGGAAACAACGAATAAGTTCATATAAATCTATAATCATCTGTAAGTTGCCAGTATCCGGCAGAAAATCGAGGATTAATGAGAGTAGCAACCCTCCTAAGTTCGTGTTAAGAAATAAGGTTCAACAAGAGATATCACCCTGGAAGGGTGTGCCAATTTGTTAATTATCAAGCTAGTTAAGCTCTGAATATATAGAATCATTCGAGGGAATCGAATGTATCAAGATCAAATAGCTTATAAGCTAAAACCTATTTAAGGAGCTTGGAAGATCTCGCAATGCATTACATATTAAGGATTTAAGGATGTGTTTCACCAATGAGTCGAGAAGCATTATCACATAATGATATAAAGAATTATGATATGATGAGAAACTTGTATCGATTGAGGATCGACAGGTTAAGAAGCTCCAAAAAGGATACATGTACATATTATAGAGGTCAACTTGGGAGCTTGGAGAGGCTCCAGATATGCTATACAAGTTAAGTCCATTATGCGACAAAAAGTACTTCCAGCGTTTTAGCAAATCTCGAGGTCGAGATTTCTTTTAAGGGGGTGAGGATGTAACACCTCGTAAAATCACGTCCAATGGCTTGATTCGGTAATTGCCGGTTTTGCCCTTTTGGCTTATAAATTGAGTTTTACAAAACATTTTGACCCCAAACCTTTTGCTACTGGTTTTATAAGATAAATAAAACATTTTAAGATTTTTGGAATGATAAAAATATCAGCTTTTCCTTAAAAACCCGGAAATCGCTTAAAAGCGCCTTTTTACGCGTTTTAAGCGCATAGTATGTATTAAAACTATTTTAAATATATATGACTTGATACCTATTGATATTTTAAGTAAAATTTTATACTTTAACAGTAAGAAAAAGTTTTAAACTCAAATTTCCAAATTTGACCGTTAAACCTTATGTGAAATTACCAAAATGCCCATTCGGTGCATAGTTTGGTTATAAATGATAAAATTCACATATGTGTAATACCCTACTGATATAACTTATTAAATTAAGTATTTTTACTGATTAAATCAGACCTGAAACTCAGATTTATATTAAACTTCTTTTATAACCTTTTAAATGACCAAAATACCCCTATGGGGCATAAATTGGTGTTATCCTACTGATATCACAACATATTTAAGGCATATTGACTTAGGAAACCTGTTCATGACTCTTTTGGTTACCCGTTACGCACTTTTTACGTTCAGAACGGCTTATGTAACTAGTTTGCATAAATTAGCCGAAACGGGTCAAACCTTGTCATTTATCTCAAAATCCAGAATGTGTTTAGTTTACCCTTATTACACAAGTATACAAGCTTGTCGGGTCTAAACCACATCCTAATCCGGTTCTCGCTTAATCATGCGTTTTGAACCATATCCTCTTTTAAAACTAACCGGTCTAAGCATAGGCTTAATTAAGACCCGTTAGGAATCTAATAGGTTATTAAAACCTTCATTCCAGATTTAGGAGCCCAGTAAAAGCTATCTGTACTTGCTTGATGGTATACGGCTGGGATAAATTGTATAAATTTGCTCAGGTAAATACTCTTAACTTATTTTCCCTATACGGGCTTGGGGTACGGTATATAAAATACCGCTTGGTCGGGCATTGAATCTTTAATTGTATGAAGGTTAAATCATTAAAATGTCCCGTTTAAATTGTTTTGTTTGCTTAAAACCTTTGGGGGTTAATGACCATGTCCCGGATATCCTTGGCATCATTCATGAAATGGCCACGACCTAAGCACGGGGTGTAGGCGTACACCTGAGAGCTGCATATGTAAAAACTGGTAACCCACTTAAAGGAATCAGCCTTGTGGGCATTATACCTGTGGTGTGTCTATTAATCTTTAACCCGGTGTTCAGCCCGGGCTACTGAACGTATAAGAAACATGTAATTCTTTTAGAAGTATTATATACAAATAATTATCCCAAGTTATAAAATGTTTTGTGCCATGTGCATTCAAATAAATTTTTCTAAACCTTTTTAAAATGAGTCAGTTAATTGTATTTACCAGTGTAAACTGACGTATTTTCCCAAAAAGGCTAAGTGCAGGTACTACTCGTAATAGGTTGGCCTCTCCTTAGCATCAATAAGAGTCTCGCAAGCTTGGATGCATTTAAATCTGATGAACTATGTTTCCTTTTTATTTGATCCGCCTGTGGATCTTTTACATTCCATTTGTAATACTTTGATATTACTTTATATCGGTTTGTAATATTTTAACTTTTGCTTCCGCTGTGCATTTAAATTGTGTTGTTTGACTATGATGATATCAACTACGTCACGATACTCCCCACCGGGCCCACCGGTAATACGTGGAAATATCGGGGTGTGACACCAAGCCTTAAAACCCTAAAATAGAGAGAAAACGTACCATTATGATGATCGCAGTGATGAAGAAATAGCAAACCACCAGCTTATGATCAGGTTTATTGTTAGTAGAATCAAACGACACTTGTACCTTGCTTTATGATGACTTGAAACGCAAGCACCCATCAGATACGGCTGGTCTTCCCACTCGTGAGATATGAACAGAGTGGAAGATTGAAGGATCTGTGTTGCAATCAATTACCAAGTATAAAGAATCCATCGCGTGCCTGATTTCCAAGGCCAACTTCTTAATAGGTGGATTGAAGGAGAAACTCTGTCACCTCTTCCTGCTTTATGATCGATCGGCTCGGCTGGGCTGGTGCAATCGAAATGTTTCTTCTTCTCAATCGTTTTGTGACTCCCCGACCGTCATACTCCAACCCCAATAGCTATCGTCCACCATCTTCACCTTAAGCCTTAAGAGCGACTGCAGGTCATAACAAAGGATGACCGATCAACTGCTTCTTAGGGGTTGTAGATTTAGGGGTTTAAGGTAGATAAAAGGGCAGACGGTGATGTTTTTCTAAAATTCCATAGATTCAATGTGGCGACATAATTACAGGTGGGTTCAGTTTACTATTATACCCTTCAGGTGTCTTAAAATGTTAACCTCTTTACAATTTTACCCTTATAAAATAGGCTTTCATTAGTTGTACACATTGCTTCAAAAGTTGGACGCCATGTAAAATTACATGTGTGTATGTCACTTCTCCTTTTTATAATAGTATAGATTATAGGTATTAATTGTAGGGGCGGCAATTCTTAACATGCCCCGTCAATCCGACATTAAAAAAATTGGTTTGGGTCGACTAATACAACCCATTTACATAAACGGGTCAGGTTTTAGGCAACCTTATTAAAACTGGTTGGTTTGGGTTGACCTATAAAAAAACATGTTGACCCATTAACCTGTTTAACCATTTAGATTTGTTTTTGTATTTTTGTTTTTGTTTGTCCATTTCATATTTATATGGTTAGTTGTAATAATGTTAGTTAATTTTGATATATAATATTATATTATTTATCAATCATAATCATACTCATAATTCAATAATATGGGTCTGGTTGGTGTTAAAGATTTCAACCTACCAACCCTCCAACATGTAACTCGTCAACCCGCCAACCTATACCTATCAAACCAACATGATGGACACCCTTATTAATTGAGTCCAATTATAATAGAGGATTAATTTAAAAACCTATGGTGTGATGATTCATTGATAAAGAAAATGACTTTGAACACCTAGGAATGGAAGGAAAGTAATGGGTTTAAGTCCTACAATCGCATGAGAAAAAAAAAATTGTTATAACCTTCAAAGTGATTTGGTGCGGGATGAATTTATTAAATTGTTGATTAAACGTATAAATGTGTGTGGTTAAGTCCTAAAATCGCATAAGGTAAAAGAAATTTATCATAACCTCCAAAGTGAACGGGTGCGGGACGAATTTATTAATGGTTGGTTAAACGTATAAATCATGTATTTATCTTTACTAAATTGGTGTTTTAACTCTCCGTTTTGAAGAAGTTGGTAAGTTAAACATGTTATTTGCCTATTGTCTCTTGGCCTAGTCATGTATTTTACTAAATTGATGTGGGTTCAAGTTCCATATAGTGAGGATTATGTGATTTAGGAGTAGTTTTAGGGGTTTGTGTTTGTCATTAAAAAAAACTTAAACATGTCATTTTAAATTTAATATTTTACTTTTTAAGGACCAAATAAAGTATTAATACTGCATACGAAAACCATGAATTTTCTATTATCACAGAATAATACATCAAATTAATTAATAAATTACCAATAAAGAAAGTAATTATTACAAAAAAAATTAGCAACATATGTGTAGAGGTGATAATGGCTTTATGCATGTAATGCATGGCCATTATATAACGATCTCTTGAGGGTATGCATAAGTCAACGATAGTGATGGTGGTAATGGTGGTGGTGTAGCTCTCCCAACGTGTATACCAGCAACCTTCTTTGAACCGACACACGGGTTACAACAAATGCCTGTGTTACAACTGTGAGATTAAATATATTAATATTATAATATTTAATCTTGTAGCTATTATAATCATTTATATTATATAGATCCAAATATATTAATAACCTATTAATAATTAGTTGTTAATTGTTGATGGACCATATTACCCTTATTAACTAATTAGGTTTCCTCTTGGGTGTATATATAAGGAGATTATTAGAGAGTTAAAGGGTTACACAAGTTAGACAATTACACAACCCTCATAACATCACAATCGGCTCTCTCTCCCTAATCAAAACCTCCCTAGTTTCGGTTCATCACCATCATAACCTTACACTCTAAGGAGAAACCAGGGCATCCTGGCAAGTATGTCGAACTCAATGGCTGCATCTCTGACTGGATTCTCTGCTGGCCTGTCTGCTGTAAAAGGTATTATTTACATGTTTTCCGTTATGTTTAAACAGAACTGATCAACATGTGGTATCAGAGCATATGTTGATAAATCAGTTCTATTTTCGTATCCATCATTCTGGGAGCATAATCTGGAAAACAGAAAGTTTTAAAAGCATTAAAAATCACGGCTGGTTTCGGGTTACATTGAGCCGAAATCAGTGTTTTGAGAAAAGGGGTGATTAATCATGTCACCCGAAACTAATATGGGTTAATTTTATGTCCGAGACCCGTTTGAAACATTAAAATTCAGGTTTCGGATCCCAGAATTATGTTTTATTTTTTCTAGGGTTCATCATATTGTTCTAAGTAAACTCGAAAATTCCTTAAATTTTGGAATATGATTTGGATTAGTGGGTGTTTTTACTGATTTTGATCTAAATTTTATCTTTTAAAACTTCGAAAACTGTTAATAGATTTTTAGTTATTATTTTCGAAATCTTTTGATAAGTTTAGATCAGCAATAAAACAGGAAACATTATCCCACAATTCCTAAAATTTCGAGTTTTCAGTTATCATCACAAAACAGCTGTTAACAGTGACTCGAGACTATCAGATCTCGACTCGAGACCATCAGATTACGACTCGAAACCATCAGATCTCGACTCGAGACCATAAGGTCTCGACTCGAAATCATAAGGGTTATCAAATGTTTACAACTCGAGACAAAGGTCTCGACTCGAGACCATAAAGTCACAACTCGAGACCACTGAGATTTCGACTAAGGGCTTCAATCTTCACAACTCGAGACCGTGGTTGTGACTCGAGACCGTGGTTGCGACTTGAGACCTCATTATAAGTTGAGATCTCATAAAATGCAGTAGTCGAGACCATGGTTCCGACTCGAAACAACAAGGTTGCGACTCGAGACCTCATAATGACTCGAGATCTCATAACTCAGTCGAGACCTGACTCGAGACCTGACTCGAGACCTCATAATGACTCGAGATCTCATAACTCAGTTCGATCCGCGCTAACAGGTGGTTTGCTATTAAATACTTGGTTTTGTTAAACACTTAGTTAACTAATCGGAATCAGATAATTTTTACAAAACCAAATGAGCTTCTGATGTATTAATTCTGGCCAAAGCTGATTTAATACATCTATCTATTGTTCAAGTATTATAAAAGCTATGTTGAGTATGCATTACAAACGTGAAATGTCTTAATTCTGGCCAAAGCTGATTTAATTCATTTATGTTTAGCATGCTTGACAAGTGCATAACTAAAGCAATTGTCTCATTTCTGGCCAAAGCTGATTTGTCACGATTACTTTGCACACATGCTTAAATGATTACACTTCTGGCTAAAACTGATTTGTCTTCGTTTAAGTAGAATTTTACTAAGTCTATTATTTTGATGTTAGTAATAGACATTATCACAGCTTCATAATTAAAATGCTCATTATTTATGCCTGCCTTAGTATAACATGCCCTTAGATCACATTTGGACTTCTTTTCTTAGTATCATAACTTGCTCATCTTATTTTCACTATCAGCACCCAATTGCGGGATTCCACCTTTGACTGGTGATAACTTTGCTGAATGGAAGGATGCCCTCATGCTTACACTAGGATTGCTAGACTTCGATTATGCTCTTAGAGAGAATAAGCCAGCGGACCTTACCACTCAAAGTACTACTGCTGAGCAGATAGTTCATGAAAAATGGACTAGGTGTAACCGCATGTCTCTCATGTTCATGAAGCAATCCATTCACAATGCAATTATAGGCGCTATTCCTGATTCTGAAGATGCTAAAACCTACATGGCTTCTGTGGAGGCTCAATTCAAAGGAATATCAAAAGCACACGCTAGCACTCTTATCCTCAAGCTGGTGACGACTAAGTATGATGGGAGGAGCGGAATTCGCGAACACATCATGATGATGCATGACATGGCCAATAAGCTAAAAGGGCTAGAGATGGAAATCAGTGATGGTTTTCTTGTTCACTTCATCATCACTTCGCTTCCTTCATCCTATGAAGCATTCAAGATCAATAACAACACTCGGAAGGACAAATGGACGATGAGTGCTGGTCGCTATGTGCGTACAGGAGGAAGAGCGTATGAAGATGGATTACACTACTGATGTTGCTAACTTCACCACCTCCAACTCTAAGAAGAGGAAGAACAATCATCAAAGGAAGGATGCTTCTAAAGTCCAAAAGCCAAATCCTAATACAAGTACACCTTCTAGCTCTAAGAGCTCCTTAGGCAAACCCTATTGCAAGTTCTGTAAGAAAACAGAACATAAGCAAAAGGAATGCCCTGACTTCAAGGAGTGGCTGGCTAAGAAAGGTAACGATTTTTTCATGATACTTGAGTCCTTTAATTTAAATGTTCCTGCTAATTCTTGGTGGTTTGATTCTGGTTCTATGGTTCATGTAACTAACTCTACTCAGGGATTCCTTTCAATCCGGAAGCTGGGAAGAAACCAAAGAACACTTAAAGTTGGGGATGATCGGGAATTAGAAGTGAAGGCCATAGGAACATTACAATTATTTTTGAAAATTGGTTTATGTATTAAACTTTATGATACCTTATATGTTCCTGAGGTAACTCGGAACCTTGTATCATGACCAAAGTTAGACATGGACGGTTTTGTCATTTCTCATGGTCATCGCAAACACTCTATTCTCTATGATTCCGTTGTTTATGGTACTGGCATTCTGGATGGTGGTCTCTATAGATTAGAACTAGATGATAATTTTTCCAAATCTTTGTTGTCATATAATATTAATGAATCACTCACAAAGATGGAAAAGAAACGAGACTTAGAGACTTCATCTATGTTGTGGCATCAACGTTTAGGCCACATCTCAAGAGAACGATTAAATCGTCTCGTAAAGGATGAAGTCTTACCTCCTCTCGATTTCACTGATTTTGGAACATGTGTCAAATGTCTCAAAGGCAAAATGACATCAGCGAATAAGAAAGGTGCCACTAGGAGCTCTAATTTATTAGAACTCATTCACACTGACATTAGTGGTCCTTACCAAATCGCTGGCATAACAGGACATACTTCATTTATCACTTTCATTGATGATTATTCTGGTTACATGTACTTGTATCTTATTAAGGAAAGGTCTGAATCTCTAACAACTTTTAAAGATTATAAAGCTGAAGCTGAAAAACAATTAGATCGTCAGATTAAAGTTGTGAGATCAGATAGAGGCGGTGAATATTATGGAAGACATACTGATGTGGGTCAAGCTCCTGGTCCATTTTATGAGTTTTGTAAGGGCCAGGGGATTGTGAACCAATACACCATGCCTGGTACACCTCAGCAGAGTGGTGTCGCTGAACGAAGAAATCGTACCCTTATGAACATGGTGCGCAGTATGTTAGCCAACACTAATTTACCATTATTCCTCCGGACTGAAGCGTTAAAGGCAACTGTTCATATACTCAATAGAGTTCCTTCTAAGTCTGTCCCTAAAACTCCTTATGAACTTTGGACAGGAAGGAAACCGAGTCTTAAATATATGAAAGTATGGGGTTGCATTGCTGAAGCAAAACTCTATAATCCTTTCCTAAGGAAACTTGACCCTAAAACAGTTACCTGTTTCTTTATCGGGTATCCTGATCATTCAAAGGGTTATCGTTTCTATTGTCCTTCCCATGTCACCCGTATTGTTGAAACCAAGCGTGCTGCGTTCCTGGAGGATTTCAAGGTCAGTGGGAGCAGTACTAACCCTTACGAAGAATTGCAAGAAGTACAGGATGCGGGGGGAGAGACTCGTCGCTTACCATTACTCCGTTTACTCCTCTTGTACCCCACGCAACAACTGCACCTGAAGCCACTGCACAAACTCCACCTCCACAATCAGAACCCATTATACCTCATAACGAAGGCACATCAAACGCTCAAAACCAAGACAACGATGAACCTGATAATCAACTCAGGAGGTCATCTAGGCAAAGACGGCCTACTAATTGGGATGATTATGTTACCTACCTGACTGAAATGGATGCTGGAAAGCTCAATGATCCTATCTCTTATAATGAAGCCGTTAGCAGTGATCAGTCTTCTGAATGGAACAAAGCAATGAATGATGAGCTTGAATCCATGAAGAAAAATGACGTTTGGGATTTAGTAGAATTACCCAACGGTGTCAAACCTGTAGGTTGTAAATGGGTGTTCAAAACAAAACTGGATCCGAATGGGAACGTTGAACGCTATAAAGCGAGATTGGTTGCAAAGGGCTATACTCAAAAAGAGGGAATTGATTATCAAGAGACGTTTTCACCTGTCTCTCGTAAAGATTCATTAAGGATCTTTATGGCCCTAGTAGCTCATTTTGATTTAGAGCTGCATCAGATGGACGTCAAAACTGCTTTCCTTAACGGAGACTTAGACGAAAATGTTTACATGAAACAACCTGATGGCTTTAAACCTGAAGGTCAGGAGCATCTAGTCTGTAAGTTAAAGAAATCCATTTATGGGTTAAAACAAGCATCACGTCAATGGTACCTTAAGTTTGATGAAGTCATGAAGAGACAAGGTTTTATGAAGAATCAAGTGGATCAATGCACCTACCTCAAGATGAGTGGGAGTAATTTTACTATACTTGTCCTTTACGTAGATGATATTCTATTGGCAAGTAATAGTTTAGATATGTTGCATGAGTCGAAGCGGTTACTCTCGCATAACTTCGACATGAAGGATCTCGGAGATGCTTCTTACGTCATTGGCATCGAAATTCACCGAGATAGACACAAAGGGATCTTAGGATTGTCTCAAAAGACTTACATAGATCGTGTCCTTACACGTTACAACATGCAACAGTGCAAACCCTCCGTCGCTCTAGTAGTTAAGAGAGATGTTTTCGGTTCATTCCAGTGTCCGACAGCAGAGGTTGAAAAGGAGCAAATGAGCCAGATACCTTACGCGTCAGTAGTCGGGAGCCTGATGTATGCTCAAGTCTGTACTCGCCCAGATATCGCTTATATTGCTGGAATGCTAGGCCGTTATCAGACTAATCCTGGTCTAAATCACTGGAAAGCAGCAAAGAAGGTTCTTAGATATCTGCAAGGGACGAAAGACTATAAACTGACTTATAGAAGAAGTGATCATTTAGAAGTGGTAGGTTATTCTGATTCTGACTTTGCCAAATGCTAAGATGACAAGAAATCTACTTCGGGCTACATCTTTATGTTAGCAGACGGACCTATCTCATGGAAGAGTCATAAACAACAGTTAACTACAACTTCCACAATGATGGCAGAATACATTGCTGTTTACAACGCAACCTGTCATGGAATGTTGCTTAGAAATCTGATCACTAGACTCAAAATAGTTAATTCCATTTCTAGACCATTGAAGCTTTACTGTGATAACTCAGCTGCCGTTAGTTTCTAGAACAGTAACAGTTCGACTGGAGCTGGTTTATATCTCGATACAAAATATTTGTTCGTATGTGAACGAGTTGAGGAAAATAATCTTTGTATTGAGTATATTAGTACTAAAGATATGCTTGCGGATCCGATGACTAAAGGTCTCCCACCTAAAGTTTTCGAAGAACATGTATCGAATATGGGACTTACTAAAGACCTTATTTAATGGTATATTGTACTAGCTAATGTTTTAATTAATAAAATTTCCTCAGTTTGATTTTGTATGTCTCTAACATATGTTCTGCCGGTGTAATGACATATAGACAAATATAAATACAAATCAGACGCTAAAGGGCTTATGCATATTTTGATCATAACTATTAGGTTTTAAATTGAGGCTATAGTATGACTAATGGGGGTCCTGAGTCGAATGATGATTCAACAGCTGTATTTCTCTGCTATAGTTCTTGGTTTAAGGCTAAAATGAGTGTTAACTCCTGGCCAGGCTCATCTAATACTCATGATAAATGATTACTCGGCTAAGTGGGAGAATGTGAGATTAAATATATTAATATTATAATATTTAATCTTGTAGCCATTATAATCATTTATATTATATAGATCAAAATATATTAATAACCTATTAATAATTAGTTGGTAATTGTTGATGGACCATATTACCCTTATTAACTAATTAGGTTTCCTCTTGGGTGTATATATAAGGAGATTATTAGAGAGTTAAAGGGTTACACAAGTTAGACAATTACACAACCCTCATAACATCACAATCGGCTCTCTCTCCCTAATCGAAACCTCCCTAGTTTCGGTTCATCACCATCATAACCTTACACACTAAGGAGGAACCAGATCATCCTGACAAGTATGTCGAACTCAATGGCTGCATCTCTGACTGGATTCTCTGCTGGCCTGTCTGCTGTAACAGGTATTATTTACATGTTTTCCCTTATGTTTAAACAGAACTGATCAACAACAACATCCATTTCCTGGTGGTCGAACAAGTCCTTTTTGTAGAGACGATAATGTAACTGTCAAGGAGTCGACAACCTTCATTTGGTTCAAAACTCGCGAAGATCAACATAAACGATGCGATAAAGGCTACAAATTTTATAACCGATCTGGTTATAAAGATATTGGTTGAAACAAACTCATTGTTTAAATAAATGCTTAATAAAAAGTATAACAAACTATACATGACATTGCTCTTATGATAGCATACAAACCCAACCAGCAATAAGTATTTTTACATTAAATAAAGTTATAACATTTTCATGACCTACATTTATTGTTTGATATATATGTTTATATATACAGTTTGTAAACATATAATATGTTCTTTTCTACAGTAGCATATAATTTGCAGGTAGATACATGGGTATGAAGTTCATGTGAAATTTCCAATACCTGCATAAATATGGGAAAATTTAATATAAATGTAGAAGCAATTGTTTATGTGGCTTGCAAAGACAGTTACTAAAATTTTATGTAAGACAGTTACCTTTTTCATCGTGTTGTTGGCAAAGACTATAGATTTTAGTCTTTTTGTTTCTTTTTCCCAGCACTTCCAACTTCTATTTAAAATAAACAGAGATGTAGAAATCAAAATTCAAACAAAATTTATGCAAGGATGTAAGACAACTAATATCTTAGTTATGTAAATTGGAAGTGTAATACTTCTTACCCATTGATCGTTTCAATTGCCTTTTTTTGTATTTTGTTGATGGTCCGGATGAGGTGCTTGCGATATCATTGTTGTAGGATTTTGGTTCAAAAACCTTGTTTACTGTGAAAGACATTTTCTCTTTGTTATCCTGCTCACGATACAGTAGTTGGAATATTTTTGGTTTTCCTCTTATAGCCCTTAATGGTGTTGGTAGAATATGCGGGCTTGAAAAGTCTTCTTTAACAACCATATCGTGACAATCAATTCCAAGTAAGGAAGTCATCACATCATTGAAAAGAACCACAGACACTGACGATATGTCATCGACTATGGTTGCGTTGACAGCATACCTAACGGGTAGAAGTTAAAATTTGTATGAAAGGAAATTGATATTTAATTTGGTAATTGAGTACTTACATGAATCTTGGTGATTGAATTTCACCATGGTCTGGACATGCAAACTTTTCTTCTTTAGGTAGAACTTTCTTTCTACATTCGGTACATGATTTGTAGAACCATTTGCGAGAGCTGTCAATCTCCTTTATGCTTGCAAGACACGTAAACTTGGTTTTCTACTTAAACATAAATTTAAACTCATTAGCATAGGAAAAAGAAAAAAAAATTCAAAAAATATGACATTACATGATTATCTTTCACAGATTTTTGAAGTAGTTCTTCAAGGGTTAATCTGTTTAGTTCTTCCTCTCCAGATATTAGAGATGTAGAAGTGGTTGGGTATGTATTAGAACGCCCTCTAATGACTACAAACCTAATATAGAAATACATATGTGTATAAAGCATCGAATTGTTTACATGACAGAGATTAGGTTAATATATGGTAATACCTTGTAATGACATTTTCAAGATCTTCAATATCTGGATTGATAACAATTGTCGTTACGTTGGTAGATCCCAGTTGAATTTTTCCTGTTTTTAAAAATATATGTTAATGATAGATGAAAATTCAAATTTTTATGTCTACCATTATACTCAGAGACTTTCATTGATGTCATAGCTATTATCACAGGTTGAGGCTTTTGTAAAGCAGATTCTCGGTCAAAAGAAAATGCAATTTCTTCCCATAAGGTGGCTTCAATAAAGTTACCACTGTAGTGACATATTAGGATTAGAAGATATATATTATTAAATTAGGCATTTTATAATATTAAATACCTTTGATCTTGAAGACTTATTTTCATCATGTTCTTCCCAGACCTGTAAAATATAGGTGGCGCTTTGACCAAACGCCCAATGTAATCTGTATACAGTAATGATTTTGTCAGTAAAGAAACAAATTCTTTTGAAAATAAAGATTATTGAATGATGGTACCTATTAGCAAAAGATTGTTGTTGATACGGGGCCTTAAACGATCATAGTTGACAAAGTTAAAGTAGTAATGAGGGATAGTGTTGTCATCGATTTCCCGAAAAGATGTTCTTAGACCTAGTCTAATGCATGCTGTATGGGGGACAACATTCATATATGATCTTGCAGTGTCAGATAGATAATCAGTGATAGTGTAGCAAGATTCTAGTGTTATTCGAGATTCAAAATGTGACTGATGGTTTAAGTCTGCTATCGCCTCTATTGCATCACCCTAGCCACAAAAGAAAGGTCAAACTTTCAAAAAATTGAAATGTCAAATTATAAATTATATATATGTTGTAAAGCTTACATTAATATCTACAAAAAGATAGCAGAGTTCTTGTCGTTTTCCAAACGGTATCCATTTTCTTATTACTCTTACTTGGAGAGGTTCCGCATTATCATGTGGTCTAATCGCCGATATATCAATGAATGGCATTTTGAGATTCATGTAGGGTCTACATATTTACACACCCTATTGCCTATTTGGACACCCTTCAAGACGCCTCGTATAGACCTATACGAGGCGTATAGCCTTTTCTAATTTCCAAGAGAATCTCTGATTATGTCATATTTTGTCTTATTTGCCACGTATACGCCTCGTATAGGCCTATACTGGGCGTCTAGGAGAAAAAGACCATTTAGCCCCTGATTTAGGCCTATACTGGGGGTAAATTGGTCTTTTTTGCCTCTCTTATATGCCTAGTATAGGCCTATACTAGGCGTATATAAGGGGTTTTTTTTTTTTTTTTTTAACAAACATTTTATACAATATTAATCGTTTTAGCAAACTTTTATACAAAAACAAGTTTTTTTATTTTAAATAATTAATATTAGGACCCCTCGTTGGTTTTTTTTTAGTTGAGTTGTTTTTTAAGAAAAGTTTTATTTTTTTATAAAAATATTTTACCGTTTTCAAGATCGGCCTTTAAAAATATTTGATCGTAGAAATATTACATTCGGTAAAATATTTTTCTAAAAAAATAAACGTATAAAAAAAAACCAACGAGGGGTCCTAATATTAATTATTTAAAATAAAAAAACTTGTTTTTGTATAAAAGTTTGCTAAAACGATTAATATTGTTTAAAATGTTTGTTAAAAAAAAAAAAAAAAAAAAAAAAAAAAAAAAAAAAAACCCTTCAAGACGCCCAGTATAGGCCTATACGAGGCGTATAAGGGGCAAAAGACCATTAAACCCCTGAATTAGGCCTATACTGGGGGCAAAACAGGGCTATAATGGTCTTTTGGACCCCTCGTATACGCCCAGTATAGCCCTATACTGGGCGTCTATTTTTTTTTTTTTCTCTTTTTAATATTTAAAAAAAGAAAACAAAAAAAAATAATAATAGACGCCCAGTATAGGGCTATACTGGGCCTATACGAGGGGTCCAAAAGACCATAATAACCCTGTTTTGCCCCAGTATAGGCCTAATTCAGGGGTTTAATGGTCTTTTGGTCCACATAGACGCCCAGTATAGCCCTATACTGGGCGTCTTGAAGGGGGTTTTTTTTTTTCTCTTTTTAAATACCAATAACACTAATATTAACTATAAAAACTCATATTAATTATAATAAACTCATATTAATTATAAAAAAACTCATATTAATTATAATAACACTAATATTAATTATAAAAAAACTCATATTAATTATAATAACACTAATATTAATTATAAAAAACTCATATTAATTATAATAAACTCATATTAATTATAAAAAAACTCATATTAATTATAATAACACTAATATTAATTATAAAAAAAACTCATATTAATTATAATAACACTAATATTAATTATAAAAAACTCATATTAATTATAATAACACTAATATTAATTATAAAAAACTCATATTAATTATAATAACACTAATATTAACTATAAAAAACTCATATTAATTATAATAACACTAATATTAATTATACGATGCCTATACGAGACCTATACGAGACTTATACTATACTATACGATACGATACAACACGATAGGCTTATACAAGACCTATACGAGACTTATACTACACTATATTATACGATACGATACGATGCGATACAACACGATACTATAGGATACGATACGATATGATACGATACAATACAATACGATATTAGACTATTGGATAAGATACAACACTCGTATAGGACTATAGGTGTGGTTTAGGTCCCGTTTAGGCCTATAGGCTTATACAAGACCTATATGGGACCTATACTAGACTTATACTATACACTATACGATACGATACAACACCCGTATACGTCGATAGGCCTATACAAGACCTATAAGGGACGTATACTACACTATATGATACGATAGTATCGTATTGTATTGTATCGTATAGTATGGTATCGTATAGGTCTATACGAGAGCTATACGAGACTTATACTACACTATACGATACAATACAATACGATACGATACTATAGGATGTGATACAACGCCCGTATACGTCGATAGGCCTATACAAGACCTATAAGGGACCTATACGAGACCTATACTACACTATATGTTAAAAACAATGTAATATTTCTACGATCGAATATTTTTTAAAGGCCGATCTTGAAAACGGTAAAATATTTTTATAAAAAAATAAAACTTTTCTTAAAAAACAACTCAAATTACCCCACCAAAACACCCATTTTTTTACTCAAAAAACATCACCCTCAAAAAACAATCAAATTACCCTACCAAAACATCCATTTTTCAACTAAAAAAAACCAACGAGGGGGTCCTAATAATAATGATTTAAAATAAAAAAACTTGTTTTTGTATAAAAGTTTGCTAAAACGATTAATATTGTATAAAATGTTTGTTAAAAAAAAAAAAAAAAAAAAAAAAAAAAAAAAAAAAAACCCTTCAAGACGCCCAGTATAGGCTTATACGAGGCATATAAGGGGCAAAGGGTCCTATACGAGGCCTATACGAAGGGTCCTATAAGCCCAGTATAGGCCTATACGAGGCGTCTTGAAGGGGTCAAACCAGAAGTGACATGAGTCAGGCACTGATTTTGATGTAACCCTATACGCCTCGTATAGGCCTATACGAGGCCTATACGAGGCAAAGGGTGTCCAAATAGGCGCAGAGGGTGTCCAAATATCTCCACCCTTCATGTATGATTCAAGAAAATGATGGAAAACGTAAACAAAAATATCCCAAAATATCCCAGGGGTTGCTTTTTCAAAATTTAATAACATCTATAAAAACCGAATACAAAAATAGTGTATAAACCGTATAAAATATTCAACATGTTAACAGTAAATATCTTTCTATTAATCTTGGAGACATAAAATGTACTATTTCACCATATAAATGAAAACAATGACCCATTGGAGTGTAAGTTCAAATCCCCAGAGTGCAAAACAATAAACCAAAAAGGGACTGAATATAATTTCACGATTTTTCATATTTATATTTTGTTATAATCATAGCATGAACAGAGGAGTGTGGAAAAAAGATATATTGTCTTGTAGTGAAATCACACTATAAACCAAAAACGTGTAAATATAGTGTAATAATTTTCCAACTTTCTATTTTGTTACTGCCATTGCAGTTATTGTAAGAACTTTCAAGAAAGTGATACATGAGGAAGAACATTTCACATAAGATCAGATGGTTATGAAGATATGCTATGTTTGCTTTACCACAAACATTAATTTTGTTGATAGAGGGAATAATGTTGCCTAAAAGTAACAAACATAAACACGAAATTGAGGGTTAGATGCAGAATTTACCCTCTAGAATTCAAGTGGTTTCTCTGAACAAAATTACCCTAAGTGCGTATAAAAAAGAGAATACGTATGGCATGATTATAAGTGTGAAGATCATAGATTGTAACTCAAGAGAGAACATCAAATAATTATGATGCAATATTCAGAATCCAAAGAGAGAACACCAAATTATTACTATAAGTATGGCATGAGTATCAAGTGGGTTTTTCTCCATACACCCTCATCTATTTTCCATTCACACCCTAATCTACCAATATTAATTAAAGTAAAGTGTGATACCCAATAGATTTATTTCTCTCTCCTTGAATTTCTAAGTTATATTTAACTTATTTAACTTGAACATATCAAATATTAATATTTTTGAACGACAATAATATTTCATCATTCAATAGCAATACTAATTCTCTTTCTTATAAGTTATAACATTATAAAGAAAAAAACCCAACACTAATTCTCACAGCCTTTAAATAAAAAAACCCATTTATCCAACTATCATATTCATTCTCCTGTTAATATGCGTAGTTTGTTCTCCATTTTTTTGGTAAACCATTATGAAACAACACTGATATGCCATTTTAGTCTCTATTTATATGCACCTTTTTAATATGCCATTATTTTGTTAATATGCACTTTCTGTTAATATGCCATTTTCTGTTAATGTCATTTTATTTCAAAGTTTATAAGTTAGTCGTGATGATTTTATGATTAGTTTAAACTTCATGATTCCTGTGGTGTGGTTAACATAAAAAAAGGATGATTGTTAAATTACTAGACGTGTATAAGTAAAAATATAAATGTAAAAATATATTGGATTTTATAAAATTAAATGAAAAGTAAAATATAAATATTTAAACAGTTGCTAACTTACATTAAACTTTAATTAATATGATAGAAAATGAAAGAAGTTACTTAAAAGAGATTAAAAAATAATTATGGTGGTCTAATTATAAAAGTAATAATTAAATATTGGTTAATAATCAGGTAATAGTTATGATATTTTTTTATTAGTAGGTAATAATTAAAGTATTTGTATAGTGGGTGTTGTAGATTAGGGTGTGTAAAGCAACACCCGTATCAAGTGTAAACATCATAGATTGTAACTCAAAAAAGAACAAATAATCACTGTACCTTTAATAATGTCGTAGGGATGTTTCTGGAATGAAGAGTGTGAAATCTGGAATTGGAAAATGGAGAAATTGGGGAAATGGAACGGTTTCCTAAATAATAAATATGGGGGTTTTGGCTTTTTGGGAAACAAACCGTTTAAAGAAAATTAATATTATACCCTTATGACAATTATGGAATAAAGATAATTAGTATAATTTATATACTATCAATTTAGAAAATATTTGTGCAATGATAGTTGTACACTATGCTTTGTTATTTGTTAATGCATTTGTGGGTTTTATTTTAAGCCAATTTGGTTTATTTATATACTATTAATTTTAAATATTTGTGTGCATATTTGGTGGTAAGTTTTGCTTAAATAGTTGTACCTTAGTCAAATATAGGTTGTAAGTTGTGCTTAAGTGGTTGTATCTTAATCAAATAATAATGGTTTCATTACCTTACCAAATTCAATCTGTTTTGTATGCATGTATGGTTGTAAATTGTACTTAAGTGGTTGTACCCTAATCAAATAATGGTTTCATTGTCTTACCATATTCATTCGGTTTGATCCATTCAAAGTTGTGTTGTTTTATTTGTAAATTATTATTATTTATAATAATCTAATTAATTTAGCCAAAATCTTGTATAAATATAATTTGCAACACATTGATGCAATGGTTTTTGTAATGTATGCATTATTGTTTGTATAGTGGTAATGATATATATTATATATAGATTACGATGAACCTGTCAAACGAGAAAAAATTGACGCGGGTTCATCGTAACGCGCGAGTCCTAGATCAACTTAGTTATTTTATTCTATGTTTTACGTTTCGACGTTTCGGTTTAATTTCTTCGCATTAACACCGCAACTTCAGTGTCGGTGGTCGCTGACAGTAGTGTGGCATTAGTGCTCGCCCCCGCCGCAACGCGAGGGTGTTTAATACTAGTTATAATTATATTATAATACATAATAAAGAAATTAAGGGGACACATAATGGATGGAATTCAAAATTCAATTGACACGTAATGTACTTTAATTGACACGTAGTGCTTTGTTCAATAATAATAATTCATCTTTATTTTTGTTTAATAATTTATATATGCAGTTAATTTGTAAACAATAATAAAAAGATTAAGTGGACACATAATAAAGAAATTAAGTGGACATATAAAAGATGGCAGTCAAAATTCAGTTGACACGTATGGACGTTTAATTGACACGTAATGCGTTGTTCAATATAATAATAATAATTGTAAACCGCCGATGTGTTATGAAGGACGTAATTTTTGATGACGTAACGGTTGTAAACCGTCGATTTGTTAGTAAAGACGTGATGGTTGAGTAACGACGCAATGGTTTAGTATTGTAGGAATTTTGGGTCGATTTGTTAGTAAAGACGCGATGGTTGAGTAACGACGTAACGGTTTAGTACAAGGGTATAATATGATGCGGTATTCTTTTATTTATAGATTTCTAAAAACATTTAAGATTAAAATAATGGATGTGCTAATATTATTCTTTCACAACAGGTTAAAGGAAAAAGAAAAGCTAAAGTTTTTGCTGACATATCCGAGACAGTCGAGAATTTGAAGAAAGAATGCAAAGGCCGACAATGTAGTAAAAAATCCGAATCGATTCCGTATCGTCCGTCTGCTGATTACATTAAGGTATTAAGTATTTAATGTATTTTTATGAATTTCACTAATATCCGTTTAGTCATATTCTTAAGGTTTAATAGAAATTTGATAATTCTTGGTGAATAACCTGTTTAAAATTCAAATTGGAGAATCTTTCATAATTTATTTTTTAGTCGTCAAGTTGAATTTGTTGAGATTCATTTTCAAGTAGAATGAAACGAGTCTTAATTTAGTAAAAATTGAATATGTTTACATTCAATGGTCTAAATGGTTTATAAGTCATACAAAGTCTAGATAGTATGCGTAAAATTCTTTAAGTGATTTTTTATTAAAATATTTCAAATTATTGATTATTAGTTAATATAAAATTGTTTCCCTAATATCATAGTCTATACATACATTAACATTAACAATAAAATTGAATTTAAGCCAAAGCAGTGTGTTAGTCAATTTCTTAAATACTCTTTATACAAGAAAACTTTAATTGTACAATATATTCTATATTTGCTGTTAACCACCTCTATATATTTTTTTTTTCATAAACAAGGGAAAGAAACGGTTAAATGATGTTCAAAAAGTGAAGCATCGTAAGAAGATTACAAGGAATGCACGCAAAGTTTCTGGTGTTGGCATGGATCCTGAATTCTTCAACTTTAGTCGTAAAGGAGACTATAGGCTGGTATGTTTTTTTTACATGATTTACCATCATATTTATTTCATTTTTTCTATTGACTTATATTTGTTTTTCTTTAAACGCATTTAGCGTCTTCCTGCTGAAGTTGTAGACAGAGCAGGCCTGTCTGATAACTTGCAACCTTTATATGTTCAAAACATGACTGGGGATGTGGAGGTTTATGAAACGAAGACGGAGTTAAACGGTGGTGCATTACGTTACGCCGTTGATGGTTGGAGGAAGTTCATGGCAGATAACCAGTTGGAGTTTGGGCATATGTTGCACTTTACTTATGTAACATCCCAGAAGAAGATTGTGTTGAATGATGTAACCTCAATCTAAGCAAGTTTGGTATGCATTTTGTTTATGACAGCTATGGTTTGGTAAGTTGTTGATTAGTATATTTGATATGTACATTATGGATGTTGGGTTGATGGACATGAAAACTTTGCTTACTTTATTATGGTTTAGTTTATGTTGATGTTTTTTAATGGTACAAATAACTTAGTTAAATATGTGGTTGAATGGTGTTACTGTTTGATGTTATTATCATTGTCTTTATATATGTTTACAATAGTTTATCAAGTACTTTGGGTTCTGTCATATGGCCATTTTTAACTTCCGGCTAGGTTAACGTTTTCTTATGTTTATAATGTTACGTTCTTCATTTATACAATAGTTAGATGATATTCTTTTGTATAAATTAGGTATCGATTCTTCTAACTATTCACAATCTTCATATTTTCGCAATAAAATTTTGTTATTTTATTTGAAAGATGTGATCACTCTTAGGTAGTTTTGTAACCATTGACAATATTCATATGTAGTATACAAGGAAGTTTTTCCCAGGATTGAATAATTTTCTGTTTGTTTCTTCCAATGTATCCGTCAGTACAGAATATTTCATTTCAAAGTAAATAATATTGTTTTGGTTGAAGCCCGCGTATTACGCGGGCATTAACCTAGTTATATATATATATCGATTAGTAGCTTTTAAATTTTGGATCTTCCATATAATCAGAGCAAGACTCTTTCATTTGCATATCATAAATCAGAGCACGTCCAAACAATCAGTTAGTAATTTCCTTTATTTAAAAGACTAAAAGCGTACCGTTACATACCAGTACATAAAAATGCACACCATCGTTAGGTTACAAGTAAAAAAATATATTAGAGTTAATTGCCCGGATAGTCCCTGTGGTTTGCCATTTTTTCACCTTTAGTCTCCACCTTTTCAAAATAGCATGTATAGTCCCTGTGGTTTAACAAACTGTTACTCGGATGGTCCCAGTAATGGATGAACGTTAAACAATTCAGTTAAAGGGGTGTAAAATTACAAAAATACCCTTATAATTACAAAAGAAAAATATAAGAGTAAAATGCACGGATAGTCCCTGTGGTTTTGCAAAATAACACCTATAGTCCCCAAATTTTGTAAATTACACTGGTGCTCCCTGTGGTTTGACAGTTTGTTACTCGGATAGTCCCTGGAGTGGATGTCCGTTAGTTTTCTCCGTTAAGTGGATGTGAAATGACAAAATTACCCTTCATCTTCTCCACTCTATAAAAACAAAACAACCCCACCCCTACCCCACCGTTCTCTCTGTTTCACCCCACAATACTTTTGTGGGTTTGTGGTTTTGATCTGCAAAATGGGAAGCAAGCGGTTGCAGTTTGACATTGAGATGGAAAATATAAGATGGAAATCTTCATCACCTTGAAAGCGACATGGTGATTGGTCTTATTGATCATTTGAACAGAACAAGAGCTTTGTTTCTTCAATTCAATTGGTGTGAAACATAAAAAGGAGGTCAGCAGATATATCAAAATGATCAGTTCCTGTAAATAAACTTTTACTAAAGCATGATTGATCATTAATCTTCTGTTCAGGTATATAATAGTGTTTTTTTTTTGTATACATCCCTAATCTCAGACCTCAGAATGGTTCGTCTATATAAAAGCAGTGTATGTTTTCTCAATTTCATTGGAACCACCATGCATAATAAATAAAACAATCTGATCAGAGATAGATGATACAAACAAACAAAGAGAAACTTAGCTTACATGTGGGAGATGGGTGGTGGTTAATGGTGGGGGAAAACAGAGAGAAAGGTGGGGGTGGGATTGTTTTGTTTTTATAGAGTGGAGAAGATGAAGGGTAATTTTGTCATTTCACATCCACTTAACGGAGAAAACTAACGGACATCCACTCCAGGGACTATCCGAGTAACAAACTATCAAACCACAGGGAGCACCGATGTAATTTCCAAAAGTTAAGGACTATAGATGTGATTTTGCAAAACCACAGGGACTATCCGTGCATTTTACTCAAAATATAAACATGGGTCCATCTTATCTATCTTTTTCACTCTTTCTCCATAAACCTTACAACCATCTCCACCATCAACCCACCACCACTCTACCTTCAACCAACCACCACCTCCATCGTCACCTTCAACCCACCACCACCTCCACCGTCACCTTCAACCCACCACCTCCACCTCATTTTGAGATTTAATGGAATCAGTCACCACGTTGGAGAAAAAACCGACCACCAAGCTTACAGTTTAAACGGCTCCGCTGATGTCGAACACACTGTTGCTTCCGTACAGTGGCTGTTGATGAATTGGAAGTCGAAGCGGAAGCTACCTGAATCGAATCGGTGTCTCCATCACGGTCGGAAGTCGAAACAAAAGCGCCCTGAATCAAATCGGTGTCTCCATCACAACTGTTAGATCTGAACATATTTGATCTGAATCGAATCGGTGTACAATCGTTGATCTGAGAGGTTGTGATTCAGGTGAGGTTTGTTGGACAATTGTAACATAATTATGTTGTTGTACGGATTTTAAGGTGGTTATATGGAGAAACGGAACGGGTAACGGTGGATTAATGTTTGAATTACACGGGTGGTGTTTCAGTTAGTGGGTTTTTGAGAGCGAGGGACTGAGATGGGGAGAGAGAGGAGGAAGAAGATGAAGGGTGGGTCATGTGTTTTCTTTTGTATTTTTTCTTTATTGTTTTATTTTTCTTTTCTAATTATAAGGGTATTTTTGTAACTTTATACCCCTTTAACTGAATTATTTAACGCTCATCCATTACAGGGACCATCCGAGTAACAGTTTGTTAAACTACAGGGACTATACATGCTATTTTGAAAAGGTAGGGACTAAAGATGAAAAAATGGCAAACCACAAGGACTATCCGGGCAATTAACTCTAATATTATTATTAATATTAATATTAAAATGTGAGAATAAATAATGGAAAATAAAAGAACACCGGCTTCATCTAGAAAAGCAAATGCCAAAAAGGATCATACGGCACCCCAAACACCTTTCATTTTCTCTGTCTAAAGCTCCTTTTTTTCTCAAGATGTGTTGAACGCCACCAACAACCACCATTATCAACAGTTGCAATCTGTTTTGATGGTGAGTTCACGACGGAGATGGTGGGTCTCAATTGTTAGCTTCGACTAATTAATGGTCGTGAGTGTAGTTGTAATAACAAAGATGTCGACTCAAGGGCTGGTGCTTACGCAGTTTCGCCACTGCCATGGCTCCAACAGCGGCAACGGTGAAGGTGAGGCAAACTCGACTCTGGTTCTGACAACTCCGGCAAGGTTCTAGTGAAGGTCAAGACAACAGATCTAGGGTCGCATGTTTCGGAGCTCATCAGATCGAGAATGTTTTGGAGTCGACTTTGATTGTTTGTCTCTCTCTCTTAGGCCATGAGGTGTGGATGGAGCCCCCTTGGGCTTTATCATGTCAACTAGGATCGACGTCGTCATCGACATGTCAGCATGGGGGCTTTATCATGCCCCCCTTTAATTTGGAGGGTGTGGATGGAGCCCCGTGTCATGATTATCTAATTATTTATTTTTTAAATTAAATGGCAATTTTAATAACTACAAAATTAAAAATAAAAACATACTTTTATTAAAAAAAAAAAAAACACTACAAAGTCATAAAAAAAAAACATAACATACTAGGAAAAAAAATTCTACCTTCTTAGGGGTACGTTTTTCGGTCTCATCCTTCTTTTTATGGCTTCTTTTTTATAGAAGAGGATTCGACTTGGTTTTCGGGAACGTATTCGGTTTCGCTTGTGTCTTGGGCGGGTATGTTTGGTGGTGGCCAGGGGCGGACCTAGCATATAAGAAGGGGTAACCTCCGCTATGGCTTGGCGTTCTGGCGGTAGTGTAAAATTAGTGTAAATTTTGAAAAAATTTAACGTTTATACGATTTCGTTACGGCTTTTTTTATAAAACGTTACGGCTTGGCGGATTTTCTAGATCCGGCACTGGTGGTGGCATGTTTGACGGAAAAAATGGGGGTTGAGAATAATACCCGAAATATGGGGGCATCGGTTGAGTGGTGGGATGAGGAGAAGTTGGTGGCATTGGATAATATCCAACCTCACCCGTACGCGGGTCTCGGCGATAGCGGTTCTCTTGCTCGTTGTTTTGCATATTTTGCCAAAACGGATTGGTCGGGTCCCATGGGTTGTTGGGGTTGTTGGGAAGTTTTTAAAAAAATGAAGAGAATTGTATAAAAAGTGAGGTAGAAACTGATATGAATGATATGAAAATGTTAAAGAATGGTGGGTATTTATAGCGTTAATTTATAAATAAAATAAAAAGTAATTTTTTTTAAATATGACCGTTTTCAACGGTCAAAATATTGAATGTTCCTCGGTCCAAACGCAATGAAGCTCGTTACCGTCTTGGCGATGATTCAATGGCGCCCCGGCATAGCGCCGGGGGTGTGGGACTATGGCGCCGTGGGGCGCTATGGGTGGCCAGCTGGGTTGGGTGGCGCCCCCACACCCTCCAGCCTTAGGCAACTGTCGACGGAGGTGGTGAAAAGAGTTGTTGCGTTTGCTTTTTTGGTTGTTTCTGTCAGCCAAGGAGAAACGTGGCATAGTGGGGTCACACGTGGTTAATCTCTTGTCAGACAACGACGTTTCTTAACGGTGACAACATATTTACTGTAGCTAAGATGCTACGTAAAATGTTATATACTAGTTTTTGCCCCGCCCGCGTTGCGGGGCAATAAGGCAAATATTTCTCTCTCAAAACATGTATGTCTGTACAGAGGGCAAAATCGGAATTATATTTTGAACAGGAGGCGAAATCATGATTTTAAACTGAGAGCAAAATCATAATTTTGAGCTAGGGGGAAAACATAATTTTATTTTGAACTGTGGGAAAAATGTAATTTTGAGCTGAGGACAGAATCGTAATTTTATGCTAGAGGAAAAAACAACATTTTATTTTTAACTGGGGGCAAAAACGTAATTTTAAACGGAGGGCGAAACCGTAATTTTAAACTGGAAACAAAATTAAAAAAAGAGTTTTTGAACCGAGGGCAAAAGCGTATTTTGAGGTAGGGCAAAATGATAATTTTATTTTGAGCTGGGGGCAAAAACGTAATTTTAAACGAAGGACGAAAGCGTAATTCACACAACATCTTCCCGACAAAAACCGAACCGTCGCAAAGCTTCTTTTGCTTCTTCTGTGTTAAATCTCAACCACACAATCAAAACATTGACACCCAATCTGTCACTAAAACTTCTTTCTCTCTAATTCCTCAACGACAACAGCAACAATTTCTTTGCAGAAATATAAAATTACAGTGAGCTTGCTTTAATTAATATACTCATATATACTGTACTATGTTAGTTTTGATTTCAGTAAGCCAAATTTCCTGTAAAACATGCTACCTTTGTCAAACCAAATCTCAAGATTCAAATTGGGCATAATTTATTAGAATTGATGCTTAGCTTTAGAGAAAATAGTATTGAAATAAATAGATCTGAGTACTAGCTCGTTAACTATTTGGATTGAAACTTCATTATATGCCTATTCATGTCTACAGACACTTACTCCGAAATATGTGTCCGCCTGTTTGAATCATCGAAGAAATGCGACTGGAATGCTGCTAAAGCCATTTTTTATCAGAATCGGGACTAGGTAAGGTACAGCATCCATGAAAATGGAGAAACAGCACTTCACTTCGCATCATCCAAAAAACGAAGCAAACATGTGGAGAACTTTGTGAAAAATCTGGTGGATATGATGGAGCCAGAAGACTTGGAGCTTGAAAATCTAAATTTCAGCACCGCCCTCCATATGGCAGCCGTAGCTGGAAACATCGAAACGGTTAAGATTATAGTGGAAAGGAACAAAAACTTGCTGACAATCATGGGTGGTAATGCCGATGCTAACTTACGAATGATGCATCTACATCGTCATCAACAACAACCGGTAAACATTAAATTAGGGCTTAATAAAGTTATTTGGGGTTTTTAGAAGGGAAGAGATGACAAAAGACGGTCTTACCCCTGGCTCAAACAGTCAAACAAACAGAAGATTGACGGAGGGACTCAAAGTGTTATGAATTTATAAGTTCAGGGGCTCAAAAAACCAAAAAATGAATTTAGGGGCTCAGGTTGATGTTTGGCACATACCACAGGGACGCAAATTGCATTTTTCTCTAATAGAATTTAATCAGATATTTCCAAAATAATCTGAATGAAATGTATTTTATACTCTTGTAACTTTAAATAATAATATTAATAAAACCAAACCAATAGTAATAGATGCATATACATTTACGTAATTAACCGTATATAAAAAAAGAATAACAAATATTATCTAAAGAATGATGATAGTATAATAAAGGAAAAGATCAAATATGAAGTTTATTTTGGCTAGGAAGTCTAGGAAGCAATAGGATTAGGACATGTGGCAACATTTAAAATAAAGAAAAAGGGTATTTTAGTCAATCCAACCCTTTCTTCTTCCTTTTCAAAACCCAGTAACTTCAAAACCCACCATTTTCAAAACCCACCATCTTCAACCATTTCTTCACTTTCTATCTCAATAATCACTACATTATAGTGCGATTTTCATCACCAATCAATGATTCAAACACCTGATCAACGTGTTTTTCAGCTTTTTTGAAGAAAACCCAGTTTAATTTCATACAAAATCTCGTTTTTTCCGGTGATTTTGAAGATAATCACTCGATCCGTTCGATTCGAGCGCTGATAAGTGTTTCAATCATTCAAAAATCGTCAATTGTTGAAGAAATCACTTCGATCAATGTAAGAAATTCTTTAATTTCGTTTTTACGATATGGGTTTTTGATTTAGTCATTGCGTTTTACGATCTTGGCGGGGGTCCGGGGGCAGCGCCCCTGGTAGCGGGGTCCCAGGGGCGGCAGCCCCTGGCGGGGTCCAAGGGGCAGAGCCCCTGACTGGGGTTGAGCTGTAACAAAAATGCATCAGAAAAATTAATTTTCTGTAAATTGCCTCTGGAAACTGCATTGGTCCAGACAGTTCACAGCACAGACAATTCACAGCACAGACAAAACTATTGTCATGGTTCAATGCGTTTTAGAAAGAACACTTTCTTTGGTGTTTTCTGGCCATTGCATTTTAGAAAAACACATTCTTGAAGTGTTTTTTGTGCATTGCGTTTTAGGTAAAACACCTTTTTAGGTGTTTTCAGTCCATTGCGTTTTACAGAGAACACTTTCTTTTGTTTTTTAGGCAATTGCGTTTTAGAATGAGTCATTTTTAAGTGTTTTCTGGCCATTGCGTTTTACAAATAAGACATTTCTTTGTGTTTTTTGTGCATTGCGTTTTAGGTAAAACACTTTTTTATGTGTTTTTAGTCCATTGCGTTTTAGAAAGTACATTTTCTTTTGAGTTTTTAGGCTATTGCGTTTTAGAAATAAGACATTTCTTTGTGTTTTCTGGTCATTGCGTTTTACAAATAAGTCATTTATTTGTGTTTTTTGTGCATTGCGTTTTAGAAAAATGTCATTTTTTAGGTTTTTTTTTTCATTGCGTTTTACGTAACTGGGGGTTTTTCTATTGCGTTTTACGCAACTGGGTTAAATTTTTTTTTTTAAATATAGCAATGGTATACTCGTTTTAAAGATAAAAAAACGCTCGTTTTTTTGGTGCAATTTTTATAAAAAAATAATGTCGTATGAAAGAGTTATTAACGTTTAAAAAATGGGGGGGAATTGGAGGAGAGAGAAACTATTGGCTTGGATTGACTAGAATGCCCCTAAACAAACTCACGCGCCTCTTTTACTCCTTTCAATTTCCCTGATTTAATCTTAGCCCTTGATTAACTAAATGGATGGTCAAGATCACTTCCTAGCCTTCCTAGCCAAATAAACTTCCTATTGTATCTCCACCCAGTATAATAAATATAAACGATCTAAACTGATAAACTAAAATTAAGTATCAAAATATGTACAAACGGAGTATTTGCTGGATCAAGAAATCTTTTTTCCACCTTCTACCCGACACGGTAGGCTACCTGAATCTCTGTGCCGGTGTACCCGCCGAACCCAATGTACCCACGAGCCCTACCCAAGTAACTCCCCGAGCATAAGGCTGTTCTTTATTCACAAAAAGTCCGGTGGTGGTTTGCATATCATATCATATCATGTACAAGGATCAGGCTACTTTCTCTACAATATCTTTTCAAACATACCTATGAACAGATATCGTTATAACGTGTACTTATCTCGATGTTTGAAGTTGATCATTGCACAATACAATGCAATGACCATTGACAAATGTGAAATATCATAAAGGACGGTATTTCCTATTCCAAAACGAAAATAGTACCAAGTTTACCGACTACAAAGAGTGATGCATACAATGAATGGTCTTGCATCACCACCAAAAACTAACCGAATATCATAATGTACTTATCTGAATCGAACAAAAAAAAAAAAAAAACGATTGTAAAAAGAGGTAAACCCCGGTTTCAGATGATGGTTTCTTAGGGGGTATAGTTGTCAATAAAGATCTCTGCTTTCTTGTTCTTAACATCGCGAATTTGATCTGCAAGAGAAACGTCTTCTTTCCTTGCTCCTCTTTTCCAAATGTCAAGGTCAAGTCTTTCCCACGGTCTTTGATCTCGACTACTAAGTTGATCGCTTATGGACTTTTTCCTGTGAATCTGTCACCCACCAGACAAATCATGCTAAGAGGCTGTTACAGAAATGTCACTCTATATGTGGCAGTTTTAATCCATTTAGTTCAGCTTTATTTTTATTCTAGTGACTCAAAACAGTTAAAAAAAAAGGAAAACTAAACTGAGGTAGCGGCCCAAACAGGTTGAGCGTGTTAAAAAGTAACCCATGGCATAAACAAAGTGTTTCTAACCTCCCAAATTGTTTTATTTAAAGAAATGGATCATTAAATATACAGATTATTTATAAAGGCCAAAAAGAGTAAAATGCCATTTTTGTTCGCGAGGTTTGGCCAGTTTTGTGACTTTAGTCCAAATGTTTGTTTTTTTGCATCTGAATCCAAAAGGTTTGAAATCTTGCCATTTTCATCCGGCTCGTTAACTCCATCCATTTTTCTCCGTTAAGTCAGGGGTATTTCCGTCTATTTTGTTAAGGGCTTTGAATACTTTTCCATAAAGTGACAAAGACCGAATTGCCCTTTAAGTTAACAAAAAAGACGAAAATGGATGGAGTTAACGAGTCGGATGAAAATGGCAAGATTTCAAACCTTTTGAATCCAGACGGGGAAAAACAAACATTTGGACAAAAGTCGCAAAACTGGCCAAACCTCAGAGACGAAAATGACATTTTAATCGGCCAAAATAATATACTAGAGATGGTTTATGTTTGTGAGTCAACCCAACCCATTTTGATTGGCTCTAAAAGTTAATTCTTTTTTCCAAACCCGAATTGACCCATTATGCCACGTATATGAGTGTGACAAATTCAATGACCAAATAATAGCCTAAAGCTCGAGAGCAATGCCAACATTAATCATGTGTATTTTTAATGTAGTTTTATCGATAAAATTATGTTAAATTAAGAGTAAACTACACGGACGGTCCCTGTTATTAACCAAAATTTTGCATTTGGTCCCTAGCTTTTTAAAAGTACACAGATGGTCCCTGTGGTTTGCACTCTGTAACGCATTTAGTGCCCATCCAACAAATCTAAAGGTTTTAGAAGGTCTAAGTTAGGGATTAAATATGTTACAAAGTGCAAGCCACAAGGACCATCCATGTATTTTTGACAAAAGTTGGGGACTAAATGTGTTATAAAGTGCAAACACAAGGACCATCCATGTAATTTTGGAAAACTAGGGACCAAATCCAAAATTTTGGTCAACCACAGGGACCATCTAATATACTTTACTCTTAAATTAACCTAAATATTTCTTATAAACTTCTACCTTTGTTAATCTCTCTTTAAGTTTCAGATCTTCAGCTGCAGCCAACTCCTGTTTTTCTTCTTTCGATTTCTTCTTTGCTAACCCTTTTACTTTCGCCACGCGTTTCTTTAGAGTAAGCTTCACTTTCTCAGCTTTTGCTTTTGCGCGTCTCTCTGCTCGTATTTGTGCCATTTCTTTTGCTTTTGCAATGTCAGCAGACCGTTGAATTTGTTGAAGAGCAATCTCCTTTTCAATCTTGTCGTAGGTGTCCCAATCAAGTTCTTGCTGACCATACCCGCCTTTCTTAGCAGCTTTTGCAATGCTTTCGGCCCATTTTGATATGAACCTTTCACTTGACCTTTTCCACTTCAATCGCTCTTTCCATTGTTGTGTGATTGTTATGCGTATTTTTTCCTTCGTTTGGTCGCTGCAAAGAAATATATATGTTATATGCATACATCATAGAAAAACTCAAAGATATTTATTTATAAGAGATATGAGCATTCTTCAACAAACTAGCATGTGCGGCTTAAGACTATACTTGTCGAAAAGTAATCCATCAATAATAACTAATAATATAATACTTTAATATATTAGAGTTGTGTTTGTGCAAACCTAATATATTAGAGGTGTGTTTGTGCAAACCTAAAAATGGGAACGAAAAATCATACCTAAGAGTGCGAGGACATTCAGACATTTTCTTTCTTACCTGAAAAGGCACAATGATACATGAAAATTAATAAGTGACGTGTTTACGCAGTCAGACGGAGAATACATGTGCAACATCTATAAAAAAATGCATAAAACAAATTAGAAAAAGAGTTAATTACACAGATAGTCCTCGTGGTTTATTGAAAGTAACACCTTTGAGTACTAACCTTTTTTTTGTGACAGGTTTAGGTTCTATGGGTCCGATTGTGTAACACCTTTGAGTATTAAGGCTAACTGCCGTTAACTTTTCTGTTAAATTAGTGTAAAATGACTAAAAGCCCCTTATATAATTTTCTGTTAGTACTCAAAGGTGTTACTTTCAATAAACCACAAGGACTAACTGTGTAATAACTCAAAGGTGTTACTTTCGATAAACCATGGTGCACAAGGAATGTGGGTCGGGTTCAAACACATAATCATCTGTGACATGAAATAAAACATATTCCAAATACACGAAATCATTACACCGACAGCCCTTACATGACTTCACACCTTGGGGTCTTTTAAAGCTTCTTTAGTTCTTTGACTGATCAACTCACGAGTCTCTGCAAGTCAACACCGTAAACCAATTCAAACCCACCCTAACAAAATCATATTCACCCATTGACCGACAACACAACACCAGGACAGAATACGAAAGTACCTGGAGTATGTTTCTTGCCTTTGTTCCATGGAACTCTCCCTTTATTTGCTAATCCGATTTTCCGTCTTCTTTCTATTTCGTTCTTATCCTTCTCTGACCGTTTTTCAAATACGAAGTTATTTGAATGGATCTTGTTACTGAAATTGAGTTGATCTCTTAATTCAGAGAAGTTTGCAGCTTCCTCTGAATGAGGGTTCCAGCGAAATACTCTGCGTAATTGAAGCCCTCCGAACGATCTAAGAAATACAAATCCAGGAGACATACGGGAATCCAGGTGTGATGTTTTCAGGCAAAGTCGACCGCATTGTACGAAATGGTACAAAGACTGTGGTGTGCAGCTGTTTGGGATTGGAGTCTTGTTTGTGCGAATAACGTACGAATTCCTGAAGAAAGATACAATCATGATGGTAGTTAATTCGGGTATTGTTTGTTACTGTGCTGCATATTATAAAACCCTTCTAGTATTACAAATGCACCTAGTCAAGGAATAATTTTAGCATGCTTAAATATATAACTTGAAATCAATAAAAACCAAGTGGATAACCCTACTGCACACATTGCCATTCTTGCAAACTATATGATACAAATGAGAAGTAATTTAACCGTACACATGAACAATCAACAGAAAATTGTTCTTCAAGCAAGTAATTGAGAAAGAAAATGAGCTTACAAAGGAGAAGACAGCATCTGCATCTCTGAGGCAAAAGGTCGAACAGGTGGCGGGCAAACATTGAAATGAAAGAATTTTATTGAAAGAATCTGTGGTTCTACATACAAACCCAATTGAGAATACAATTTCAATGATTGAATGGATATGGGAGAATCAATTGGTAGAATTTAGGAAGAACTTGATTGTGGTAAAATGACTGGATAGGGAGAAAACCCAGGCCTGTTTTTACTCGCACAACTGAACTTATGAAACCCTCGGGTCGATTACCGGACCCAAATCAGACCTGTTTTGAACCCTTTTTTTTTTTTTTTTTGACACTTCAAGTCAGTGTTTTAAAAACCGGTTTATACTGGTTAAATCGGTTAAACCAAATGCCAAGCTTGACTATCACGAATCATATCGGTAAATTAAGGGGACGACAAAGACGTTGTACCGCGGTATATTGGATTATACCGGTTTAAACCGGTATACCGGTACCGGGTCAAATGTTATACCCGATTAATATCCGAAACGGGACAAGAACTGGAACCGAACCGGCTATACCCAATGTATGATTATAATATCTTTCTTTTAGTGCATTTATTTTAATTTTCTTACATTATGCAATGCATATTTAATAATAATAATAATAATAATAATAAATACGAGAGAAAATAGGGTAATAAAAACGCAATAGAGTAGTAAAAAATATGAAAATATAGATTCTAAAAAGCTCTAAAATAGGGTATAAAATACCCGAAAATAGGGTATTTTATTACCTGAAACCGAACCCTACCCGAAACCAGGCACATAGGGTATGGTTTTTTAATCGGAACCGAACCGGTTATAACAATAACCGATTCCAACTCTTAAAATGAGAAACCGAAACCAGTTCAATACCCGGAACCGATTATTAAAAATACCCGGTTTGTGCACCTCTAGCTCATCTTACGAGTCACAAGAGCCTTAATTGGGTTGCGTATGCACCCCAATACTAAAGCTTAGAGAAACATTGTAAAAGTCTGCGTAAAAGCTGGTGGAAAGATCGTTAGTGTATGCCCACCGCACTACTAATAACACGAATTATAGTGTAAAAAATATCTACATAAAAGTCGTAATATGCCTATATAGTACTATATAATGAAGGAATAGTGTATGTTTAATTTAGTGTGTACGGGTTGCACGGAACATGAATTTACTACTGACGGGCCACACATAGAATAATATTTTAAACATAAAAGAAATGACAAATCTCGAATGGAGCGCACCTTTAGGTCATACCGTGCGTTACACTCAAGAGCGAGGACACTCAATGTTGTACAGGTTGGCACTCCAATTTAAATAAGGTTGGCATATCATGTCAGACACGATAACCTGAGGGGCTGGACACGAACACCACATGGTAACTTCTCGTGTCATTTTTTTCCAAACACGAACTTATTTATAGCATGTTAACACCAAAAGACACAAACCTGTTGATTGAGGGCCATGAATGTAATTATCAGATGTTGGCATGTGGCTGAGAGAGACTATGAGAGAGAGACTATGTGAGACGCAATTTCAAAATTAGGGTTTTTTCAATTGTGAGGCCGCGAAGTATAACCCCCGCCCCACATCCTATTTATTTGTATAATAGTATTATTAACATGTCTTAACGAATGCTTAACATGTTAACAAGTCTTTGACTTGTTTAGACACAAAATTATCTGGCCTCATTGTGTCGACCTGTATGTTTAAGATACGAAACTTGTTAAGGTTGTGTAGGTTTGTGGCGTGTTATTGTGTCCGTGTCTGAAATTGCTAACCCTAACTCTACTCAAAATAAAATACATAACAATAATCTTAGAGATAAATTTTTATCTCAAATACCAAAAATAAAATACATAAAGAAAGAAATTATAATTATCAATTTTTTTGTAACTATGTAAATGATTTTAATTAATCAAATTTTGTATAGTTATTTATGTACATGATTTTGATAATTAATCAAATTTGTATAGTTTTGTGAACATGATTTTAAATAATATTTGTTCCAAATTCACAATGTTCTTGTATCGTCCAAACTATTTTCCTTTTGGAAAATATATTATTGTTATATTTATTTAAGAAATATTCCCTATTTATAGTATTTGTATCTGTTAGACTTTGTTTTGATGAACTTATTTTATCTGTTTATGACTTATTGACTTCTTAAGAAATGAATTTTTGTGAAATGGTGTAGGTAATAATGTGAAAATAAGTTTTTAAGGCATTGAAAAGGAGAAATAAAAAAAGTCACATGGTTATGACTTTTCCAAAAAGCATATAAAAAGGTTAAAAAGTTAATAAGAAGAAATGAAAAATAGGTTATGGGTTCGATTCCTACAATGGGGGTTTTTCTCATCTTTATTGGGTTTCATCCTGAGTTGGTGTATAGGCATTGCCTAGTGAAGATGAATATGATCGGGTGATTCTGCTGGTGACACAATGATACTCCAATTGTCTATTAGTGATCCAAATTTGCCATTCAAAAATAAAAAAAGAGCCATTAAAAAAAAAAAAGAAAGAGAGAAATGGAAAAGCTTGTCCAATCATAACATGTCGTTAGTATAATATCTATAAATAGTCCCTATTTATAGGATTTGTATCAACCGAAAGTTCCATTGAATCAGAATTTTTTTGACAGGGTCACAAAATAGTTAGGTTATAGAGCATTCACATCCAATCCATCAAATTATACGTACATTTCACTAAAAAACAACTCTTATATCAATATATTTCCACTAAAAACAAATACTTTTTCTCTCTCCTTTCAATTAAATAATATTATCATTACATTTTTCTCTAACTTCCACTAACAACCACTTTCAAAATATATTAAAAAATTATAACGGGTGAACAGTGTCCCTCCAAATATACAGATAAACAGTAACATTTTCTCTCTCATCTACTCACAACCACTTTTTATACCCTTTATAATATAAAAACCCCTCCTCACATTATTTGATGGCTAGGATGTGAATGCTCTAAAAAGGTGGGTCAAAACAAATCGTTTAAAAATGAGTCGGGTAAAACCACCTCATACTTAGTCCTTGCGTAGTGGGCGCTATCAGCCCAGATTTTTCAAATATAAAGCCCCATAGCGCCCCGCACACCGCGACGGGCGGCGCTATGGGGGAGAATTTGGTGACAGGCGCGATGGTGATAGCGGCGCCATGGGCTTTCATTTTCAAATTCTGACCAATCACAAAATAGTTAGGTTTTTATAATTAATTAATAAAATTGAAAATTAATAGGTAGGTAATGATGGGTAGGGGCGTTATGACTACGGGCTCAAGTGATATAACGCCCCATAAAGCCCCTGTGTGACGTGGCACGACACGTGTCGCATAACGCCCCACAAGGGGCTTTATGACTACGGATGGCCTTATCCAATTAATGATGTCGTTGTAACTTTTGAATTTTGCAACCCATACAGATTAACTTTTTCTTTACCAATATATACATATAGGAATTATTGTTGGTTAATATTCTTTCTAAAACATTTCTATTTATCTTCATACTAAAATATTTCATACCTGAATTACATTTTTAAAAGAGAGAGTACTTCTAAAAAAAAAAAAAAATTATATTGAATAAGGTAATAATCGAATATTACAGTTAATCAAAATGAATACCAAAAAAACAATAAATCATTTAGTTGAAACGAAAATAAAAGGGTAAAATATCATCTATTGCTGTGCAACTCATACATACTGATTATCTCAATTACAGTGCAGCAACCCGGCCCAATAATATACTATTAACCTAAAATAAATTAAAAAGTCATCTTCTTCACCTCCAAACACAAACACCACCATACTTATAGTATCCGCCACTGCATCGAATACCTTTCTTCCATCCATGGACTTCTTGGAGAAGCGAAAGCGAAAACTTGAAGAAAACGACGTCGTACCTCCACCTCGTGACTTTCTCCACAAAGTCATCAAAACTCTCACACACAAACAACTCTCAGATATCGTTCTAACCGCCTCCCTCCGCCATGCAGACGTACTTAAAGCCGTCCAATCAATCACGGATACAAGTCGTAGCCTCCTCATACGCGGCCTTACCGAGAAAACAACATCCGAAACACTCCGCCAGTATTTCGCAACCTACGGTGATCTCGATCATGCATTTGTAGTTACTACCATGGGCAAGGGTTTCGGATATGTAATGTATAAGCATGAAGATGGCGCCATTAGGGCTTTAAAGGAACCATACAAGTTAATTGATGGGAGTATGGCTTTTGTTCAACTTTCTTCATTAGCATTTAATCCATTTATGGATGGTGGTATGTTTGGTTATGGTGGTGTAGGACAAGGGCCCTCCGTGGGGCATTCGCAGCCCTTACATTCGAATTCGGATGGCTTGTCTTCGTATGGTATCAAAGCAAGTGCCCCAACTGTTCCAGGATCATCAGGTGGTGTAGGACAAGGGCCCTCGGTTCTGAATTCGCAGCCCTTACATTCGAATTCGGATGGCTTGCCTTCATATGGTATCAAAGCAAGTGCCACAACTGTTCCAGGATCATCAGGCGGTGCGTATAAGCCGGAGGTAGTGAATTCGAACAACAAAAGTTCAATGCAGTGTTCTTTTTTTGATGGTGGAGGATATAATGGTAACAGTGCAGCTGCGTTGTCAGTTGCTACGACGGCTGCAGTTCATGTTCAAGGATTAGGTGATAGGGTGAAGCGAGAGGTAGTGAATTCGAACAAGGAAAGTTCAATAAGCAGGGATTTAGGTTTGATATATGGTGTTGGAAAACCTAGTAGTGTTGCTGCATATAGCGGTGGTAATTTTGGTGGATCGGGATTACCTGGCGGACCTGGTGGTGGAGGACAAGGATTGAGGTTAGAGCATTCGCATAGTGTCAATGGTAACGACGTAGCTTCATGGTCAAGCACTACAACTTCTGAAGTTCCTGTTCAAGGGTCAGTTTATAGAGTTGAGCGAAAAGTGAAGAGGGAAGTGAAGCAAGAGATGGTAGATACAACTGCTAAAGTTCAAGGATCAGATGAAAGGGTAAAGCGAAAAGTGAAGCGAAAAGTGAAGCGAGAGGTGGTAGATACAACTGCTAAAGTTAAAGGATCAGATGAAAGGGTAAAGCGAGAGGTAAAGCAAGAGGTGGGAGATACAACTGCTAAAGTTCAAGGATCAGATGAAAGGGTAAAGCGAGAAGTAAAGCAAGAGGTGATAGATACAACTGCTATAGTTCAAGTACACGGATCAGGTGAATGGGTGAAGCGAGAGGTAAAGCAAGAGGTGATAGATACAACTGCTATAGTTCAAGTACACGGATCAGGTGAAATGGTGAGGCGAGAGGTGGTGAACACAAACCAGCAAAGTGAAGCAATGGTGGTGTGGGACGGACGTGATCAGTCTATGGGAATGAGTTCTGGAGATTACTATTGTTTGTCATCTGATTCTGATGACTAATTAATCCAGCAGCAACATAAAAGGTATCTCGCGAGTCGTGACTTTATAAGTGTGGTATTTTTTTTGCTTTTGTTTGTTGCAATGCTCATATATATTCATTCTTACACACATGAACATTGCTTTTGTCATCTGCTTTTGTCCTTGAGGTGTGAGGGTGTCTATGGCTCTATGTGTAACACATTAGTTAAGATAAATAGGTATTTTAAGTCTCATCAGATTTAGAGGCAATGCTTACTTATCTTGCTTTTAGGACACATAGCAGGTTTGCCTCTGCGTTCGTGCTTTTATATGTAAAGGATTACTATTTTTATTGCAACTTTTATGTTTGTATGACCTTTTCTTGTTCTTCGAACCTTAAAATTTCATCTTCTAGTTTGGTTTATGCTTATTACCTGTATTTGTGTAATTAATGTTTGCTGCGAAGAGTTTTGCTCTTAAAGCTCTTTGTGTTAACGATACTTTGAGAGCTGTTATATGATGGTTATGAGTGAATTTATGTTTTGTTCAGGTGTCTGGGATGTGGTTGACTTTAGTGCTTCTGGTGGTTTCATGTATGCAGAATATGTGATTGAAAATTGCAGCTTGAATATGTGTTTATTGCAAGTACTTCTTGTTTGTACAAAGTTTTTGTGGAGATGCACAAAGCACAATCACAGTTTTTATTTAATGAATATTTCATGAAACTACATGGTGAATTGCAGTTTATTAGCCCCTTGATGAAAATTTCTGTTTATATATATTGTTAATCTTTTGATGGATGGTTGTAATGAGGGTGTGATTTCTAACGTGACAAGAAAACGCTGAATGAACCTAACACGAAATTCACAGGTTTGGGTTTAGTCTAAACGGGTTTTGGGCTTACTTATCTTGCTGGACGCATAGCAGTTTTGCCTCTGCGTCATGCTTTTATATGCGATTAATCACTATTTTTATCGCAACTTTTATGTTTGTATGACCCGTTTAAGTTCTTGGCATATTAGAATTTCGTCTTATAATTTGGTTTATGTTTTTACCTGTATTTATGTGATAAATGTTTGCTGCTAAGAGTTATGTTTTTTTAAGTCTTTGTGTTAATGATAATTTAAAAGCTGTGACATGATGGTTATGAGTGAATCTATGTTTTGTTCAGGTGTCTGGGATGTGGTTGACTTTTGTGCTTCTGGTGGTTTCATGCATGCAGCAAATGTGAAAACTGCAGCTTGAATATGTCGTTATTGCAAGTACTTCTAGTTTATGCAAAGTTTTTTGTGAAGATGCACAATCACACTTTTTATTTAATGAATATTTCATCAAACTACATGGTGAATTGCAGTTTATTTAGTAATCAATTAGATTTTCTTAGTCCCTTGATGAAAGTTAAATTATGTTTATATGTGTTGTTAATCTTTTGATGGATGGTTGTAATCAGGGGTGTGAATTCTAACATGATACAAACTGAATGAACCTCGGTCAGTTTTGGGTCGAACCCGCAAATATGTTTAACTAAATGGGTCGTGTTTGGACTCGTTTATGCTTTAGAAAATTGAAATGAAATGTGTTTTGTGTTGTACTAAAACTAATTGGGGATTATGCCAAAAAATTTTAAAAATAAGAGAAATGAGCATTAATTTTTATAATTTAATGTTAAAACATAATTATTTTCATGTACATATGCAATTTTTGCCGTAAATTTGTGATTTAAGAGTATTAATATGCAAAAAAAAAAAAACTAATCGGGTTAATGGCATTTTATTGTCCAACCATGAAGTCTTGTCGTGTTCATGTACGACCAATTTTGTGTAAAGATATTAACCCTAACTCGCACATACTTAAAATCATGTGGTATTTACCCATTAGATTTGCAAATACGAGTAATATCCGGTGACGTAGTAACAATATAAACAATCAGTTACTCCAATTCAAATGAACGTTTTTTAGTGTCTTCCTAATTGTTCTTGTTCATTATCTCTAATTTTTATTTACAAAATCGTCATTTTTCGTAACGTATGTTTGGTTATAATCATGTCGATTGTATGTTGAGTACACTTCGAACATCGCTTCACAGGTATTGTGTTCTTTTCATTTATACTATAACTATTTCCTCAAAGAATCAGCTTAACATTACAAAACTCTTGCAAATCAATCAACATTGCTGTGTTCCATCTACGATATCAAAATTTTCGATAATCCTGCAACAAAACCGCATACAAGATCTCATTCCACGTGTCAGGGACTCCGGGCAAACACCAATGAATGCAATCAGCAAAGTTTTTCGGATCCGATCTTTGTTCTTTTGTCAACAGTTTTCCTTTCCTTTCACCATAAATAGACGCGTGACCATCTTTTCTGTATTCCGACAGTTGAGTAATGTTTAGTACTCTAACATTAACTCGCAACCGTCCCAAAACTTCTTTAACGATTCCCATAATATCAAGATTTGAACCAGTGCCCCAATACGGTCCTTGTATAGGTTGTGACTCGCCGAAACAGTTGCCTCCGTCTCCAGTCTTCCATTCCCAGTTCCTGTAGTTGTTAGATCTTGTTATTAGCATTAACGACACAGGTCGCGAAAAGGGTAATATGGTAAATTACTTACCACAAGTGTGTTGGAGACATGGTCATGAAAAACACTTTCTGATCATGAGTATTGATGCTGGTTTCTATCCAGTTTGCCCATGTTTCCATTGCTATCCTGTATGCTTTGGTTACATTGTACTCCTGGACATTCTTGAGGTTCCCATACCTAGAATGTTTGATCTTTGAGGTGTGGATTTCATATATTGTTCATTGAACGCTTCGTATTTTGTTTAAATTGTAAACTCAGAGTTTCGTATTTGAGTTAACTGTCATTTTCGTCCGGTTATGCCAGTCAAGGCCAAATTTCAAATTTGTACTATTTCCGTCCCTGACGTTCTTGAAACGTATCAATTCCGTCCAAAAAACTAAGGTTGAATCAAATAATTGGACAAACCACAGGGACGAAAATGACAGTTAACTCATTTTTTTTGGACAAAACTAGCATGTTTCAAGAATATTAGGGACGGAAATGATACAAATTTGAAATTCGGCCTGAATTGACATAATTGAACAAACATAGGGACGAAATGACAATTAACTCTTCATATTTTGTTTTAAACTTGTTACACATATACTTTTTTAAAATTTAAAATTATTTATGACGTCATCCAGTTCTTAAAATTGGTCTGACAATAGTAGGGCAGCCAATTCGATAACCAATGCATTTATGAAAACATTGCGGTTTAGGATGAAGAACTTACGTGGCATTAATCGTTGGTTTATACATCCACCACACGTAGCTTTCGAAGACCAAAATATCGACTCCTTCCCATTGTTTGCTGTGGTTGGATATCGAGTCTAGCCTGACTAGCCGTTTCAATACAGTATGGTTCGTTGCATGATCCGAAATAGACTCAACTAGGAAAGGAGCCCAGTAGTACTCAATAGATGCATTGTATTCCTAACATTCAGAAACAACAAAAAATGGGTATTCTGGGAGATTATAACAGAAATATGTGACCATATAATGATGGAAATAAATATTGTAAAAATATACTTGCAAAAGATACTACCTCAGCTCTGAAAATCTTTCTTGGAGGTACCCTTTTAAGAGACTTCTTGCCCTCAGGAATTACAGATTGGACCAAACACACCATTGAGTCAAACATGCCTCTTTGTACTGAGTCCCCTACAAACATGAGTCTTTTATCCCTCAAAATTTCCAACAATTTCAAAGCATTAAACCTGCCAAAACCATAAATTCATCCATGATTAGGGATGGCAAACGAACCCAAGTTTGATGGGTAAACCCGATACCCGAAACACTCGGGATGAGTAATGGGACGGGTATGCCAGTACCTATGAGGTTAGTTTAAAAATTTTCGAGAATATGGGACAGGTTTGTGATTCATCCATGATTAGGGATGGCAAACGAACCCGAGTTTGATGGGTAAACCCGATACCCGAAACACTCGGGATGAGAAATGGGACGGGTATGCCAGTACCTATGAGGTTAGTTTAAAAATTTTCGAGAATATGGGACAGGTTTGTGATATGGTATTAGGTGATGCCCGAGATGATTACTCGAGACAAACATACCCATTTACCCGAACCATACCCATAAACATTTTCAATCGTTTTTATTTTTTTTATTTGCTCTTGGGTGATAGAGTAATCTACCAATCCACTAATTTTTAGTTTTCATATAACTCCCTTGAGTAATAAAACTAAAATTAAAATAGTAACAAATGTATTTGAAAATTGTTTTTAACAAATAAGGGGTATATCCGACAGTGGCGGAACTAGCTCAAAAGGTTAGGGGTATCCTCATTTTTTTTAGGATCAGGGGTATCCTTTATATAATAGAAACGGAGTTGAGAGGTATTTTTACACTACGGAAATGGAGTTAAGGGGTATTTTTACACTATGGAGACGGGGTTGAGGGGTAGCCCGTGCTACCCCTATTTACACTCTAAGTCCGCCACTGATACTCGATACTAGATGGGTATTTGGTTGGGTATGAGATACAGTTTTACATAGGTGTAGAACTGAGATTACCAATACCAGTCCCAAACCCGTTCTTTGCATAACCATGGTATGAATCTATGATTTATGAACATCAACCAAGAAAAATAATCAAATAAAAATCTGTTTTAACTTTGACTTTAGACTTTGACCTTGGTAAATTGCACCCATCAGGTTGCCATTTCCAGTTCTGATAATATGAATCAGGCCTCCCATTTTTCAGGCAAGTCACTTGCTTAACCAAAAGTGGACAACTTTCTTCTGTGTAGAGTGGGTGAGACACATTGTCCCAAACCCATTTCCCTTCAAATATATTGCACCCCTTTTCGATAATTTCGTCGTTAGAAACACGAATAGGCCGTCTCACCACCCGATATCCACCACCCGGCTGCCAAAAAAACGAGCGGCTGTGGTGGCTGTTTTTCAAATTTTCAAGAACAATTCGCAGAGACGCGATAAAAAGAAGCGACACAAGCGCAGCTGGGAAGATGAACTGGTTCCGGCGATCGGTGGAGGGTAAAATTGTCATTTTGAGGGTGGTTGGTTAAGTGCATGAATGGAATATAGTGTGGTTATATTTGTGTCAATAAGAAGTGAGATAGTTGCATTGGGTTGCAAGCAATAGATAACAACTTCATGCAACAACCGGTTGGTGATTAGTAAGACTTCAAGTATGGTGTTTGTATGTGTTAATGAGGTTTGTTCAATAAAGTATATTTGTTGTATATTATTATTACTATCTTTTTGTGGAATAAATATAGCCATCGGAGGTGACAGCTTTGCTTCCTCTGACTGGTAGATAAGTAGTAACGTAAACTTTTGTCAAGTAATGTTCAAGTCAAACTTTGTCAAGTTCGAATGAGGTCTCACTCGTAGCAGTCTCTCTATCCTAAGGGTAGAGGTAAGGTTGTCTACATCTTACCCTTCTCAGACCCTATCTTAGCTTTGCTTGTGGGATTTACTGAGTATGATGATGATGATTATGATGATGTCAAGTTCGAATGGCAATATGATGTTAAAACTTGACATCTTGAATTTGAATTTAACTATCCTTCGGAAATTTGTCGGTAAATGGGGTCATGGGTGATTTTTCACCCACAGATCCGAGACATTTTGTATTGATGGATCAGTAATGGTATGTTCACCGACGAATATTTTCACCGATGGACAGTGAATGATTGCCGACGGCGATTACTACTTATGTATTTTATGTGGGAGTTTCTCTTCCATGTCGGAAGTGCATCTATGATTTCCGACATATTAGTGATCGGGGCATGTTTTTTTTTTTTTTTGAAATTGACCAATTCTTCGTTGATCTATCGATGTTTGTCTACCGGTAATAATTTTATCACTGAAAGTCAATTTGCTAGTCGATGTTTGTTTACCTCTTATTTAAAAGTCTATATAAGCAAGCTTACAACTCTTATTGTTGTTTTAGGGGCGTGGCGCCTCGGACTCTCATTATTGTAGCAACGTCAAGTTCAACATTAGACTACACGTACAGTCTACACAATCTAACATATTTATATTAGATACTTTTGAAAAAGACTCATCAAGATACTAAACTAAGTAGATGTCTAACCTAAAAGTTACTCAAGCCCGTGTTGGCTCGTTTTACAGCCAACATTATGAATGAAAGATGATGTCGGATATGTAAAGATGAAGGACGCCAACATTGTACTATCTAGTACGTGTAAAACGAGGTTCAAGTTTTGTAACACAAGTCGTGTCACTCAATTTTATATAAGCGTTTACTCAAATTTAACAATTAATCTAGTCATTGATGTGATAAACCACATCACACCTAAGTTTCTCAGGCAATAAGTGATCCGAATCTTTAAACATAAAACAATGTTGAGATAACTTTAGTTGTTGTACAATAGGCAATAGGTAGGCCTATGCATAAATACAAGTATACAACTATAAGGTAGTTGTGTCGCATAAAACAATGAGGTTTGCTATTTGGCTTCTTAATTATGATACTACATATTGTTCGGATCTTGATTGTATGATCTTAGGATTTTTTTAAACAAAAATGTGTCATCTTGGTATAAAAGTATTGAAGTACATTTCGTAATGTTTGCAACACAATCAAAGTTATTAATAACCTAATTTAGCGATCTAAATCTTTATCAATTGTATTATACTAGGTTAGAACCCTGTCTATTACACGGGTTGAATAAATAAATATTATCGTAAAGAAATAGTTTTAAGAAATATAATATCATTAATTTGTTGCTTATAATTATTATGAGATTTATAAATAACTAAGTAGGTTAGTACTTTTTTACTAATATATAAGTGAGTGATACGTAACATTCTTTGGAAACCCGTATATTACAAAGGCTGAATATAAAAAAATTATGTAAATTATAAACTTTTTTAATTAGTTATTACATGTTTATTACAAACCCATGTACTACATGGGTTGACATTATTTGGAATCGTTAATTATTAAAAAGGGATAAATGTCTAATTAATTATTAAAAAGTTAACATTTTTAGTTATAATATATGATGAACCCATTAGACTGTATTACAATTAATAACATCTTTCAGTTAAATTTATCCATTTCAGTTAACTTTCAGGTACTACACAAACCCGTGTTATGATTTGTAACTAATTAAACTTTTTTAACCTTTTTAATTAATTAATTATTTGGAATCATTTATTAACTAATTTTATTTTAAATATTAAAGATAAGTGATATTCATGTGTTAATTAATTCTTAAAAAAGTTACAGAAAATAAAAATATTTTTTTAGGTTAAAAAAGAGAATGTCATTAGCATTAAATATTGAAATATTTTATTAGAAGATTAGATTTAGGTATTCATAAATTTTAGATTTAGATACACATAAATATAAATATAGATATAAATAGGTATTGATATTTTTAAGCCTGTAAACGAACCGAACAAACACGAACATATGCATGTTCGTGTTTGTTCATTTAACTTTAACCGAACAAGAACACGTAACCGAACACATTTTTTTGTTTGTGTTTGTTCATTAAGAAATCGGGCATGTTCGTGTTCGTTTATGTTCGTTCGTTTAAAGCCTAAACGAACAGTTCACGAACATGAACGAACACAAACAAACATAAATTAACATGATTAAACAAACATAAACGAACACAAATGAACGTGATTGAACAAATATAAACAAACACAATTTAACATTAGTGAACACAAACAAACAAGTCTAATATATTACAGTTTATCCAAAAACACATCTAAATTTGGGTTCATAGATGTTAAAATTAAGTAGGTTTTTATATAAATATTAAGTAAGTGATCAGTTACGATCTAAGAAAAAGTTTAAGATTCATTGTTTTACTAGAAAACTTAATTACTAATTAGTTAGATTTATATAAGTAGTTAGAAAAGCTAATATTCGTTTAAATATAACTATTGATGTATTTACTTAAATCTAAACGAACATAAACGAACGTTCACGAACATAAATGAACGAACGTTCACGAACATTAATGAATGAACACGAGGTGTGTTCATGTTCGTTCATTTAATTAAATGAACAAAATTTCTTGTTCGCGTTCGTTCGTTTATTAAATAAACGAACATAAACGAACTTCCCGCCGAACAAGTTCATGAACAGTTCATGAACGTTCGGTTCGTTTACAGGCCTAGATATTTTATTTAGATAGCAATATAATAATTAACTTTAATTAAAATTAATCATCCATAATTAAGTAGAAGATAAAAGATTTAATTAAAAAGTAATTATCCATAAGGCCTTTGGGTATGCTTTAACCTAAGTTAACTCCACCTAAGTGACACATCAACTTTTGTTTCCTCATTTCACTTTGTCTTACTCTAAGGAAATGGTTTAACATGTTAACACATAACTTATTTAATGCACTTTAACATTAGGTTTTGTCTAAAAAAGAAAATAATAATTAATTCAATCTCTTAACATTGGGTTAACATGTTAACACATAACTCATTTAATGCACTTTAACACAAGTAGGGAGTGATTTACAATGTTAGTTAACATGTCATGTCATTGTTAACATCTAGATGTTAGAGTACACCCCATGGCCTAATTAAGTAGAAGATAAAGGCATGAAAATAGAAACATAGATAGCTTTAATGAATGACACCTACCACTATTGATTTACTTTATTATATAATACTAGCGGTAAGACGCGTGTGCAAACACAGGTCGTTTCTTAAAAAACCACGAATACTACATTTAAGTATGCTGTTAGGAAAATAGAATTAAAAGAGTATTGATGTATTGTAAAATACATCTTTATTCGCGTCCGTTTTAGTCGTTAGATATTTCGTTTTTGTCCGTTTTTTAGCGTAGAATGTACATACTTTTGATATTTTGTGTTTTCCAGGTCTTTGCAGCCAAAAGGAACAGAAACGAGGTGAAATCTGGAAAGGCGAAAGGCTGGAACGGAAATCGAGGAACTCGGGAGCGAAAACGGAGTGAAAATCAATACTGGAGCATTGAGGCGGGCCACGTAAGTTTATAATCACCTTTTACGCGGGCCGCCTGAACTTAAAACTTGAATCCGGGTGATACATTGAAGCGGGCCGCGTAAACTCACCCTTGTTCTTTACGCGGGCCGTGAGGAAGCTGTATACGTGAACCGACTTTGAATCAGCAACGGCTATAGGGTTTCTTGAGGTTATTTAACATCATCATCATCAACAGCCGTAAGAGGGACGAATTTTGGGAGTTCTTGAGCGCCATTGGAGTCTGATTGAAGGTTTGGAGCATCTTGGGAAGCAAGGAATCATCGGGTAACATCTTGGAGCGATTGGGAGTGAAGATTACGGGTTTAAACTTCCTGTTTCTTTGTTTTTCGTTCGTTTTATATTATTGCATGATGAATTCAGAATCTAGAATGATTGATACGTTGTTTCTAATTATGTTTTCCGGCTAAAACCCGTTAACTACCTAGGCTAATGACTATATCTAAATAAAGTTTGAATCTTTATTCGATTTTTGTCGTGGTTGTGGGTTTTTCTTGTATTGTAAAAGCTTCGGGAATTTAACTTGGTGCATATGTGTGCTTGACGATTTTTTTATTATTGTTTATTGCTTCGTATAATCCTTGGTGACGGTATTTATCACGGAATAGGGTTGTGCTAGGGTTCTTGATTTAGGTGACGGTCTTTATCACATAATAGATCATTAATACTTTAGGGTGAAAACGCGTAAGTAAACTTAGAAGTAATATTCAGTAATTTAATAAAATCAAGTGTGCTGCTAAACTCGTCGCTGAGAGGCTCGAGGGTATTAATAGGTCTCGGTTTGGTTATAAGTTCTTAACATTCCATTGTCTATTAAACCAAGATTAGAACCCGTAGTTGCTTTAGATGTTCGCGCTGAGAGGTAGAGCGTCTTATATAGGCACTTTCAAGAAACTAGAGGACTGAGAGGAAATCTAGAAAACCGGTAAGCGTAACAGCCTAGGTAGTGCCACAAGAATCGCCTTGAGAGTGTTTGAGGGGCTTAGTGGTGTCTTAATAGGTTTAGTATCCAAAGATCCCGGTTCCACACCACAAAATCATCGAATAGAGATCCATTCTGAGTTTAGCTTGCGTCTAGCCTAGGTAGTCTTCATTCATCACTGGTCAAAGTCTTCGTTAGAGTTCGTGTTAGTCATTTAGCTAATCTAGTTTTTCATTTCTTGCATTCTTAGGATTTTTAGAACCCCCCCCCCCCAATCAACAAACAAATAGTTTGAGTCGTGTCAGTCTTAGTCTTTATAGAGTCTTAGCGTAATCCTTAGAGTCTCGTGGGTTCGATACTCGGACTTGCTTTAGCTTTACTACATTGATAGGTACACTTGCCGGTTGTGTGGTTTAGGGTTTAGATCGAGTCTTAGTTTATAAATTTAAAGCTTAGAGTGTCTAAATTAGGGTTAATTTTAGTTGTTTTTGTTAAACCACTTTGTGCACATCAAGTTTTTAGCGCCGTTGCCGGGGATTCTTTGGTGATTGCGTTGATTACTTTGTTTGGACTTGGTTGACATATTACATGCTATTTGTGTTCGTTGAGTCGTAGGAGTCTAAAAAATTATAAAAATCAAAAAATATTTGCTTTAGTGTCTTTTCTAGATTAGTGAGTCGTTGTTAGAGTCTTCTCGCTTGTTCGTATTTGGTTGATACCCCATACGCGTTCACAGGGACCTCCGCCGAATCCGCTTACGATCAAGTCGTCCGTTTCGTCTTTTGCGTCCGAGGTAAGTTCTTCTAGTTCTTCTTCGTTTTCGCAGTCCACCCCCGCTTTCGATTTCACACCGAAGCCATCACCACACAATTCCCCACCACCCTCCCGTTCTCGTACACCTAGTCCTCCACCCGTAGTTCAAATGGAGAACCGCACCGTTTACCAGCAGGCTACCACCGGTTTCACCGGCGCTACTTCACCCATCACCCTTCCGAACATCGCGAATGATAGGTCTTGGCAGATTCCTTCCTACATCATGACAGCTATCACCAATTCGTGCCAGTTCCATGGTCGTGACGACGAGGATGCTCCCGCTCACATAAATCACATCACTCGTCTTTGTGGCACCTACTCCATAGAGGGTGTCAATCTAGATGCTAGGTACCTACAGGTCTTCCCTTCTCTCTCGCTGGACGCGCAACCGTCTGGTTCGATTCTCAGCCCGCGGGCACTTTCACTACTTGGGCAGGTCTTCGTGATGCTTTCTTAGCCAAGTACTTTCCCCCAGCCAAGGCATCTCGCCTTCGTGACCAGATTCACTCCTTCCGTATGGAGCCTGATGAGCCGTACCACTTAGCTTGGGAGCGGTTTCAGACGCTTCTTTCTCGTTGTTCGCAGCATGGTTTGTCTGATTGGGCGTTAGTTGAAAAGTTCTACAATGGTCTTACTCCTGAGATTAGAGCTCGTTTTGATACTTCAGCAGGAGGGCAGCTTATGGGAAAGAAGACGGTGAATGAGTGTAATGATTTGTTCGAGAGCTTCGCACACTCTGATATGGATTACAGCACTATCAGCAGGACTTCCATTCCTGTTCCTACCACCTCGGCCGGTCGAGGGGTAAACCAAGTTAGCTTGGATCCATCGGTAGCTGCTGTAGTCGAGAATTTGAGGCAAGAGATGAGGAAAGAGATGAGGCAAGAGTTGAATGAGATTAAGAAAAAAGTTGATAGGTGTGAGGTTTGTAGGGGAGGTCACGACACACTCGATTGTCCCACACTTACGTTAGAGCAGATAGAGTACATAGCCGGTCAGTCTAGGGGTCCCATGAATCTGTTTAATTCTAATTCCAATTACAACTCCAACTGGCGCGGTAGTGGCAATGATAGTAGTTTTCGTTCTTCTGGCAATCCTCCTGGTTTTCCATCTGGTCAGTATCAAAATAGGGGGCCAGGTCTTTACACGAGTAGTGGTTCGGGTCAGAGTGGTCAGTATAGTGGTTCAGGAGGTCAGTTTGCTAGTGGGGGTCGAATCAAGAGGGTCAAGGTAGTGGAAAGGCTTCAGAGGGAAATTTGAGTAAGATAGAGGAGATGTTAGCCCAGATGATGACACAGAATCAGGCAAACCAGAAATACCTAACTGAATTTATTCAAACTCAAGAGCAGATTAATAAGAGTCACGATCTTCAGCTTAAAAATCAAGAGTCCACTCTTTTAGATCTTAAGAGAACAGTAGGGGATATATCTAGACAGTTGAGAGAATACCCTTCTGGTCAGTTTTCAGGTACCACTCACCCAGTTAATCATTCTGTGAAAGCTATTACGACCCGCAGTGGAAAGAGTTTGGGAGAGTTTGTGAGAGAGAGAGTTGAGGAAGAAGAAGATGATGAGGTAGATGAGGAGATCGAGATGGAGGCTCCAGGCAAGGTGCACATGAGGCTAGACCCAGCAAGTAACGCACATGCCGAGAAGTCGCCGGTAGAGAAGAAAGTGGAGAAGCAGCCGACGAAGGTTCGGCTATCGCCAGTGATTGTTATTTCTCGCCTTCCGTTTCCTGCCCGTGCTAGGCAACAGCTATATGCTAGGGAATACAAGAAATTTCTTGAGATGTTCACCCAGCTGAAGGTGAATCTTCCGTTCATAGAGGCCCTGAGATCCATGCCAAAATATGCCAAGTTCCTTAAGGATTTTCTCAAGCGTAAGGATAGGGTAGGTGAGTGTTCTAGTACTCCATTGAATGGAGAGTGTTCCGCAGTGATTTTGAATAAACTTCCTGAGAAACTTACTGATCCAGTCATTTTCACGATTCCATGTTTGTTTGGTGGTGATGTTAAAAACCACGCGTTGGCAGACCTTGGTGCTAGTATTAATTTGATGGCATATTCATTTTACGAAAAACTACGCCTTGGTGATTTGAAGCCAACTCATATGACTCTCTCGTTAGCCGATAAGACAGTTAAGTATCCTAGGGGGATTGTAGAGAATTTGTTAGTGAAAGTGGACAAGTTTGTCTTTCCGGCTGATTTTGTAGTGCTAGATATGGAGGCCGATGATAAAGTGCCGTTGATTTTAGGGCGCCCGTTTTTGAACACTGCTAAAGCACTTATAGATGTCTTCTTAGGTACAATCACACTTAGAGCGGGCGACGAGTCGGTAGTTTTTAAGGTGAATAACGCAAGAGGGCCGAGTGAGAGGGTCGAGGCGATAGCGTCGATGGAGGAGAGTGAGAAGAATGAGAGAGATGAGAAAAAGGTGGTGAGTGAGCCGAGTCTAGAAAAGGTGTTAAAACCCAAGTGTGGGGATCCACCTGATAGGAGAGTCGAGGAGTTGGAAGAGAGAATGAAGAGGTTAGAATCTAACTTAGCGACACTGAGTAAGGCTCAGTGTGGGGATAGGTACAAAGATGAAACATATACATTCAAACCGGCCGATGACGAGTCGAGGGAGTATGAGAGAGTTAGGAGAGATGCGGGCAATGTTAGGAATGGTAATGCTACGGCCCGTAAGAGTTGGTATGGAGGTGAGTTGCGCTTGTATGATCCTCCGTGAGTGCGTGAACAGTTATGACCCACTTGTAGAGTTTGTATTTTGAGTCGTAGTTCGTGTCGTGTCGTTAGTTAGGTTGTTAGTGTCGTTTGCGTCGTTTCGTATTTTTTGCGTCTTCCGTGTGTCGTAAAAGTTTTTGCAGGTACACGCTCCTTCACGAAGGCCGAACTCAGCAGATGAACGGTTCCCAGGTACATTTACAGTTCAAAACGACAAAAATAGGTGCAGGGGGCATTTTGGGAATTAATAAAAATCAATTAAAACACATCTGCTGCTGCTGTCATGAAATTTTTTGTTGTTTACTGTCCTCGAGGCCCGTTTCAAACATGCTCTCACGTTAACGCGGACCGCTTGGACTTAAAAGACCGTTTGAAAATCTTGGACGCTCGCGGCCCGCCTCAACTTACCCTAAACATTACGCGGGCCGCGTGAGTCATGTATGTCAATGAACATCAGGTTGTGGCCCAAATTTGGTTTCACTTTTTAATACAACCCACCACCATACTCATCCGCCCATTACATCATAATTTCCATCATCACCACCACTATTTTTCTTCACCATACCATCACCGTCGCTGGTTCGAGTCGTCGAACACGAGGTATGTGCCTGCATTATGCTTTTGTTATGTGTACTATGGGTCTAATTTAGTAGTTTTTGAGTCAGTCGTTTGTTTCGAGTCGGTATTGCTTTGGTGTTTGCTTGTTTTTGTTTATGCAGGTTTGAATATGTGCCACCCGTACTCAATCTCCATTCGGGTGATTTTGGAGCTGCTTTTCAATTTCAGGCATTTATCAAGCGTACTAGTTAGTGTCAAAGCCGATCGCGAACGAAATGCTATACGATCGAGCTGGATTGGACGAAAGTTTTGAAGCTTACGCGTTGTTATATAACCCGCTAAGTCCTTTCCGATTTGCCCTTGTTTTTTTATTTCTTATTTATTTTTAGTTTTTGAGTCGATTTCCATCCTACATTGAGGGCAATGTAGAGTTTAAGTGTGGGGATGGGAAACTATCGTTTAATGTCTAGTTAGTAGAGTCTTGAGTTATAAAAAGTTGAAAAAAAATTCAAAAATCCAAAACAAATTAAAAAATAGAAAAATGTCTTGAAATAAGGAGTTTGCAAAATAAAAACGGAAAATGATAGAAAAGTCGGGTTTTTATTCGGGTTCAAATAATAATAATATGAGATAAAATAATCGTGCTTGTGTCTAGTTTGGGATGCGCGGGTAGGCTCGGTTCGGTTCTGGGTTCCTTTGATTTAAAATATACCTAATTGTCGGTCTACTAGTGGGTTCTCATCTAGGGAGAGTGGGGAAACTGAAACCGCCAAAAATAGTATAAGAGATGCCGTTATAAGCTAAGATCGTTAGAGTTTTTAGTCATTATCTCGTTGAAAAAGAAAAAGAAAAAAATATAAAATAAGTAAGCTAGAAACTAAATGAAAGTAACACAGGTCTATGTAATCCGAGTTGGGGATAGCGACTCTACAGCCGGAATGCCTCTGGGATGTGTGAAATCGAATTGCCGAATAAAAGTACCGAAACCTAAGTAATATGTGGTTGGGGATAGTGACTCTACAGCCGGAATACCTCTTGGTTAGGGAAAGCATCGTCTAGACTCACGAGAGAAAAAAAAAGAAGCAAAGAAAAAAAAATAGATTTGATTTTAAACTCTCTGGATCTTGGTATAAGGCGGTTAGGAAATAACCCAGTGGTTGTTCCTTTTGTCCTATAAGCTTGAGGGGGGATTAGGTGGACTTGCAATTCTTAGCGTGAGACCCTAGGTAAATTGACCGAACTTGAACTAAATTGCATGATAAGGGCTCGGAACCGGGTTGGGTTTAAGAGGATCGAAATACTTGCAATCGCGACTAACATGAGTTTTGCTTTTAATAAAATAACTTATACTTTGGCCCGTTCGACTATTCCGACTATGATTCCGTTTGCATAATTCTTTTTCGAGGACGAAAAAAAGATTAAGTGTGGGGATATTTGATGTATTGTAAAATACATCTTTATTCGCGTCCGTTTTAGTCGTTAGATATTTCGTTTTTGTCCGTTTTTTAGCGTAGAATGTACATACTTTTGATATTTTGTGTTTTCCAGGTCTTTGCAGCCAAAAGGAACAGAAACAAGGTGAAATCTGGAAAGGCAAAAGGCTGGAACGGAAATCGAGGAACTCGGGAGCGAAAACGGAGTGAAAATCAATACTGGAGCATTGAGGCGGGCCGCGTAAGTTTATAATCACCTTTTACGCGGGCCGCCTGAACTTAAAACTTGAATCCGGGTGATACATTGAAGCGGGCCGCGTAAACTCACCCTTGTTCTTTACGCGGACCGTGAGGAAGCTGTATACGTGAACCGACTTTGAATCAGCAACGGCTATAGGGTTTCTTGGGGTTTTTTAACATCATCATCATCAACAGCCGTAAGAGGGACGAATTTTGGGAGTTCTTGAGCGCCATTGGAGTCTGATTGAAGGTTTGGAGCATCTTGGGAAGCAAGGAATCATCGGGTAACATCTTGGAGAGATCGGGAGTGAAGATTACGGGTTTAAACTTCCTGTTTCTTTGTTTTTCGTTCGTTTTATATTATTGCATGATGAATTCAGAATCTAGAATGATTGATACGTTGTTTCTAATTATGTTTTCCGGCTAAAAACCGTTAACTACCTAGGCTAATGACTATATCTAAATAAAGTTTGAATCTTTATTCGATTTTTGTCGTGGTTGTGGGTTTTACTTGTATTGTAAAAGCTTCGGGAATTTAACTTGGTGCATATGTGTGCTTGACGATTGTTTTATTATTGTTTATTGCTTCGTATAATCCTTGGTGACGGTCTTTATCACAGAATAGGGTTGTGCTAGGGTTCTTGATTTAGGTGACGGTCTTTATCAGATAATAGATCATTAATCCTTTAGGGTGAAAACGCGTAAGTAACCTTAGAAGTAATATTCGGTAATTTAATAAAATCAAGTGTGCTGCTAAACTCGTCGCTGAGAGGCTCGAGGGTATTAATAGGTCTCGGTTTGGTTATAAGTTCTTAACATTCCATTGTCTATTAAACCAAGATTAGAACCCGTAGTTGCTTTAGACGTTCGCACTGAGAGGTAGAGCGTCTTATATAGGCACTTTCAAGAAACTAGAGGACTGAGAGGAAATCTAGAAAACCGGTAAGCGTAACAGCCTAGGTAGTGCCACAAGAATCGCCTTGAGAGTGTTTGTGGGGCTTAGTGGTGTCTTAATAGGTTTAGTATCCAAAGATCCCGGTTCCACACCACAAAATCATCGAATAGAGATCCATTCTGAGTTTAGCTTGCGTCTAGCCTAGGTAGTCTTCATTCATCACTGGTCAAAGTCTTTGTTAGAGTTCGTGTTAGTCATTTAGCTAATCCAGTTTTTCATTACTTGCATTCTTAGGATTTTTAGAAACCCCCCCCCTAATCAACAAACAAATAGTTTGAGTCGTGTCAGTCTTAGTCTTTATAGAGTCTTAGCGTAATCCTTAGACTCTCGTGGGTTCGATACTCGGACTTGATTTAGCTTTACTACATTGATCGGTACACTTGCCGGTTGTGTGGTTTAGGGTTTAGATCGAGTCTTAGTTTATAAATTTAAAGCATAGAGTGTCTAAATTAGGGTTAATTTTTGTTGTTTTTGTTAAACCACTTTGTGCACATCAAGTATATTATTAGAAATACAATTACTTTTTTGGGAACAATAGTGTAATCTAATTGCTTGATTATAGCAGACATAATATTACAAATGACAGGTGCATCACTTATTAGTTTGTATGTTGATTCTAAGAACTGAATACTCATGAAGAAGTTTACTCTGCAAGTCTAAATTACACATTAATTTGTATGTTGATTCTAAGAACTTGAATGCAGTCTCCCAAGAGCTTCAGAAGATTCCGATCCTTAAGTTTAGCAATGCATACAACTTCATTCTTGAATTCATCAAGCCCCTGCCGAGAGGATTTTGATAGTCGCTTCTCAGCAATCTCTTGTCCATCTTCTAGCACACCCTGGTGTATCAAGATTGCCAAAGTTGTTTAGTGTGTACTTATGCAGATATAAATTCATATCATTTACCTTGTAAACTGGTCCAAACCCTCCTTCTCCCAGCTTGTTGATGCCCAAAAAGTCATTGGTCGCCCTAGAAATATTAGCTTACCTTAACAACGGCACCTCTGCACTTCTCATTTGGCTTCTGTTGCTTTCATAATCTTTATTAAGGATCTTTTTAGCTCTATCTAGAAAATATATCAATGAGACAAAAAAACTTATTTTTAAACAGTATTGATTATAAGGCATTAACTTATATCTATAGCAACTCAGATCAATATTACTTGCCTTCTTTCTCTACATCCGATCTCTTCTTCCATTTTCTCCCTAATGTAGAGGGTCAATATGAGGCCCAACTGAGACATCACTACTGATGTTGACAAAGTAACTACCATAACTACCCGTTTCTTTCTGTTGGAGCTGGAATGGAGGTCTAGAAGATTTCACAATGTCCAATGAAACACTATATTGTCAAGTTTACAGCAATAAAAAAACAACTTGTCTTGTCTACAATTTTTCTTATGTTCAGCAGTTATTTTACTATGTAGATCGCATTTAAATATCATAAACAGGTATTCAATTCACTAAACATGGTTAAACATGAAATGAATTAGTTTAGTCAACTATTGGCTTACCTGATAATTCCGAGGCCGCAAGTCTAACGTAAAGATCTTGCCTGTTTGTTGAAAACTGTCGGACATCAATCAAATCCCCAAACCATAGCAAGCACCCAACTCCACCTGGAGTAATGTTTGGATTTGCATACGCGGTGCACGTTGAGTGAAACTGAAGGAGAAATTGAGATTTCGTTGAAAGAAAAATTAGGGTTTTGTTGTGCGAAGTCAAACCAATTTGATAACACAATGAAAAACAACCACAATTCAAATTAGACGTCTAACATTCACCAAATTTTAGGCTAAATTTTAAAGCAATTTCATCATATATTACTCAAATTATACATAGTCAAAGTCATACCAATTTGATTAGATATTGATAATACAATAAAAAAAACAACCACAATGCAAATTAAATATCTAACATTCACCAAAATTAGGGCTAAATGTTTGAAGCAATTTGATCAAATACTAATAGTCCTCAAACTTTCACCAAAATTAGGGCTCAATTTGGAAACGAATTGATCACATATTACTCAAATTAGACCGTTTAAATTCACGATTTGAACTATATATACAAACAACGATCAATTAACAGTTTCCTATGAAATTAAAAATAAACACTCACGGAGAAACATTCCGATCAAAACTTCCGGCAACAGCAAGCAGCTTCTTAGCCGCCTGAACAACTTCCGACAACATATCTTACTTGATTTTCTACAGTAACAAATCATTGCTGTCATATATCCCTAACATGTCCTACAAAATTCTGCTTCAGAACTCAAAACATGATTCAAAAGTGTTAACTTCCTACTTAGGCTAAATGTTTGAAGCAATTTGATCAAATACTAATAGTCCTCAAACTTTCACCAAAATTAGGGCTCAATTTGGAAACGAATTGATCACATATTACTCAAATTAGACCATTTAAATTCACGATTTGAACTATATATACAAACAACGATCAATTAACAGTTTCCTATGAAATTAAAAACAAACACTCACCGGAGAAACATTCCGATCAAAACTTCCGGCAACAGCAAGCAGCTTCTTAGCCGCCTGAACAACTTCCGACAACATATCTTACTTGATTTTCTACAGTAACAAATCATTGCTGTCATATATCCCTAACATGTCCTACAAAATTCTGCTTCAGAACTCAAAACATGATTCAAAAGTGTTAACTTCCTACTTAGAAGTAATACAAAATGATCAAGTTTCAAAGGAAATATTGAATATTTGATACATCTTGTTCTAGACATATATCGAAGCTGGCATATATCCCCTTTTAATTTAAATGTGTCTGAATCTGTGTTCATTCCTATCAAATTCAACAAATAAAACAATGAAACTCATTAGTAAAATTATTGTAAACCAAACTTACAAAAAGAGTAATGTCCATGTGGTTTCCTCGTGTCCTACATCTTCAATCTCACTATTGCTTGCCGGAAAGTTGAAATCCGATTATTTGAAAACCCTTAAGAAACCCCTTTTGGGGTTTTAATAATTTTGAAAATGAATTTTAGAGAGAGAGAAAGTTGAGCTTTTTATACGTCTGTTGTTTAAAATTTGAATCTGGAGCCATGTTTAAATATTTAATTTGGAGCCAAAATTTTGAATGGGTAGTGGTTTTAATTGCAGATGTTTGAATTTATAACATAGGTTGAAATTTGGAGATGGCAATGGTTTGATGGCAGACCTTTGGAATTTGAATGTGGGCCACCTTTGAATTTTAAAGTCTTTTAATATTAGGTTTTATGATGTAAAAATGACATAAGAAAATCCTTGTTGGATATCCTCTCCAGCTGACACATCTGCTTTTCTTATGTCACTAAGATTTCTCCTTTTATAGAAAGTATAGATAGATATAGATACAGATTATTGCTTTCGTGTTTAGACTACAAGGATTTTAATTTTTTTTTATTAAATTAGTGTATAAGTAATCCTAAGTAAGAATTCAACAAAAATAAGAACTCTTTAAGCATTTATGAAAACTAGTATTTTGCCCGCCGCGCGTTGCGGCGACGCGCGACGGGTGGAAACATATAGTAAGACAAAACACGATTCGTAAAACACAGTGCATAAAAGACAATTATAAAAAAAATGTAAAACACAAAGGTAGACACAAAGTGTAAAACACAGTGCCTAAGACATTTCGTAAAACACAATGCATTGACATTTGGAAAAGTAGGAGTTGTAGTCTAGGGGTTACAATTGCAATTTTTTTAAAGTTGGGCGGGTGTAAAAATGGAGTAATAGTGTAAGGGATAAAAAATCAAAGTCTAAAAAAGACAGTGTAAAAGTATAGGGGTGGTGGCAAAAATGTGTGAAAGATGAAGGGGTGTTGATTGAAATATAAAAGAAGAGGGTTTGTGGCGTAATTATGTAAGAGCTAAGGGGGTGATGGTGAAAAACCAAAGTAGAGGGCTGGTGCTGACAAAGTTTGAAAGATGATGCTGTGGTTTTGAAAATTCAAAGTAGAAGGTTTAGGGACTAAATTTGTCATTTTATGAAACTTTAAAGCTACCAAAATCAAAGGGCTAAAATTGCAATATCGTTAAAGTACAGGGGCTGGAAGGCAAAGTCGGTGGAAAATCCACCGACTTTGCCTTTTAAGATTATATACAACTAGTTTTTGCCCCACCCGCGTTGCGGGGCAATAAGCCGAATATTTCTCTCTCATAACACGTATGTCTATGTTTTGGTTACTTGTACATACTACTTATAACACGATCTCAAAAAAAATTACATCGAGTCAACCAATTAAAACAAAAACACTACCATACTTTTACTAAAAAAAAACGATGGAAAGACTATAATTTTAAACTGGGAGCAAAATTGTAATTTTTCAGAACAAATGAGCATGTACCAGGCATGCCTAAACGAATAAAATTACACGTATGCCCGCTCGCGTTGCAGGGCGTTAAATCAAATATTCCTTTGTTTCATAACATGTATGCATGTATTTAGGTTACTTGTACATACTACTTATAACAAGATCTAAAAAAATACATCGAGATAACCAATTAAACGAAAACACTACCAGAGTTTTGCAAAAAATTAAAACAATAACATGTCTGTAATTTTGAGCTGGGGTAAAATACTAATTTGTCAGGACCAATGAACGAGAGTTAGACAACTGCTTGACACAATAAAAGTTACATTGAGTCAACCAAGCAAAATAAAACAGTATTATAGTTTTGCAAAAAAAAAAAGTAAAACGATGGCAAAATCATAATTTTTAACTGGGGTAGAAATCGTAATTTTTGAAATGGGAGCAAAATCATAATTTTGAACAGAGGGCAAAATTGTAAAAATATTTTGAACTGGGGCGAAATCATAATTTTAAACTGAGTGCAAAATCATAATTTTGAGCTATGGGGGAAAACATAATTTTATTTTGAACTGTGGACAAAAACGTAATTTTGAGTTGGGGCAAAATCGTAATTTCGAGCTAGGGGCAAAAACATATTTTTATTTTGAACGGGGGTAAAAGCGTAATTTTAGACGGAGGGCGAAATCGTAAATTTAAACTGGGAGTAGAATTAGAAATGAGTTTTGAACTGAGGACAAAAGCGTAAATTTTGAGCCAGGGTAAAAATATAATTTTATTTTGAATTAGGGGCAAGAACGTAATTTTAAACAAAGGACGAAACCTTAATTTTATACTGGGAATAAAATTAAATTAAAAATGGCTTGGTCCAATAGGAAAGTGTCAGGCAAGCTGTCTGACACTATTCCCTCAACTCCTTTTTGTATATGTAGGATAATATATCGTAGAACTAATTTACTTGTGAAATGAAAGATTTCTGGTGCAGAAATTTAGAGTTAATTGCCCGGATGGTCCCTGTGGTTTCACGTTTAGTCCCTACCTTTTGAAAATAGCAGGTATGCTCTCTATGGTTTGTCATATTGTTACTCGGATAGTCCCCTGACATTTACTCAGGGGACTATCCGAGTAACAAAATGACAAACCATAGGGAGCATACCTGTTATTTCCAAACTAACTGACATATACTCAGGGACTATCCGAGTAACAAAATAACAAACCATAGGAAGCATACCTGCTATTTTCAAAAGGTAAGGACTAAATATGAAAATACATAAAACCACAGGGACCATTCGGGCAATTAACTCAGAAATTTATTTTTCCCACTTCTTTGAATTAAAAAAGCAAAATAATATAGAAAAATATTGGAAATGAACTGGCTTCGTGGTTGTATGACGTTCATTACTTTATTGAACTTTATAATGTTCACTTTTCTATTATACTTTACTAGGTTTTTTTCCTCAGCGCGCGTTGCCGAGGAGTTTTTCACTTCTATTTTCTTTCTGTTTTTACATTTCCATGTAGGACATGTATAAGGCCTATGGTCATTGTAGATAATAACATTGCAGCATAATTGAATGCAGTTCAATAACAAATAACAAATCACAAATTTCGATGAATGCAGCATCACAAATTTGGTTTATTATGAAAAAATGTATAATACATTGACATATCTATGACAATGCAGTAGGGATGAGCAAATCCCGATCCCGTCCCGATACCGTTCTGATCCCGAATTTCGCCAAAACTGGGTACCGATACCGATACCGAAATATGTTGGTACGGTACGGTAGCGGTATTTGAAGGAAAAAGTCGGTATTTTACTGGTACCGTACCGAACCGGTATGGATCTCGAAAATACTGATATCTAAAATGCCAAAAAGTGGATACCGTTTCCGGTAACGAAAAAATTCGGTACGGTATTTTCGGGATCAGGATCAGAACGGTATCGGGACAGGATCGGTATTTGATACCAAATGCTCATCCCTACAATGCAGCATCTTTTTCCTTTGAAGCGAAGCTACAATAAGAACGGAATAACTCATAACTTACATACCCAAAAACGTGTCGACTAGATTAATTGGCGAAACTCAAAACTTTAACTGCAAACAAAACATGTCAGGTGAATCAAGTGAGTTAAGAGTGGTTCAACTTTTTTAGTTAAACCATGATAACATTTTATTAAATCTCAAAGAAATTGCCAATACAATATATGATCCCTACTCCATCCATATGACAACACAATCTAAAACTAATCAACCAAAACAACTTGACTAAAGGCTCCAGTAACATAGAAGTAACACATAGAATGGACCCAAGTAATTTGTAGCAAAAGTCATCTCAAAAATTGTCTTCCAAGAACTCCAGCTTCCACGAAAATTTCCCTGCGTTATTTCTAATAAAAAAATATAGTCATCATAAGTAAATAACTTACCTGGATAATTAAATTTGAGAAATTATAAGAGCGATGAAATTATATATTTTTAACTTTCTAGAGATGATTTGATGGTAAAACACGGTTGTATTCGATATCCCTTTTAAAAAAAAATACCTTGGTGGAGGCTCAAGAGATCCTACGAAACCCTCTGGTTCCGTCAATGCTTATCCAAACACATACAAAAGAGAATGAAACCAAGGTAAACCTTACATGAGAATATTAAGTGGCATGTCTAATGACAAAAACTCGAGAGCAAAATTTCCTCTGATTGAAGCAAATGAACCGTGATCGATTTCCAAAATTACAATATCAGTGTTCGGTCTCCCTTCGTATATTTTCCTTCACTTGACCCACCTTCCGAGATCCCTTGCAGGAATCACAATCCTCACCTCCATTCTTTACTAACACACATGGGGTCTCTGCCCCGATTCCTGATGTAGCCCCTTAAAAATGATTAAATTATAGAGATAATTAGTACCAAAGTCAATACATATCTGCAAACAAATTCGTAGAGGTGACTCAACGGCTTGACTTTTTGGTAGGGTAAAGGGTCAACTTCAATGTATGTTGAAACGGGTCGGTTGGACATAGGGATGAGCAAATCCCGATCCCAAATTTCGTCAAAACTGGGTATCGATACCGAAATATGTCGGCATGGTACGGTATCAGTATGGTATCAGTATGGTAGCGGTATTTGAAGGTAAAATTCGGTATTTTACCGGTACCGTACCGAACCGGTACCGATCCCGAAAATACCGATACCGAAAATGCCAAAAAGTGGATACCGTTTCCGGTACCGAAAAAATTCGGTACGGTATTTTTGGTATCGGGACGGTATCGGGATGGGATCGGTATTTGATACCAAATGCTCATCCCTGGTTGGACAATTTTTCGAATATTTTTTTAGTTTTATATATTATATATGAACATAACAGCTTTGTAAGTATAATATATTTTTCAAGGATTTTTCAAAATAGAATTCAGAAAGTTTGGCATACAGTTATAGATTTGAGATCAAGTATCACATCCTCGTGCATTGCCCGTTCTCCCCCTGGACAAGCCGGCAATATTCTCACCCCCTACACAATACTTATAAGCTATAATGTTCAAAACAAAGAAATCGACATTCATAAACCAAACTAAAACTCACCACCAAGAGGATACTTGAGAGCGCCAAACTGGCCAGCTATGCATTGGTCACAGAAAACAGTGTCGATGACCGTCGTATCTCCATGAGCACCATCAATGGTGGTGGCAGCTACCAACACAAAAGTTGTCAACACCCAATCCATCACCATTCACGGCTTCACGCATACACACATTCATTCACAAGCTACCATAACAGTTAATATAGAAGAAAACAGGGTGGGGATGATGTCCCAACTGCCATAAATAATTAAAAAGGTTCATAGTAAACTTATAGATTCATAATCTTTGTGAGTGTTCTCAAAAGATTATGTAGCCAGACAGTATGAACAATACATACATGGATCAGGTCCAGTCATGGTTAAATGATGCATGAAACCCTACATGATTAGTAGATACAGATTCTATATAGCTCCTAATGGTATAAAGTTGGATACATGCAGACTAAAAAAACCAAAATAAGAACAAACCAGATATCATAAACACCATAAATTAACATAATTATGCCTTTAATCCTACAAAATCACTCTCCTCATCAAAACTCTATCAAAACTTGCAACAGCACCAACAAAAACAGAACACAAAACTTTGCCATTGCTCACTGTTTCTATTCAAATCCTGGAATCTTTAAAAATAAATCATATTTGAACTTACAACCAATTAAGTAGAATTCGACTTTTCCTGTAAACATAAATATTGTAGTGGTCTGCTTCTGCTATCAACAACAGTAACTGTAACAATCAACAAATTTCAATTTCAAAATAATCATCAACCTATAAACGTATTTTATAAGTGATGGGTTGCTGGCGCTTCCAAGGCGCGTCGGAACCCTAGCCGCCGCTATCAACCACCATGTCTCGCCACAAACCACCCTTAAACCCAGCGTCGAACCACTCCTCTTTCCATCCCTAATGAACCATTAGCACCCTTTCTAACCCTAAGCCGGTTAACCTTGTAGGTTAGCGACGTATGTTGTTCGGTTTTGGCGATTGTGAAAGAATATAACTTAGGGGAGTTAATTACTGTTTTCGTCCCTGAGGTTTGTCAAAAATAACGGTTTCAGTCCATTAGTTTAAAAATTGATATTTCAGTCCATTAGTTTCATTTTCGTAACCATTTCAGTCCACCAACTTAACTCACATCCATTTATTCTGTTAACTTTGGGTGAAATTACAAAATTGCCCCTATGATTTAATTAAAAAAAACGCTGGTCACAGGTTTCGAACCTGTTTCGAACTTGTGACCTTTGCTTTGAAATGCGATTGTTAAACCAATAGGCCATGTATCAAGATTGTGAATGAATTCAAATTGTTTACCTTATAACATTGCATATTCATCATCATCTTCCCCAAACCTTTCATCTTTATCAATGGAGGAGCCACCATTAACCCTAAACCACTTCTGCCACACCACAACTACCTCCGCCACACCACAACCACCTCCGCCACACACGGCCACCACACCACAACCACCTCCACCACACCACAACCAGATCCGATCGGATTTGTATAATTTGCAGTTTTCTCGTCTGATCTCGTTGAATTTACTTCTATTTACGATCTAGTCGTTGAAAATCCGTTAGATGTTAACAGAGATATTGAATTTTTGTATAATTTAGGTCAATTGTGGACTTTATTGCCGTAGATTATTTGTGGACAAGCTCTTGTTGTTCAGATATTAAATGTCTGGTTCATAAATGGCAATTATGTGATTCATCTGGTCCTTAGAATATGTCTATTCAAGTCATGAAAAATAATAAGAATAATATTAAGTGTTTTAATTCTTTGATTTAATTACAAATTTACAAGCAGTGCTGATCGGTGGTGTGGTGGAGGTGGTTATGGTGTGGTGGCCGTGTGTGGCGGAGGTGGTTGTGGTGTGGCGGAGGTAGTTGTGGTGTGGCAGAAGTGGTATAGGGTTAATGGTGGCTCCTCCATTGATAAAGATGAAAGATTTGGGGAAGATGATGATGAATATGCAATGTTATAAGGTAAACAATTTGAATTCATTCACAATCTTGATACATGGCCTATTGGTTTAACAATCACATTTCAAAGCAAAGGTCACAGGTTTGAAACAGGTTCGAAACCTGTGACCAGCGTTTTTTTAATTAAACCATAGGGGCAATTTTGTAATTTCACCCAAAGTTAACAGAATAAATGGATGGGAGTTAAGTTGGTGGACTGAAATGGTTACGAAAATGAAACTAATGGACTGAAATCGCAATTTTTAAACTAATGGACTGAAACCGTTATTTTTGACAAACCTCAGGGACGAAAACAGTAATTAACTCTAACTTAGGGTTTTGGATCTGTGTGGTGGTGGGTGATTAATTTCATGAATCAGGAGTTGGGCAATATAGGAAGCCATGCCTCTTAATGCATATGTGTCTCAACCATCAGATGCCACCACTTGACACACGTGAGAACCGCCTAAATAGCCAATCCCAGTACAACACCATCTTAAAATACTATTCATTCACTTTATCTGTTATTATATTTAGATAGATTAGATTAGATTAGATTTCTTGACATGAATATAATAATAAAAAAAATAAGAACTCTTTAATCATTATCATAGAACTAATTTAATTGTGAAATGATAGATTTCTGCTGCGGCGGTGGTGGTGCTGGGTGGCGGTGGCAGTGGTCGTCGGTGGTGGCGACGGTGGTAGGAGAGTAGTAGAGGTGATGTAAAGAGCGAATGAAATAGAAAAAAGAGTAAACTGCAATTTTACCCCCTGGGGTTTAGGCCAATTGGCACTCTGACCCCCTCTAAGGAAATAATTGCAATTCCCCCCCCCCCCCCAACGTTGTTGTTATGTCGCAATATTACCACCTGCCGTCAAATAAGTTAACAGATCTGTTAACTGGAATGTGAAATGACTATATTGCCCTTTCATATTACCCCCTATGGTTTGTTCTACTTTGTAATATTACCCCTGGTGTAAAATGACAAAATTGTCCTTTCTTATTACCCGCTATGGTTTATTGTACTCAGCAATATTACCCCCGGAAGATTCATCCATTGAATTTGAGCAATGGCACACCATATGTACAATCCCAATGCAGATACAATTTGATAACATTATTCACAAAATTCACAAAAACAAAACGACCCAATAAGAATGACATAAAGACATAAAGACATAAAGTTTTGACTTCCTCCGGGACATCACGGATCAGTTATACACCTCCATCTCTCAAAGCAAACATTACTTGGCTAACCACAACATCGATTACACTCCCAAGTACAAAATCGTGCTTTTCAAGCTCCAAATGACTGCCATTGAAACTCAAAAGTTAGCAATTGCTTTATGACCAATTTTATAACAATCAGAAACAAAAAACTAACCCCTCTTGAATATTCTCCATATCAACATCTTTCATAATCTTTAACATCTGTTTCTGGCATGCGGCACTCGTTTCCAACAACTGCTTTTGATCATCGGTTAGATTTGTTGCTTCTAAAAGAGAATTAGAAAATCTAATGCCACTTAATGGATTCCTGATCTCATGACAGATATATGCCAACTCTTTCATCCTCTCGAAACATTTATTTTCTTGTTGTCGTTGTATTTTCATAGCTTGCTGTAACTAAAATAATCAAACACAAAACAAAACCTTGATGAAACCAATCTCCTTTGCATTGCTGTGAAAGCACTGCATGCAGCACATAAGCCCATACCTCCTGATCAGCCCATGCGAGTTACCACATACCCGGCTGCCACAGCAAAATCCCAAGTCAAAACTCAAAATCAAATCATACAAAAACTAGTTCCCTATAGGTAACAGATGGATCCATTTATAACATCTATTGGCACACACATAACAATACAGATTATTAGCAGCAAAATCAAACACATATCAATGTAAAAAAAATTAGTTGTTTCAAACCTTAATCAAAGTCATAGAAATAATTCCAGAAAAACTACACAACTTATAAACGTACGCCAAACCATATCACAACCCCATTCTTTCTCTCATGCCACCGCCATTCACCACCACAACCACCACCAACCCCACCGATTCACAACCCCATTCTTTCTCTCATGACTCTCTTTCCCCCCTCTCTCAACATTAACCACCACCACCACAACCATCCGGAAGGAGACCAAAACGAACCCCATCTCCCTTTCTTCTTCACCTTTCCACCAGATCCGCAACCGAAACTTGCGTCGGAGCCAGGACTACCGGCGGCGGAGCTAGATCCGTGACTGAGAGTGTAAAGATCTCTGTGACGAAGACTGTGAAGATCCCTGAAACCCTAATTTGAACTTTCAGCCACCGATCGTATGATGAAGATGATGTTCTTGAATTCTGGTGTATGGATCTTGAATTTTGGGGAAAGAGGCAGGGGTAATATAGCGGAGACGGGAAAGATGATGTTCTTGATGACCGGAGACGGAGAAACCTTCAGTTAACTCTTGTCTTTATGCTCTTTTAACATGTTGATACTACTGTATGGATCTTGAATGCTGAGGGTGTTAAAGCAAGATCTTGAATGATGGATCTGTGAGGTTATTTGAAGATGATGATGATAATTTGATTTTATAAATAATAATAATAATAAACATGGGGTAAAATTACCAAAATACCCTTACCTATAACAGTCAAACATTCGCTGACTAACGGCAGGGGGTAATATTGCGACATAACAACAACGTTGGGGGGTAAAATTGCAATTATTTCGTTAGAGCGGGTCAGAGTGCCAATTGGCCTAAACCCCAGGAGGTAAAATTGCAGTTTACTCTAGAAAAAAACAACGGGTGGATAAAATGAATATGTGGTGTTTTAGATGGAATTGAATGGACGAGGTAATCCCATTCCATTACAATGGTTCATCCTATTCCGCCTATCATTGTTGCATACTAAACAGTACCTAAGGGAAGAAAAGCGAAATATATCACATGTAATAAAAGTTTATACATAAATGAAGATATACCAAAATTTTTTTTTATAAACATAAAAAAGAGAGGAGAAAATAAGCGGGCAAGTGTTATTGACTGATTCGAGAGGTACAGATGGAAACGCCAATAAAAATTAAAGAGAAACTGAAATTTGATAAAAACCAAAGAGAAATAGAGATAAAACTTAATTCATCTCTTCATTCTATTCAACATTATAAATATAGATAAACCTAACTGTAAACCCTAAAGCCCATAAGTAATGGGTTGGGCCTAAAATGTCTGGTTTATAACACTCCCCCTCAGACATTTAGAATTATACACAATTTAACAACATACTTCAGGATGATGTTAAATAGGTACTTCAGGACCTGAATAATTAAACTGATACTACTGGATCAGTTGTACAACCTCATTAAAAACCTTACTAAGAAAACCCATTTGGACAAAACTTAGTTAAGGGAAAAAGAGTACAGTGTGTATAATTCTCCCCCTGAATTCAACAAACATCTTTCAATCTGCGGAGATCGATCTTGTGTGATAGTTGCTCGAAACTGCTTCTTGGTAAAGATTTTGTGAATAGGACAACTAAATTTTCAATTGACTTGATCTGGCGAACATCAATTTCCCCTTCTTTCTGCAAGTCATATGTTGAGAAGAACTTTGGTGAGATGTGCTTTGTTCGATCACGCTTGATGTAACCTTCTCTGATCTGAGCTATGCAAGCAGCATTGTCTTCATAAATAATTGTCGGCTCCTTCTTGATCTGTTCTAAGCCGCATGCTTCTTATATGTGATTAATCATTGATCTCAACCACACACATTCTCGACCAGCATCATAGAGTGCTATCAATTCAGCATGATTTGATGATGTTGCTGTAAGTGTTTGCTTAGTTGATTTCCAAGAAAATGTTGTGCCGTCGTATATGAATACATAACCTGTCTGAGATTTTGCTTTGTGAGGATCTAATAGATATCCGGCATCAGCATACCCAACAAGCTGGGACTTTTGATCTTTCTGATAGAAAAGACCTAAGTCCTGTGTCCCGCAAATATACCGGAATATATGTTTTACACCATTCCAGTGTCTACGTGTTGGATTCGAACTGTATCTCGCTAGTACATGCACTGCAAATGCAATGTCAGGTCTTGTGTTATTTGCGAGATACATAAGGGCACCGATCGCGCTTAAGTACGGTACTTCTGGACCAAGTACTTCTTCGCCTTCTTCTTGAGGGAGATAAGGATCCTTGTGTGGATCTAGCGGTCGGACAACCATAGGTACGCTAAACGGATGTACTTTATCCATATTGAAACGTACTAACATCTTCTGGATGTAGTTTGATTGATGGACAAATGTGCCATTGCACAAATACTCAAATTGTAGTCCGATGCATACTTTTATCATACCAAGATCTTTCATCTCAAATTCCTTCTTTAACAACTGAGCAGCTTTCTCTATCTTTTCAGGAGATCCGATGATGTTGATATCATCAACATAGACTACTATTATAGTGAAATTTGAGAGTGTTCTTTTTATAAAAACACATAGACTGATTACATCAGACTTGTATCCTTCTTTTTCGAGATATTCACTAAGTCGATTGTACCACATACGACCAGATTGTTTGAGACCATATAAAGATCTCTGGAGCTTTATAGAACATATATCTCGAGGTGTTGATTTTAATGCTTCAGGCAATTTTAATCCTTTAGGGATTTTCATGTAGATGTCATTTTCAAGTGTCCCGTATAAGTATGCAGTGACGACATCCATTAGTCTCATATGAAGTCCTTCAGAGATTGTGAGGCCGTTTAAGAACCGAAGGGTTATCGCATCCACTACAGGGGAATACGTTTCCTCATAATCAACTCCTGGGATTTGGGAAAACCCTTGTGCTACAAGTCGAGCCATATATCGTACAATCTCATTCTTTTCATTTCTCTTTATCGGAAACACCCATTTATAACCTACTGGTTTGACGTCTATGGGCGTTCGGACTACAGGTCCGAAAACATGTCGCTTTTCGAGCGAATTCAATTCGGCGTTTATGGCTTCTTGCCATCTTGGCCAATCATTTCTGTGCATGCACTCTTCTAAAGTTTTAAGTACGTAATCATTTTCATTGATTACATCCGCTGCTATAGCATATGCGAATATATCATCAACACGTGTTTTATTCCGATTCCAAATTGTACTATCTTGTACATAATTAATAGAAATCTCATTTTTGTTCGGTACCGGTGTTTCTTCTGAAACTTCATTTTCCTCTGGATTCATAGTTGTCTCTTCTGGGACATTTACCTCTACCGGGGTTTCATTTATAATCTTTTGTGAGTTTTCACCAACTGCGTTACTTTGCTCTTTTCGTTTCTGTGGGTTTTTGTCTTTGGAACCGATTGGTCTCCCACGCTTTCATTGTATAGTAATCGCTTCTGGGATTACTTCAATTCGAGCAGGTGCATTTGATGCTGGTACATGTGACTTTGTCACTCTATTCGTGTATGTGAATGCATCTGGTAATTCATTCGCTATTCTTTGCAAATGTATAATCTTTTGGACTTCATATTCACATTGACCACTTCGGGGGTCGAGTTTTGATAGCGATGATGCATTCCATTTCATTTCTTGTGTTACCAGACTTCATATTCACATTGACCACTTCGGGGGTCGAGTTTTGATAGCGATGATGCATTCCATTTCATTTCTTGTGTTACCAGTCTTTCTTTGTCCTTATCTCCCCCTAAGACTGGGAACATTGTTTCATCAAAATGACAGTCTGCATACCGTGCTATAAACATGTCTCCCGTCATTGGTTCTAAATATTTAATTATGGACGGGGAGTTAAAACCAATATAGATACCCAGTCTTCTTTGGGGTCCCATTGTAGTACGTTGTGGTGGCGGTATTGGTACATATACCGCACAACCAAAAATTCTAAGGTGGGACAAACTTGGTTCTCGTCCGGAGACCAGTTGCAATGGGGAGTATTCGTGATCAGCAGTTGGTCTCAATCTAATGAGTGCAGCGGCATGCAAAATAGCATGACCCCATGCAGAAGATGGTAATTTATATCTCATTAAGAGTGGTCTAGCGATTATTTGTTATCGTTTAATCAGAGATTCGGCTAAACCGTTTTGTGTGTGAACATGAGGTACTGAATGTTCAACATTGATCCCAATTGACATACAAAAGTCATTAAAAGTTTGAGATGTGAACTCTCCCGCATTATGGATCCGGATGTTTTTAATTTGATTATCCAGAAAATTGGCTCTCAATTGTATGATTTGAGCTAAAAGTCGGACAAATGCTACATTTCGAGTAGCTAAAAGGCTCACATGTGACCATCTTGAGGATGCGTCTATTAAGACCAAGAAATAGCGGAATGGTCCACACGGAGGATGAATAGGCCCACAAATATCCCCTTGGATTCTTTCTAAAAATGATGGGGTTTCATGTATCAATTTAGTTTGTGAGGGCCGAGCAATAAATTTGCCCAGAGAGCATGCTGCACATGATAAGTCTTGTGGTAGCAAAACTTTTAAATTTTTAAGAGGGTGTCTGGTTGCACTTTTGATTATTCGTCTCATCATTATGCTACCAGGGTGACCTAAACGGTTATGCCATATATTGAATGTGTCTTTATCTAACAGCTTTTGGTTACTCACCATGTATGATTCGATAGGATTGATATTAGTACAATATAATCCATAGGATAAGGCTTCTAATTGTTTGACAATTGTTTCTTGGCCATTTTTGTTTGAAGTAATTTGAAGATATTCAATACTATTTTCAGATATTGTTTTTAGGTGGTAACCGTTTTCTCGAATATCTTTAAAGCTGAGTAAATTTCTTCTGGATTTACTAGAATATAATGCATTATCAATAATTAATTGGGTAGCCGAAGATAATGTTATGTGTGCTCTGCCGGAGCCTTCGATAAGGTTACTTACACCAGATATAGTACTAATCGGTGTCTCTGCCGGAGACAACTCAGAGAAAAATTTCATATATTTGAGAATAGTGTTAGTACTACTGCTATCTACCAGACATTCATCACCAATAATAGCTCTACTGGAGCTAGTTTACATATTTCTTCGACAAATAAAAATAAATCAAAGTTAATTCAAAGAAGTAAAATGAAACATTGCAAGAGTTTATAACAAATGCGTTGATATACCTCAATGAGGTGTTTAGGGGTGCGACATGTGCGGGACCAATGATTTGACATCCCACATTTATAACAAATGTTGCTTTGGTTCCCGCTACTTTTCCCTTTTGAAGGTCGCCCCGTATTATGTCGACTCGATTCACCACCGCTTTTTTTTAGTGTTCTGGGACTCTCGATGCCATGTATATCCCCGTCCTCGACCACGACCTCTGCTGGGGCCACGGCCTCAACCTCTACCTCGTCCGTTTTGATAATTGGGCACATTCACTTCAGGGAATGGGCTTGCACCAGCAGGTTGCGATTGATGATTTTGTAGTAGTAGCTTGTTGTTTTGCTCTGCAACCAGAAGACATGATATCAATTCAGAATACTTAGTAAATTGACGTTCCATGTATTGCTGCGACAGGAGCATATTTGAGGCATGGAACGTTGAGAAAGTTTTTTCAAGCATGTCTTCATCGGTAATCTTCTCACCACATAATTTAAGTTCAGAGGTAATGCGGAACAGGGCAGAATTATACTCACTGACAGTCTTAAAATCCTGTAGTCGTAAATGAAGCCATTCATATCGGGCTTTGGGGAGTAAGACCAACTTCTGGTGGTCAAAACTCTTGAAACCCATCTTCCTCCATGAAATATCTGATTCAGATTCCCTTATCAATCAATGACCATGAGAATGGCAACAGTTTCAAAATCTAAACCCTACACCGCCCATAGATCTATTCGGAGATCCAGATCTACTCGCTAGCTAACGAAAACATTCACCGATGATGACGTCACCGGAGCGAGTCCGTGAAGGTTCACACGTGTCAGAGATGACGAACGGCTGTAGACTTGAATCGAAACCAGAGACGAGTAGAAACTTAACCGGTTAAACGCCGATGTAAACGGCATCACCGGAACGGTTGGCGGTTGAGGACAATCGCCGGAGAAAATTTTTCAGGTTAGTATGAAAAATCCTATGTTGATTTCTAATATTCCCAGAGAAAAATCCTAATTTAGGCTTTCTAAACGCGGATACAAATATCAACTAGCATTGTTACTGTGGAAAAATTAGGCAACGTAGATATATTTTTTTTACTAAAAAAAATCCGTTATCAATGATTATGCCGCTTCAGTAGGGTGATAAGTCGAGAAACGTAAATTAGGCATCGGACAACAAAACTTTTGTTCACTGAGAAATATATTTGATTTAAAACTCTAGAATATGCATTGCAGTAATCATATAGTTTTGGATTCCTAACAAAGCAAATGTTTTAGAACCTAACAAAGCTCATATTAGTTTTCACAGATATATTTTCGAGTTTGGATGAAACTAATACATGCATGTGACTAACTTATCTGTAACATAATATATGATTACGGATCGTGATCATATATTATGTTACAAAGAAATATATGCTCAGTAGGATGATGCTAATTAATATTAGGAAATCATATGGTGTTGTTATTTTTTTTTCTTCTTATACGAAAAGGTCATTTTATATCTCAACAATGCTTTTTCATAAATTTTGTGTATCCACGTTTCATAAATCTAAACCGGCAACAAAACCGAGACCGAAAGAAAAAAGCCCTCCACTTAATGCATTTTGTATAAAATTATCAGCTCAAAATCCATATTTCAAGCAACACAACCCTAATATAAAAAAAAACAACAGCTTCCTCATAACTAATCAAACAAAAATCGCACAAACTTATTAAATTTTAAATTCAAAAAAACATACATGCGCATTTACATATTCAAACCTAAAATCATTTATTGAAGATAATCATCTCCAACACAACACAAATTCAACGAGAAACATACGTCTGGCATTTATAGCATGAAAGTGAACATTGTTGATTTTAGCAGCTATGAATTAGAAATTAAACTGTACAAATTGCAAGTTCTTATAGCAAAATAATCATTCAAATAATGGAAGAAATTGTAGGTTAAATTACGAAAACTGCAATAAATTACGAGAGGGATTTAGAGCGAGTACCAGGATTATGAGGGACTGAAGATTTATTCAAGAGGTTTTATGGTCTGCGGATTGTGGCACTGCTACCCGTTGCAAGTTACAGCAACGATTTGATATGATGGCCGGTAAATCTCAGCGGAGAGTCTCGTGCTGATAACGTGATAAAAACCAAAAAGAAATAGAGATAAAACTTAATTCATCTCTTCATTCTATTCAACATTATAAATATAGATAAACCTAACTGTAAACCCTAAAGCCCATAAGTAATAGGTTGGGCCTAAAATGTCTGGTTTATAACAAAATTAATATTGTGAGATGATCAAATTATGCTACTTAATATAAGCATAATATATCGTAACGTGAATTTTATATTATAATATATAATACTAGGTTAGAACCCCGTGTATTACACTGGTTGAAAAAAATGTAATTTTATATACCAAATAATAAAAAAAAATATCTTTAAAAATCTCGTTTATTACACAGGTTGAATAAATACAATTTTATATACTAAATAATAAAACAATATATATTTAAAAATCTCGTTTATTATATTGGTTGAATAAATGTAATTTTATATATTAAAAAATAAGAAAACAATTATATCTTTAAGAACCCCGTGTATGTACGGGTTGAGTAAATTTAATTTTATATATTAAATAATGAAAAAAATTACATTTTTAACAAACTCATGTGTTATACGGGTTGAGAATATGTAATTTTATATACCAAACAATAAAAAATTATATCTTTATAAACCCTATGTATTATATAGATTGAATAAAGCTAACTGTATATACTACACAATAAAAAAGTTATATTTTTAAAACCTCGTGTATTACACAAGTTGCATAAATGTAATTTTGTATAGTAAAAAATAAAAATGTTATATCTTTAAAAAACCTCGTTTATTACACGGGTTGAATGAATCTAATAAAAATTTATATCTTTAAAAAAAACTAATGGATATACTTGATATACGATGGATGAGGTGATTGCGGTGATGGTTCTTATAAATGTCACGTAAACATAGTGATTACCGTATTTGAGTTGAGAATTGAACACGGAAATAAAAGTATTTACAATCGATGGTTCAAATGCTTTCATATTTATAAACTTGACAAACATCACAAGTTTTGATCATACATAAAACAAAATTTTATTTGGATATCAGAAAAGTATCTTAAAATATCGTTTTATAATTGTTAAATATTTGTTATTAACTATTTGATATTTTATTTACTTGATCCGTATATACAGGGTTATAACCTAGTTTTATATAAACTAAATACAAATACGCAAATCTCCTATTGATAATAAATTTGTTTGGATGCATGCCTAACTTTTTTTTATTATAAAAAATGAAATTATCAATGCGATTGTATCTGACTCAATTATAAATAACACGAAAATCTTACCACCCTTGTAAATGAATCAAGTTGACTTGGAGATACTCCTATCGTGCATTCAGTCCAAAATTAAGTTCACTTTATAAGTTTGAATATCCTAAATTTCATATATATTGTTACTAGGTTTTTACCCGGGATTGCTTCCCGGGCTCGGGAAAGTTATTTAGATTAATTAATTACTATTTGTTATTAATACGACCGCATTACATCAACCATCTCATTCGATTCAACAAAAATGTCTTGAAATCACCGCATTATATCATGAACTCATATTAGAGGACAAACAAAAGCACAACAGGACCATATGAATAACATCATTTCCACTTTTACATCAATGCACTTACATGATAGGGTGATTTGAGATTTTGAAAAAATCTTTGTTTTTGTACCTCTTTTACAAAATAAGATGTTGACCAAATTTGAAACAGATGTTAACCAAAAGTCAATAAGATATTGACAAATAGTCAAACAGATGTTGAGCTTAAACAAATGTTTGGTTTAAGACCAAACATCTGTTTATGGCGAAATATATGTTTAAGGTCAAACATCTGTTTAAGTCCAAATATCTGATATAGAAGAAGAACATCTGTTTAAGGCAAAACATCTGTTTAAGGTTCAAACATGTGTTTAAGGTCAAACAACTGTTTAAGTCCAGACATTTGATATAAAAGGCCAAACATCTGTTAAAGGGCAAACATCTGTTTAAGCCTTAACAGATGTTTACCTTGTTAAGATCTACTGTCTTCTAACACAGTTTTCCTCTTCAAAACATTGTTGAACCTAACATAGGTTTCCATTAACTATTGACCAAAAGGCAAACAGATGTTCAAACCACTATTTGTTATTGAAGTTCTTTAAAAAATTAGATAGAATTCAAGAAAATGGAACAATGACTTAAAGAACTATAATTTAACACATAATCTAATTGGCCAAATATAAAACATAAAGTGCTAATAACAGTGTTTTATCATCTTAGCCATACATAGCAACAAAAACATCAAGTTAATAATTTAAGAAAAAAACCTACAACATCACCATCAAAAAATTCATAATTAGTATCTGATATCAGAACAGACTTAAAATGTGTTTGTTAAACTGATGTAACTTGATTTAATACTATCTTCTGTTGCGAAGACACGTATGTGAAATGCAACATATCACCAAACCTCAAGTTATTGTCAGTCATAAACTTTCGCCAACCTTCCAACGCATAACGTGGCTTCAATTCATTTAACTCCAACTTAACATCATAAACCTGCACAACTCCAACCATGTTTTGAACTTTCAAAGGATGAAGATCAAGAAAAAGACCTGCTCGTCTCGCAACTTCAGCAGAAAGACGCTACATGTATTGTGTGGAAAAAAATAATAGTCAGACAAATAAACGTAAATCATTAGTTTATTATAAAAAATGGTATACCAGCCTATAGTCTCCTTTGCGATCAAAATGAAAGAACTCAGGGTCAAGAGGATGTCCAGAATGTTTTTTTGCAGTCTTTGCAATCTTATTTCTACGGTTAAGCTTTTTTTGAACGTTGGCAGCTCTCTTCCCCTTGATGAAAAAGTAAACATATACATGTGAATTAAAGGAATGATCAATATATGCACAAAAAAAAAACAGTTTAAATAACATATACTAATTAACTGGCAAGTATAGATACCTTAACTTTATGAACAAACGAAGAACATCCAGTATGATCACTTGTGTCGACAGGTAAGGCAACATTTCCCTTAGTCCTATTCTTGACGACCTCCTTTCTCTCAGAAGTAACTTTAACTTTCTTCTTAACCTGTTGTCATAGAGTAAATTTAATAACAATAGTAATATAACAATCTTTAAGATGGTAAACTTACATCTTGGGTTTGGTTCAATCGTGAAGACATGCGTCTCTTGGACGTGCATTCGGCATTGGTTGGTAAGTTCTTGGAAATAATACATTATTGAATAAATATAACATCAGTAAACAACATTACTAATAGTTGTAAAAACATTAAATTCTTATATGTGTTAAATTAAAAATAAATAATTTTAATAATTTAGCAAGTACCTGAGTAACGGTTGTACCTTCACCTACAGAAACAACTTCTTCATCCTCATAGATGTCCTGGTCAACATTAATAAAATAATTAATATAAAGCTAAAAAATTAAAACTTTTATTGCTAATGCTAAATACTTACGTACCTTGAATGCATTTTTAACATAATCAGCCTTCAATATCTCAACTACACTATCATCATCAGATTCAGGTTTCTTCAAAAAGCAAATCTCAATCTCATCTCTATAAACTACTACTTCAAAAACAAAATCATCAATCCTACTAAACACAAGCAAATCATCCTCAAGTATCCCAACATCGTTGCACATTTCCGGCCATCCTCTAGAAAATACAAAGTGGGTATCAACTTTAGACACCTCAACATTCCAGTAGGAACCTTTGTAACAGATTTGAAATTTCCCACTCGGTGGACTGTTAACGTAAAATTGTTTAATTAAGCAGTCTTCAATTACCTGCATAAAATTAAAAATAATGAATACTAAACGTGAAGTATGTATCTTATGAGAATAAGTGTTAACACGTTAAAGATGCAAAAGAATTGAAGTTAAGATCAATACTCATACCGTAAAACCAAATCTTGCATAACGATTAAAGGTGAAATAAGATTCCCCACACATGCCATTAACATAACATGAAAGTTCAAGTCCAAAATCACCTAACGGTTTGAAAACCAACAAAGTATCCCTCGGCAAATTGAGATCTTTAACAACAATGTCCCAACCGTCAGTTATTATTGGCGTTGAATTTTCTGTTCTGACCCTAACAACCCATTTTTTACCAGACTCATGATATACCTGCAACCTACTTTTTTGCCAACAATCTCCCCACTTTTGATTAGCAAAGAATATAGGTACATCCTGTATATAATTTTTAAATAGTGTAAGAAAATATAAACCATAAAAGAACTGTTAAATATATATCTCAATACAAATAAATTATGTATGTAAAAACATGTCATACCAGTTTCAAAGATTCTGGGTTACGAAGAAACTTAACAAATGTAGTATACATCATAAAACCTGAATCAGTAAAGATGTTAAAAGACTGTAATTAAAAAGCTGGCTTCGAAAATGAACATTAACTTTTTGTATTAACAGAGTATACAGTGAAATTAATCATAGAAACAGAGTATGAGTTAAAATTATTCTGCAAATAATAATTATTTTAACATGTTCTCAACAAATGATTCAAACACATAAGTAAACCCTTCTTGAATCTTGAATGTATAGCAATAAACTTTTAAAATCGTATTAGTAGCAAGATAGGATTTAAATTAACATAGATTAAACAATATAAAGTTCATTATAATAGGAATGTACATACCAGTTGCTGAAGATAGCAATAAACATTTAAAATCGTATTAGTAGCAAGATAGCAATAAACATTTGGCCTCTAAAATATTAACATAAAACATAATAACATCAAGCAACCTTATAATGGTTTAAACGTCAAAATGCAACAACTTAATAAAAAAAACGCACTCAAGGTCTTCAAGTCTAAGATTAAGTCTCTTGCCCTTGCTCCCATCCTTCTTTGACGTATCCTCTAGATTGAAACATACATCCACATAACCAATCCAATCTATAAACAAAAATATATTGTGAAAAGAAAACAACATTAAGAAGTGATAAGAATAAAAAAAACAATAAGACAAAACAATAGATATATATCATGTAGTGATTTACATACCAATAATTGTATTAACTTCAAATTTATTTTTAACAACATCCTTGAGGTTAACGAAATTAAAACGGTATTTCGGTCCAGACCAGTCAAAGCATTTCTCAACAGAAGTATAGAAATAAAGTGATATTTTGTCATTTCTCTTGGTATACTTAGCAGATGACTTATTAGTAGCAAGAGAAGGTTTGGTGATAAGAAGACATTCATCCAACTGAAGAAAGTGTTTGAATTTTCCTAGCATCTTATGCAAACAGCTGGCTTGTATCATAGTTCCCTAAGAATATGAAACATCCGATTAAATAAAAAATGTGTTATATTCATTTGGATATTCATATGTCCAAAAAAATTATAACACAACTATATACGGTACCATCTCATCCATGAAGATCATATCAAGACGATATATTTCATTTTTGTTATCATTCATCATCTTCTTCGAAATGCTAACAATCTTCACTCTAATCGAATAGTTGTTTGAGAATGTATTAAGATCGTTAAGCATGCTAACCTTTGCAACCTCCATTTGAAGACTGTACATAAAAAAAAAAGAATAAGCAAAATATAAGTATTGCTAAACGTAATATGATAATACAATAAGCATGGATGTTCTTAAAAAAAATATCAAGGTTGAAATTCAAGCTTACCGATTATCCAATAAAAATTTTAACTGAATGCAGTGGCAAATGTAATTTCAAATGTAGGGAGTGTATATCTTTATATGCTGCTTTATTAAAGTAATAAAATATTAGAAATGATATGCAAAGTAGGCAAAAAAAAAGAGAAAGAACGTCAATTTTAAATTACCATTTTGTATATTAAGAATTTCAATATTTCAAAATTACTGACTTGATTTCAAAGCAATTTTCATAATGACTTTTCTATATTTTATTTTAAATTTAATTAAGAAACAATAACCGTCAATTTGAAATTCACATTTTGCTTAACTCAAATGTCCAAAGCTCAAGAAATTAGCATTAATTACTAATTTGATTTGCAACAAATAGTCATTAACAATCAAATGTTTGAACCACTTTCAATAATACAATACCCAAACAATCAAGATGAGGAACTTAATAATCATCCAAGTGTATTTTGTGTTACCTTATTTATTAGTATAAAGATGAAACTGTTCAATTAATAGTACAGATCAAACCACTGAAGTGATGTGATAAATACTCTTACATATAAACCACTGTGGTGATAAACACTGTTACATATAAACAATGATGCCATAAAACCGGTTACATATAAAACACTGAGGTGATGACATCTAACAACCTAACAGACTATAAACACTGATGCGAAAAACACTGTTAAATATAAACACTTAAACACTCTTAACATCCAAGTGTATAGGAATTTTATTTTATTAAAATAAAGATGAAACAACTGTTCAATTAATAGTAGAGATCAAACCACTGAAGTGATGTGAAATACAAAACTGTTCCTAAACACTGTTACATATAAACACTGATGCCATAAAAATGGTTACATATAAAACACTGAGGTGATGACATCTAACAACCTAACAGTCTATAAAACACTGATGCGGAAAACACTGTTACATATAAACATTGTTAACATAAACAAATAAAAAGAAACATAGAATAAATAAAGTTGATGCTGAACCACTGTTATGGTTTGACACTGTTATTGGACGTCATAAATTTCAGATTTAATTTCAAAGGTAAAAGTAGTGTATATTCTTATATGCTGCTTTAATAAAATAATTAAATATTAGAACTGATATGCACTGTAGGAAAAAAAAAAGAAAAAAAAAAGAGAGAGAGAACGAAAAATTTAACTTACCATTTTGCATATTTTGAGTTTCAAAATTACTGATATTGTCAGTAACTACTGACTTGATATGAAAGCAAATGCCATAATGACTTTTTTAAATTTTATTTTAACTTTAATCAACATATAATAACCGTCAATTTGAAATTCAAAATTTGGTTAATCAAATGTCCAAAGCTCAAGAAATCAGCATTAATTACTGATTTGATTTGAAACAAATAGTCATCAAGAATTTTATTTTTATTTTTTAATTTAACTTTAAATTTTATCATGAAAATAAAGTTGGTGGAACTCTTATGTAATTGAAATGTAAAGATTAGGTAAAATGGTAATTTGATTGTAATTCTAGTTTTCATTTGATAATTTCAATGTATCACTAATTAACAACATCAAAAATAAAAACGTGAGCACTGACTATTTTTTAGGGGAACCGCTGATGGTCAATATCAGTGAATGTCAACAATGTAAAAGTGAGCAGTGGCTATTTTTTCCGATCAGTGGATACCAACCAGTTTTCGAAACACTGATGTTCGGTCAATCAGTGGTCAACATGGAGATTGAAGAAACACAGGTTGTGTATCCGCAGTGGAATACTTGAACAATCAAATGTTTGAACCAATTTCAAGAATACTATACCCAAACAATCAAGATGAGAAGCTTAATATTCATCAAAGTTTATATGAATTTTATTAGTATAAAGATGAAACAACTGTTCAATTAATAATACAGATCAAACCACTAAATTGAAGTGATAAATAGTGTTACATATAAACACAGTCTTTTAAATTACCATTTTGCATATTTTGAATTTCAAAATTACTGATATTGTCAGTAACTACTAACTTGATTTGAAAGCAAATGCCATAATGACTTTTTTAAATTTTATTTTAACTTTAATCAACATATAATAACCGTCAATTTGTAATTCAAAATTTGCTTAATCAAATGTCCAAAGCTCAAGAAATCAGCATTAATTACTGATTTGATTTGAAACAAATAGTCATCAAGAATTTATTTTGTCAACAATGTAAAAGTGAGCAGCGGCTATTTTTTCCGATCAGTGGATACCAACCAGTTTTCGAAACACTGATGTTCGGTCAATCAGTGGTCAACATGGAGATTGAAGAAACAGAGGTTGTATTTCAACAGTGGAATATTTTGAACAATCAAATGTTTGAACCAATTTCAAGAATACTATACCCAAACAATCAAGATGAGAAGCTTAATATTCATCAAAGTGTATATGAATTTTATTAGTATAAAGATGAAACAACTGTTCAATTAATAATACAGATCAAACCACTGAACTGATGTGATAAATAGTGTTACATATAAACAAAAGTACTAAACCCTGTTACATATAAACACTGGTGCCATAAAAATGGTTTCATATAAAACACTGAGGTGATGACATCTAACAACCTAACAGTCTTTAAAACATTGATGCGGAAAACACTGTTATATATAAACAAAGTCTTTTAAATTACCATTTTACATATTTTGAATTTCAAAATTACTGATATTGTCAGTAACTACTGACTTGATTTGATAGCAAATGCCATAATGACTTTTTTAAATTTTATTTTAACTTTAATCAACATATAATAACCGTCAATTTGAAATACAAAATTTGCTTAATCAAATGTCAAAAGATCAAGAAATCCGCATTAAAATAGTGATTTGTTTGAAACAAATTGTCATCAAGAATTTTTTTTAATCTAACTTCAAATTTTTTTGATGAGAATAAAGTTGGTGGATTTTTTCCGATCAGTGGATACCAACCAGTTTTCAAAACACTGATGTTTGGTCAATCAGTGGTCAACATGGAGATTGAAGAAACAGTGGTTGTATTTCAGCAGTGGAATATTTTGAACAATCAAATGTTTGAACCAATTTCAAGAATACTATACTCAAACAATCAAGATGAGGTGCTTAATATTCATCCAAGTGTATAGGAATTTTATTAGTACAAAGATGAAACAACTGTTCAATTAATAGTATAGATCAAAACACTGAAGTGATAGTATAAATTCTGTTACATATAAACACTATTAACATAAACAAAGATAGAATAAACACTGTTAACATAAACAAACATAGAAGATGTTTTGTTGATGAGGAACCACTGTTGTTGGAGAGTGTTTCACATTTAGTTGATCGGTGCTTGTCTGGACTTTGATCTTGATCAGTGGTTCTTCATAATTGAACAGTGGATGATGTTCATCAAACTTTATGTACAATCATCCTTATATCCAACACTTGTTAGGCAGATCAGTGATGTGCCATATTAACTTGTTATAACCACTGTCATTGTAGGAAACTTAGCTGGGCAGTGCGTATTGGTGGAAACTTCAGTTTACCTACAAAAACTAAAGAATTTAGAATAAATAACGCAAACTATTGTTAAGTCAAATAGCTGATGGAAAACTTTTTAACCACTGCTAGTAATTAAAACACCGATAGTGATTAACAAAACTACGTTTAATTGCTCAAATTGAGATGACGGGAGATCTGCAAAGGATTACAAATGAATCAATGCACCAATAAACAGTAAATCAAAACGTTAGAAATACCCAAAAAAATAAATCACACCAATTTAAGTTACCTTGGTGATGTCCTAAACTTTTGCACTGGTATCACCTATCAACACACCTGGTATAACCTTTCCCATTTCCATCTCCTCAACAACCGTCCGGCAGAGGTTGCTTCTAATCAACAAACTCTATAATCCAACAAAAAAGGTTTGGAAAGACAAAGTACAAAACATATCAAAATAAATCTGCTCGTAATCACATGATACAACAAACCAAACATACCAGAGTCACCGATTAAGAGGAGGTTGTACAAAAGCGTTCATCGAGTACGATAAGGAGATCTGTTTCTTCTTCTGAGGGTAGAAAAGGGTTCATCATGTTCAGTATGACAAAATAGATAAAACGAAATAAAATTTCTAGATAAAAAAGTAGATCTTACATGATTATTCTCTTCTTCAACCACTGGACGGTACATGATTTAGGGTTTCAAACGAAGATGTATCCAATAGAAGTAACCTCTGCCGTACGTTGTTGAGGAGATGAATATGAGAAGAAGAAGAAGGATAAACATCGATCGGAAATAGAGCAGAGCAGAGAGAGAAAGAAAGCAATAAGCCCTAAATGAGTAAATGAAGGAGGATATAAATAGAAGAGGGCAGTGGCACTGTTGAAAAGGGCATTTAGGGGCTCTCTGGTGTTGACACGTGGCCCAAATAACTTTCATTTATTATATATAATAGATTAAATAACTTTTTTTGTTGGCAGTTAAATCATTTACATTAATTTCAGGATAAATAATTTTGAAATCTAATAAATATTTTAAAATATTATATTTTCTTCTAAATTGTTTAAATTTATATTAAATTTAATTGTATAATTATCTTTTAATTGATATTAATTATCTATAAAAATAGATAGCTTCAATGAATGACATGTGTCCTTTTATTGGGTTTTTTTTTATTATATAGTATAGATAGATTACTTTATGCCAAATGCAGATTTTCACCTCTCAGAATATTTAAGAGATTGTTCTTATGTTAAAAGATAAAAGAAAATGTTGATATTTAGAACATTTTCATATTTCTTGTATTTCACAATAATTCTTTAGTTTTCAAATCATTCATTTTTAATATTAGTTTATGTACATGTTTGATGTGAGATACACAATCAATTTAAAATTATGCATTAATATTAGAGCTACTATGTATTCAAAACTTAGTAGAAACAACCTGATTCTTCTAAAAACTAGTCACTAACAGAAGTTGAAATCGTTAAAAACCTTAGTCACCACCACCACATGTCGCTTCTTACAACAATTGTCGTAGCATTGAGTATGCATTTAACAAGCAAACCAAACATTAAAAAAATCATTGTCGACTTGCTACTCATTAATCACTACCAGATATCGTCAAAAGACAAAAAAAATCAACTATATTCTTGTTTTGATGATGCAGCTCTCATCACCCGAAGCTACCACCTTAGTCAAACAAAGTTTGATCTATATTCGCCACTTTTCTGCGTTTTTCGTCCCTTGTGAAGAAAGTCCATATATGGTCCATGAAATGATTTGCCATCTATTTAAGTTCCAAAGTTAAATCATGGATTGCCTGCAAACAACGCACTATATCTCGATCCTCTACTGAGTCTGAGTTCAGAGTCATCACTGACATAGTCACTCAACTTCAATAGTTGGTAGCTCCTTTTCTTAAACTCAATGTTTGTAGAACAAGATTAGGACTCGTATCTTCTCTCCTCGATTTCTCCTTCAATACGTAACCAAATCAGGTATTTCTTAAGGCTAACTTTGATATTTTTCGTGCTACAAAGCCCCACTATCCATTTATGTGATAGAGGGCATTATCAAGCCGAATTTGATTGCTTGTTATTTTAGGGTTCTTAGATTAGAGATTTTAGGGCTTTTGATCTTAGGCTTGTGTTTTGATGAAATTGAAAGTTGGATGCTATTCATTGTCATGCTAGATTAGTTTGTGTAATTTTTGAGAATTTTTAGATACCATATTGATTTATTATGAATTTTTATCATGTTATATTATATAAGAAAAAATATATAAGATGAAAGGGTCAGGATTTAGAGAAAACGCTCAAAAGTGTGAGAACGGAGAGAACGCTTATGGATCGTCAGATCAAAACAATCTATGGACTAGATGACGCGGTGGCATTTTCGTAAATAAAATCACTTTTATTAATCTGGCGCGCTTCATTAAGGGTAAAAGGGTCTTTTGACTTAACATAAAACGCCAAACTCACGCTATTTAAATCCCTCCTCAACACACATAGCACACTTCATCATAAATATAACGACATAGATATAAAACGCCAAACTTTGTTTTTAACTGATAAAGTTGAACAAACAGTACTAAAACGCCAATGAAAACGCCAAAATTAACAAAACTAATGTTTACACAAATTAACAAAATAGTAATAACTGATATTCACAAATACTACTAAATAAAATTCAAAACTAATCAAATAGACGAAAAACGCCAATGATCGTAAAAACATAAGAAATACACTAGAACGTAAACGACAATTAAAATTAATATCGAAAACTCCAATTGCAGTTCTTAATAATAGATTAAATATCAATTAAAACGCGATTAAATTGCATAATTGAATAACGCTATTGAAAATCATACAACACATTATAAAAATAATAATACAAAAAAACGCCATAGAACAATGATAAAAGAACAAAACGTCATATCTGTTGCATGATTTGCTGGAACGAAAAATAGAAAACGCCAACGAATTTTACTTTGTCGAACAGAATCCACGTTAAACGCCATAGATCTGAGAACGCTTGCAAAGGAGGTAACATCTAACAATAAATCTTTGGAGTTTTAATTTGAAAGAGATTTATAACGCGAATAAGGAGGGAACGTATAAAAGGACAATCGTACCCCCGCATAACAATTAGGGCCCCCTGCCACGTGTTGGGCCAGGATCCGTTCTCACCATTCTCACACTTTTCACCGTTCTCTCCTGAACCCGTTTCTAAGATGAAAAATTGTCAAAATAAAATTTCCTAAATATTGATTTATGATTTTCTATAAAAAACATAAGCTATGGATTTTTATAAATTTCATGACCCTTAGTAAATTATTTAGTAATAAAAGGACTATTTAAATTATGAAACAAGTTAAGTCTTTTTTTTAATAAAATTCATGATTTAAATGAAAATATAGGTTAATGATAGATTTATGATTTGTAAGGTTGATTAGATGAGTTTTACTAACTTATCTAAATTTGACATTTGCAACCTATCATAATATAATAAATTGTTATTATTTTATTTTCACAATCTTAAACTTATTAGACTTGTTATTAATAAATTGACTTGATCATAGATTTATTTGTTAAGTCGGTAATAGTAATTGTTAAGTTAGTAATAGTAATAGATTAACTAAACTTAGCATATACAAAAATATATATAATGAGATAATTATTTTTATGTTATTATCGCATATTTTCGCATTTATTTATTCATTTAGTTTACAAATATCCATTTAGTATTTATGTTGGAAATTATTATATGTATTTTAGGTTATACAAAAGCCCCCAAATCATAAGATTCAATTTTATAGTTTTGCTATACTGTTTGGTTTGTTTAGTATATTTTTGTTATTTTATATTTTATGGTAACCTGTGTCTTGTGGAGTTTTCCCCATTTTCGTCGGTTTATTTAAGGATCCATATACGCAAAACTATGAGTATATCTACCCTTCTCCTTTTTTACAATTAAACTTTTAAGGTGTATCATATGTCATAATTTCTCATGTTATTCACTTTAATCAGCAACAGGCAAAGTCAGTGTGTTAATTATGTGTATGTGTAGTTGTTGGTTTCTTTATTTATGTGAAGTCTTAGTCAATTGTATTCTAGCACATCATTGTGGATCCACTGGCTGACCGGTTACCCATGGCCATGGGTTGTAATCTGGTATCACCAACATTATTAGATTCGTTCTTCGGGGCTTAATTCTCGCATAATCGCGTAGTCGTATAGTTGCATATTCACATTATCGCATTATCTCATTTGATTATGTTGATTATTGTTGTTGTTTAATTGTTGTGCTTATCTTACTAACACTTGGATTGTGTGTTAAACTTTTTAAAATAAAGAAAACAAGTTATTTTATTTAAATATAGATTTACTCACCAACTTTTAGCTGACCCAAAAATTATTTTACGCATGATTCAGTAAATTAGGTTTGACGATACGAGGACGAAGACACGTAGGAATTGCCCTAAACAAATAAACGGGATTTTATTTTATATTTTATGAGTTTGGATTATGTATGGATTATTTGTAACTTATATGATTATGTGACATTTTTAGTTATCATATGTTTTAAACTTTTAATAATTGTCATATGCTTCGGACAATTATTATGTTATGCCAATAATCCGTCATAGGTCGAAATGTAACACACAAAGCTTGTGAAAAAAAATGATTTTCACTTAAAGGAAAGTTCTTACAATTCATCATATCAAGTTTACACTGACATGTGATCAAAATGTAAACGTCTTTACAAAGCAGATGCCAACTCCTAGATCTATGTATATTTATGATTCAAGTTATAGGTTGTACTAGACATATTAATATAGTTATATATTTACTTTGTTTAGAGCATTTAGTTATCTTTCATCAAATCTAACTTATAATTACAGTAAAAATAATTACATTTTCTTACTCTTTTGAGAATTTTTTTTTTATTTATATATAAACAATTGGCCGAGTTACATCAATATCGCAGGTAAGCGAGCAACAAGCTGCGCCGCTACCCCTTTCTGAATAGCAAACCCTAGCCTATTAAAGACGAACCCCTGCCCCCTGTTGATGAGCAACTGCTGTGGACAACCTTTTGGACCCTAGTCAACAAACGGATAGCTTCTGGAGCTAGGGACCCAAAGGTGTCGAAGGCGAAGGGGACAAATGCATGTTGGTTATCAGCACATGCTTTAGCGTGTTTATCCACCTTTTTAGATTCCGCTTTCCTTATAGCCTGTCCTGCTACAAACCCGCTTTCCCTTAAACCAGCTAAGGAGGAGACTCCTGTGAGATCCACACAAGCATGTTTCCCTCCCGCCCAGCCAAAGACGAGCAGATCCGCTGGTCTCAATGTAGATATCCCTTCCATCTGATCTGTAAGGAAATTCACAGGGGCCTCCTTCTTGGCAGAAATCCCCACTCTCCTCAGGATGTCCCCCAAAACATCTCTCACCCATTCGTGCTGATATTTGAAACCAGGGAGCTCCTTACAATGAATAGCATGCTCCCCGTATTTATCCATGCAGGCTTTACGGCAAATTGGGCAGGTTTCGTCTTCTGAATACATAGGGATCATCAGCCGGTATTTGAGGATAGCCCTATACTCAACAGCTGTAACGCCCCAAAATACCAATGTTAATATTTGTCGTGTGTTCTTATATGACACGTTATGAAATAAATAACTAGGCTATTTAACCTAGTTAAGGGTATGGTCAAAAGTTTTAAATGATGAAGGTAGTGTCAGTTATGTTTTAAAGGCAAACCCGAGGGGCTAAAGTGGAACAAATGAAAGTTTATTTCTAAATAAAAGATAAACACACACACATAAACACACATACGTGTGTGTTCTGGAAAGATCGAGCAGGGGCTCTCAAGAGCCCCAAAACCCTAGTTCTTCAAAAGCTTCAATTTGAAGAATGAATCAAGGCCCAAATTCTCAACCGAACATGAATTAGTGATCACCGTCACAAGGGGATCGTAAGGTATGTCTTAAATCAAAGATTGGTGATCATGTGTAAAGTGGGTTATGTTCTAATCCGTAAGTTAATGTGAAATTGATCATGTATAAGGGTTAGAATCATCAAATAGAACATAGGTTATGTATGGTTTGTGTTAATTTGATGATTAGAAGTGAAACCCACTTGTTTTGGTAAGGATGATGACTTGAATGATCATCCATGTTCAATTCTTATTGATTGTTGATGAATTATGATGATTTCTTGTGAGATTAATTGAATGAAATATGATGTTGGTGTGTTTGATGTTTATGTGTGAATGGTACATGTTGATTAGGAGTAGGATTTTATGAGTTATGTATGAGTTTAGAAGATTTATGCATGAAGTAGTTGTACGTTATGCTTAAAAGGTGGTACGCACACCAAGCGTATGATAAGATGTATATAGTGACGTCCATATAGTCGATTATGATGTTACGGGTATATGATGATAAGTCGATAGTTAAATATGGTTAATAGTTGACTTTCAAAAGTCAACTAAGTATAAGAAACATGATTTGACTCGTTGTCGTAAAGGCATGATTATAGGGGGTCGTATGGTACATGTTATGTTAATATGCGTTAATTGTGATTACAAGAAGAATTACATGAGTTGGAAAGGATATGAAGTTGATTATGTGTTTTATGTTTGTTAGAAATAACTAATGAAAGTTAAGTGTGAAATGTGCGATTGATATGATTGTTAACATGTACAAATGAGTATGCTAATAAGAGCGTGATTTCGATGAAATGAAAGTATAGGAATCACGTCGAGACGGGCTCAAGCATGAGGTGTTAACGGGTCAAGAAGAGGCAAGGAATCGGATACGAGCACGGATACATAAGGTAAGTGATTTCCGTAATCACTTCTTAGTTCGATTAAGTAATATGGTGTTTTAATTAATTAAACATGATGTTTGAGGTCAAGTATGTGTTGAAATCTTTCGTCGAAAATGATGGGATTAAAGTTGACCAAAATGCCCTTGGTGGGTATTTTGGGCAAACGATCTTAAAAGTAGTTTAGAAACAAGTTATTCGATTCGTGTAATGCTCTGGACAAGTATGAAAGTGGGAAGTATGGTTTCGTTAGTCATAGACCAATTAATGCGCGAGTACCCTTAACGGGTCAAAATAAGCATATGAACGATAATGGATTAAGAGGATGCAAAACATCCAAGAAATTAGTCTTTTATGATAGACGTCACTAATATTGGTAGGTTCATAAGAAGTTACGGTCAAACAAAACAAGTTATGTTGATAAATGCATGAACGGGTCGGAATTTGGTAAAAGAGTAATAAGCCGAAGTGTTAAAAGTCTGAAATTTTATTATGTCGGATGTTGGATTTTAACTCCATTAGATGGAGAATTAAATTACGGACGCGTAGGAAAAAGAATCGGGTAAAACGGATTAAAAACGAGAGAGTTATGCTCGTTTCCGTAAAATCCGAACGTGCTGGGAATATGCAGCTTTCAGCTGCATATGTTCTGTGAAAAAGGGGGCGTCGCGCCACGCGACGGGGGGTCGCGCGACGCGACGGGTCATGTTTCTCCGAAAATTGTTTTCATGCCTCGTTTTGTCTTGGGAACTCGTTTAAACGCGTTTTAAGTTGCGTATGACTAATTTAACTTACGTTTTTAGGAGCACACGTGTATGCACATATGTAGATAGGCAAGGATGTATGTTTGTATGTATATATACACGCATGTAGAAGGGTATGTAAGCATGTATGCGCGAACGTAGATAAGATTATAAGTGTGTGAGCAAGTACACGCAGATGTATAAAGGTGTACATGAGTAGGCAAGTATGAGTTGGGTATGATGCAAATAGGGACGTATGTATGTATAGATGTATAACGTCGTGAGTGTGCGTGATGATGTAGGTATGGGTGTATGTAGATATGCATGTATTAATGTAGATATGTTTATATGTGGGTATGTATGTATGTACGTAATTGATTATGTGTGAACATATGGAAATGTATAGATATGTATGAAGGCAGGTACGCATGTGTCCAATGAAATTGAGTACTAATGATATTAATAACGTGTCTGGTGAATGAAGTGTAACGCAAGAATAGCAACGAAGTCTCGCCACGGATTTTATGATTTGATGGAAAGCCGGGATGTAAAGAGTTAACGGAACGGAAAGAGAACGTGAATAGATCTTGTATGTTATAATGCGTACTAATGATATAAATTTTATTGTGGTGAACGCAGGTATTACGACTCATGAGGATCTTCAAGGAATAGAGATCGAGTCACAAGATAGATTGTACGGGAGTGTTAGAGTACGTAATTGAGCGAAGCCATGTTAAGTTCTTATTGTAAATAAGTTCAATAACTGTATTTATGAAAAAGAGTTAACTTTAAGAATGAATTTAAGTACGTTAAGATGTTATAAAGAGAGAAAATTTTATGCTACGTATTTCCGCTGCGACTTTTGTCAAGTACAAATTAGGGTGTTTCAACAGCCGACATGCATTGCCCCAGCCCCTCGATCGGGATAACAGTAAAAAAATCTTGCGCATGGGGGCCTTTCAAGCACTCAATCACCGCCTTCTGGCGGGGAGACTAATCGAATGTTTCTCCCAGACTCCGAGCGATTTTGTCAAATAGGGCATTCGCCAAAGTTTTTTGTGGCTTTGGGGGGGCGATGTCCATATTAGAGAAACCGCCAATATCAAAGTCAGGAAGAGAGATACTTAAGTACTCAAGGGCCTGTTGGTAGTCTACGTCAAGCTTAACAACCCCGCTGTTCCGAAGGATATGGTCTTGCAATACACACGACTGAGCTCTAGACGCCACAAAAGCATAAACTCCAACATCCCGAGCTGAGAGGAGGCCCAAACCACCCAGACGCATCGGCAAAGATGCCAAACGCCACTGAAGGTCACCGAAGTAGGACCCCCCGCAAACAACAATGTCTTCGATAGCCTCTCGAAGACCATCATCAAAACAGGATACCGCATTGGCCATCAAGTGGGGTTGGCAGGTCCGCAACCCAAACAGTAACTTAGCTACCCCCATGCATGACCTTAAAAGAAGAAGCTCGCACTGGGGGTCCTGGAGGCAGGGCAAGAGTTTCATAAGGTCAACCGCTGTCAATGCCCGCCGCCCTGCTAGTTCCCCGATAAAAATAGAATCTCGGCTAACCGCCCCCCCAAGGAGCTTAGCCCCCCTCTCAGGTCTACCTATCCCTCTCGGGAAAAGGCCGTCCTGAACCTTGAGACCGTCACACGATGGCCAGTACACTTCCGTTTTCTTAATATTGAGATGGAGCCCTAGGGATGGTCCCTCCGTGTTGATGATGTCCAAGGCTTTAGCAACTTCCATTGCATTACCTATAATCGTCCCATCCTCCAAATACCAAGCATGAAAGGGGAGGTTACAGGGCTCCTGGACACGGAGAATAAGTGGGTGTAAGGCTAGGGCAAAGAGAAGGGGCCCCAAGGGATCTCCTTGTTGCACTCCAGTGGTGGCCCCAATACAATCGCTGCCAACATACAACCTAGCGGGTTGGGCGTACAGGAACTGGACCCACCGATAGATAGATGGACAACGTTGGTGGACCTCTTTTTAATTAAATAATATATTTTTATACCTTTATTATTATATTTTCTCTCCTTCAATCACAGTCATTTTCAAAATGCATTAAAAAATTATAGAGGGTGAACAATATACTTATAAATATACCATAAACAATAACATGTTTTCTCTTCTTTATTCATAACCACTTAGGGGCTGTTTGGCTAAGCTTATTTTAGTGACTTATTTACTTATTGATTTTTTGAAAAGTTAAAAGGTATTTGGGTTAGCTTATTATGTAAGAGAAATAAGTAAATAAGTCACTCCATTATGACTTATTTACTTTTCCAAAATGTCAATAAGTCATAAGTCATTCCAAAATAAGCTTAGCCAAACAGCCCCTTAGAAACAATTTTTTATATATAAAAACGAGACTCACAAAATTTAGTGAAAAGGATATGGAAGATATTAAATGCCATGGTTTTGCAAGCTATTTACGTGTAATATTATTTTGAGTTCTTATTTAACTAATATACATTTATTATTTTCTGACTTAACTTTCATGATTATCCATATGAGAAAAAATAAACATTTTTAAAGCTTTGTTATAATCATAAAGAAAATAAACTACACTATTTGTTGTGTAATTACATCATACATAACTATAAACAAAATATTATTCACTAATAAAAAAATGTAAGAAAAAACTTACAAATGATACTACAATAAAAAAACATACATTTTGTAGGCACTTTTGACATGAAAGAAACAATTCGTCAATTCAAATTCTCTGTTCTTTTTGTTTACCAATTAGTATTGTTCAATAATACAAAAAATGAGAATGATAGGCCACTTTGTCTCGTAGAATATGAAAAAAAATATCAATATATAAAAACAAATAAAGAAAATGATATTCTATCACATTATTTTTATTTCATTTCAATATCTTGATATGTATTAATCACATCTACGTGTATACATATAAATTCGAGTGAACGGGTCATATACGTTTTTTTCATGATTTCATTCTCTTTCTGATCAACTTTTTCTTTCTATATAAACTAAAAATGTTTTTATTTAAATTTACACCTTTTAGTACTCATATAAAAGCTCATTGATGGTAAGTAGTGTACATCATAATCAAATGATTAAGGTGCACCTTGTTTTTTAAAAGGTATGGAATCTGAGTACCACATCTGTAGACATCTATAAAAAAAAGGTAGACAAAACCGATGTAGTCTGTAAGAAAAAAACTGTTTATTTTTTCAACGTATGTAGACTTCTAAAATAAACTGGTGGTGGTGTATGGACGGTGGTGGTGGGTGGTGGATGTAGACGGTGGTGGTGGATGGTGGATGGTGGCGGTGGGTGCTGGTGTTTAACCCTCTGCAAACCTTAGAAGATCTTAAAAGTGGCTCAGCCAAGTCTGCACCAAGAAGGGCTTGCGCAAACGTTTTTTAATGAAACGTCTTCGAAAAACAATCAGTTTGCAGATGGTAATGTTTGCATGTGGTCTACGCGGTGCAGACGGAAGAAACTGGACAAATCTTTTTTAGAAAAACAAACACCGCTTAGGAGTTCAACTCCTGCCAATGAATTGGTAATGGAGTGATAAGGGAGAGACTTGGGGTTCCAAGTGACCTAGGTTTGATTCTTGCCCCCAGCCATTTAGTTTCGGCAGCACCTGGTAATGATTAGAGACTAGGCGAGTAGGTGACAATTGTTAGTTCAATCCTTTAACTAAGCGGGTTTTACCTCACAACGCTTTTGTGCCATCGGGCGAGTGTTCACGGGCTTGGACCCTAGGTGAGGGTTTTCCCCAGTGTATCCCAATGTGGTGAATTTCGCATGTATCCCATTTGGAGGATTCGTATGCCGTTCAAAATATAAGTTCAACTCTTGCAAATAGGGGTGTGCAAAAACCAAACCATAACAGAAATTGAACTGTTAACCATAAAAAATAATCAAAACTAACAATAACTGCCAAAACCAATCAGTTACCGTTAAGTGAATCTAATTAACCGACCACTCAATTATGGTTACACTTAATGTGTCTTTGTTAGCCGATTCTAACATAACCAAACCAATGCATATTTGTGATTTAAAACTTTTATACTATCCATAACCGAGCTTAGAACCTACATATTTTAGTTTGGATACTGCATGATCGAGCTTGGAACGCAATAACTATACACTTTTTCAGCTAGAACAAAGAAAAATAATAATTAGATAAAATACATTGGTCAATTTACATAATTAAGTCAAAACTGACTCATAACCCATGGTTAACCATCGATTACGATTATAGTTAAACAATATTCCATAATGAATAGTTATAATTAAGCATACTGAACTGATGAAACACTGGTTAACACTGAGTTGTCCAGCGGGGTTGTCTCGTGAATAGGGGTTCAATCTCTTCCTCCACTCGCTGATCGCTGGTTTCCTGCAAAACAGAACACCGGTGACTCGAAGAAGGGGAATAGGGGGGTTCTCCTTGTGACCACCCTCCGACGTGAGAATAAGTACTGTTTTGAGGAGAATAGTGTGTGTTGTAGGTGAAATAGAGAGAGAGCCGAATGTTAAACCTGAAGGAGGAGTCCTCTATTTATAGCCGAATGATGAAGGAGGGCCTTGCCAGCTGCAGCTGAGTGCCAGCTATCCGACCAAGAGGAATATCCTCTTGGTCTCCTCTGTCATTCCCAGAGTAGTGGATGGCGTGACGCATCTCTATTCATCCAGTTAGGAGAATTCTAGCAGTGGTTGTCGGCCTGTCCTAGGAATATCTTGCAGGTCCAGCTGGTGTCCATCTACTGGTGACACGTGTTGTCCTTTTTGTCTGGGAGAGCATCTTTGGTGTCACCTGTGATTTCTAGAAGCTTCTGGATGTGATTTGCTGATGTAGGCGCCATGCTGGATAAAAGTGGTTTGGTCCCTGCCATGTGTGCATGGACTTGGGACCATACCTCTTCAAGTCCCCCCAGTCCAATGTGCCTTCTAGTTGAGTTTATCATGTAGGAGGGATTCTGGACTCATAAGGGTAGAAGTGTTATTGTTTTTTTTTTTTTTTTTTTAGCACTGGGGTGTATTGCGTATGGCTCGTAGGTAGCGTGCAAAGTTGAGCCAAAACAGCGCGTGGTAGCAGCGTGCAAACTTAAGCCAAAACAACACGTGGCGCGTGGTAGCGGCGTGCAAACTTGTTCCAAAACAACGCATGGTGTATGGTGATGCCTTGCAAGATTGAGCCAAAATAGTGCATGACGCATGTTGATGGTGTCACACCCCAACCGATGGCGGAAACATCGGGATGAGACGAAGTGTGTATAGATTGCAAGAGACTTCATAACACTATGTGACAATATTTAATTAAATTCAAATTTCATTGCAATTGCTAAATCGTCATACAACATTTAAAATAGAAATAACAACATTGTTCAAATCTCAACATAACATCAAAAATAAACAGATTAAAGGTGTGTATCTAGTCCACCCTAAACTTGTTTCATCATTCATCCAATACTTCAACTATCAACCTGCAACATGTATTAAAATAGAGTTTCAATGCAAAAGCAATGGCGAGTATACAAGTATGTTTACATAGCATAATAGAACAAAAACTCAAATCCAACATGATTCATAATATGTGATTACTAGTATGCAATTTTGGAGTACAATATGATCAAACCATAGAATACAACGCATAAAATAGCCTAATCCCAATAGTTTAGCGGGGTGTTAACTTAACAATACCCAATAGAATAGCGGGCGGGGCGTTAATCCTATAGCGCTATAATTGTTAAGGTGGGCGAGCAAAGTGTAAGACCCGTCTCTATTAATTAATATTATAATGTTAAACACGCATTTTATACGAAAATGCAAGCTTACAAAAACTTTTCCAAGTTAAACTTCTTACATAATTTAAAACATTCCAAAATATAATTTCAAGTGTTTACAATATCCACTTTTTAAACTAGAACAAAATAAGATCGTTGCGGAAGCTTCGATACATGTGTTCGGTTCTCCTTTCTTGCTTGATCCTCATCCGGGGTTCCATAAGACATTCCTAAAATCAAAACCAACATAAAAGTTAGTTTTGACAGTTTCACAACAAGTTATAAACATATTTTCATCCATTATTCAAAATTCTTGTTTCCTTCGAATTCAAATTTCCGGTTCTTAAACCGAATTATTTGACCCGTTATGGGTATTTATGTCAAAACTATAATTTTATCAACCCTTATTAAAAAAAATCTTATTTCCTCCAACGATAATCCATATTATGGTTGGTACATGTACCCTTCACGAGAGTATCATTCCTTGTGCGTACCTGGCACGGGTCAACATTGACTCGTTTTTAATACATTGCATTACCTTTCGCCAACCTTGGCAAAACATGCTCATACTTTCCCCTTGCCTGTATTTGTAACACTTAACAATATATAAACTTACCAATAATCATTTATATTATTATACAACTTCTGATAAAGTATTGAGTCAAAACTAAGTGTTTAAGGCCTCGAAACAATTTCTGCAATTACGGAACTGCTTGCTGTCAACAACTATTTTGTTGACAAAACGTCCTCGAAAACCACGTTAAACAACTTCCGAAAAGTTTATAAAAATTACCAATCATCATTTATATTGTTATACCACTTCTGACCAAATATTGAGTCAAAACTAAGTGTTTAAGGCCTCGAAACAATTTCTGCAAATACGGATCTGCTTGCTGTCAACAACTATTTTGTTGACAAAACGTCCGCGAAAACCACGTTAAACAACTTCCAAAAAGTTTATAAAAATTACCAATCATCATTTATATTGTTATACCACTTCTGACCAAATATTGAGTCAAAACTAAGTGTTTAAGGCCTCGAAACAATTTCTGCAAATACGGATCTATTTGCTGTCAACAACTATTTTGTTGACAAAACGTCCACGAAAACCATGTTAAACAACTTCCGAAAGGTTTATAAAAATTACCAATCATCATTTATATTGTTATACCACTTCTGACCACATATGGAGTCAAAACTAAGTGTTTAAGACCCCGAAACAGTTTTGCAAATAACGGACCTGTTTGCTATCAACAACTATTTTGTTGACAAAACGTCCGCGAAAACCATGTTAAACAACTTCCGAAAGGTTTATAAAAATTACCAATCATCATTTATATTGTTATACCACTTCTGACCACATATGGAGTCAAAACTAAGTGTTTAACACCCCGAAACAGTTTTGCAAATAACGGACCTGTTTGCTATCAATAACTATTTTATTGACAAAATGCCCGCGAAAACCATGTCCATTTTAGTATTCACAATGCTATCCATTATAAAAGTAAGTATTCTATTCTAGAAGGTGTAAGCTTTACTTACTTTGCATCCGGTTATTCTTTTCCGCGTGCTCAATCCGTTTGACCCGCTTCCTTCCCAAGCTTCCATCTAGTTTGTTAAGCGTCATACTATCATTATAATTCGTAAGACGGTTAGATTAGTCATTATCAATTATGACTATTCCACCTTACGTATTTCATATAAAAATTATCATTCATCGTATTGTAGGTCGGTTTGACTTTTAAAATGTCAAATGCCCATTAGTATATAAAATGCACATTCAAGTTTATCAACTAGTTTAGGTATTTCTCAAATCACCCGGTAGGCGTTCTTTTAAGCCACCATTTAACAAATCTTTTGACCCGTTTCATTATATTTCCAATACTTCAACTAGTTCAAGTGATTATTAAATCTAACTTGTTTATTTATTTTCACAAGAACTAAGGGTTCTCCTCTATAAGTGAGACCCGTTTCATCATACCACTAGCATTCATTCGAACACCTTATCTAATCAAGTTATTCATATAAACTAGTGCATAACACAATTACATACATCTATTTACATGGATGAAATCACCGATTTCATCATAACATATAAAAACCCATTTCAATTCTTGTATGAACATACACTCAACTTATAATTTGTTCAAGTTCCTTTCTTCTACTACCCAATATGATGATTCTAACATGATTATATCATAAATTTCATCATATTAGTAAAACCCACTTATCTAAATGTGGTAATTCATCTAGGCATTCAAATCATGGCAACATATGTATAATTCACACTTAGGGTTTTGTTCCTAAGCAAGTACACATCACAATTTAGCCATAACCTCTATGATTCACACCTAATTCGCAGATTATGATGTTTCTTCATATTTCACAACTTCACAAATCATCGAAATTCTACATACCTTATGATCCCTAAGCTTAGGTGATCATGAATTTGTGTTCATGCATTTGATTTGGGCTAGATTTGACCTTCAATTTGTTAATTTTGGGTGAACTAGGGTTTGAGCTCTTGTTCTTGCTCCTGATGTACGATCCACACACACACACACTATGTGTGTTTTGTGTAAAATTTTTGTTTATAAAACACAAGTTTCTTTTGTTACAACTTTGGTCCCTTTTGTTCCAACCTTTTATAAAAGGTTCACTAGTTCTTATTTTTCTTTCTAGTTTTTACTTAATTACTCGTTACTAACTAGATTAATTATTCCTAGTTCGTTTAATGGGTTTCGGTTGTTTTAACCCGTTTTATTTTTAAATCCCGTTAGCTCGGGCTCTTACGAACTTTATTTTCTCAAAAACATTTATTCTCTTTTATTTAATATTATGTTTATTTATTTAAATCCTAATATTTACCGGGTTACTTTTTACCACTAACGGTATTTTACCCGTTCATTAATATTAACGTGGTTTGACTATCAAACCCGTTTTCGGGGTGTTACAAGTCTACCCCCCATAAAGAGGTTTCGTCCCCGAAACCTTTCTTACGTAGTTTATTAGTTTAACCAAACGAACCAAGTTTCATTTTCGAAGCACCCGTTCCTTTCGGTCAAAAGTTTTCATTTATATTGACGCCGGCTCGCGGGCCATTACTTTCAGCTTGTATCCTTTACCTTTATTGATTATTTATTTTGGGTGGTTAAACTTGTTAGTCACTGGTTACCCTACACCCTATCGTTCGGGTATATCTATATTGCCTTCCCGAGGCTTATATGAGTTTATGAACTCCTATCCTGTAACTCATGTTACAACGTGATCACATTTTACATTTTTTTCTTGACCGTGAACGCGTCACGTCACGTTTAAGTTTATCTCAACTTTTCTTTTTCATATTTCTTCTTTTCGAATGTATCGCCTTGCACCTATCGTGTTAAGACCTATATCCCTTAATGTTAATCATTTCCAAATTCTTCTCATAATATTCATATCTATTAAAATGTTATTTCTTACTAAAACTGAATTTTAGTTTTACGTTTTATCTTTAACTTATGTCAATTACTCATATCAAGGAAATTGACAACCAGTAATTTATTCTTTTCCGTTCTAGTTTTACATGGGCAATAATAACCAGTTCCCTCGCTTTACTTTATTGACCCGTAGGTTCTTTCACTTAGCCTCATAGGCTATTTCTTTAGATTTTCACCTTTTTAAGGTGAGATCCCAACAGTTTGTTTCTTTCTATCTATGACCCAAGGGTCTTCTTGGTCTCGTAGACCTTGACACTACTTTTAATCCCGTAGGTTATGATGATCCCGTAGATCATCTTTTACTTGTGTCTTTATTCAAATGTACATATATATACATATATGGTGTCAAGGCACCCTTTTTTATATTTAGAATCCTTGACCGTAGTCTAAGGCTACATTCGTCTTCTTACGGACTAAGTTTCCGACTTTATGACTCCTTACGTCATTTACACGTCGGTTTGTTCTATAGTTACCGTTTCTCGGTTCATACTTATACTTCTTTACAACCCATTACCCGGGTTCTTTTATCTTAATGTTTTTAGCGCCCACAACCCTTTGCATAGGATTATTAATATTTTGCGCTTTTATCTATTCGGTTCGCGCTTACTTACACTAGCAAGCGTTATTCTTTATTTAACTCGTTTGACTTGTTCGTGTGAAATTTCATCACTTATGGCAATCAAACTTTATCCCTACGCCTTAGCATTCTTATTAGTCGGTTTGTAGTTTCATTTACTTTGATTCTTGTCCCTTTTCTTGGGCTCGTTATTCCGACGTAATATGCTTCCGTTACCCGGCTTACGTTTACATTTATTATCAAATATCTTACTTGTTTGATCTGTTTTGGGTACCCTTTTTTTTATTTGTCCCATTCACCCCGTCCTTACTACATCGGACGTAAATGTGTCCATCATAAGAAGTTCATGGTATCATGTGTTCACTACTTACTTGGCCAGAGTAAGCGATCAACACATGACACACATGACCTTTTCATAATTTTCACATCACGCCCTATGTAAGTAACGCCTCTATTCTTTCTATATCTTTGATTCCATTCAGTAAAACTTTATTTAATTGCTAAACAACAATCATTAGTTTTATTCGTTTTCACTTGAACGTATATAAAAAGTTTTTCTTTTTTTATCAAACTATTATGTAATCACATTCGTTAACGTAATCGCTACTTTTCTCAATAGTATTATACTGAGAATTATTCACTTGGATAGTTACACCCCTCTAAGTTTCCATATGAACTAATCCTGTTATTGTTTTGTTATTCATCATCGTGAATAACACTTATTTCTACTTAATTGTTCTTGGAAACTTCATCCTGAATAGATATCCTATTCAGGTTTTCCAAGTTTTATCGTATATATGCAACCGTCTTTCTCTACGTGTTTGTTGCATATTACTATTTGTGCGATTAATTTAAAACGTGCACCTGGTAATGCTTGCCCTAACGGGCTTTCCATGCCATTAATATTGTTCACGATCGTTACGCGGTTTAGGTCCTTGTTGAGCATGCTCTGCTGGTCATACTTTAGACCGTTGCTTCGTCATATCCGCCATTTGTTAAACTCTCGCTATCTTCAGATGCGAGTGTCCTTCAACTACAACATTTATAAAAGTTAGTAATTTCGACATTAATGAACGCCCGTATTATAATACAAGGCTTTTCCACTATAAGTGTTAACACACGTAATTTCGTTGACAATATCTATCCTTTATCGATTTTGATTGGTGTAACATGTATTACACGATAACCCTATGTGTTGTTCACAACAATTTAATCATACGAAACCATTAATATGAATATACTTACCGGATTTGCAATCAAGTCTTGAACCGAACACACTTTACTCTTCAACCATGAGCTCTGATTACCAACTTGTAAGACCCGTCTCTATTAATTAATATTATAATGTTAAACACGCATTTTATACGAAAATGCAAGCTTACAAAAACTTTTCCAAGTTAAACTTCTTACATAATTTAAAACATTCCAAAATATAATTTCAAGTGTTTACAATATCCACTTTTTAAACTAGAACAAAATAAGATCGTTGCGGAAGCTTCGATACATGTGTTCGGTTCTCCTTTCTTGCTTGATCCTCATCCGGGGTTCCATAAGACATTCCTAAAATCAAAACCAACATAAAAGTTAGTTTTGACAGTTTCACAACAAGTTATAAACATATTTTCATCCATTATTCAAAATTCTTGTTTCCTTCGAATTCAAATTTCCGGTTCTTAAACCGAATTATTTGACCCGTTATGGGTATTTATGTCAAAACTATAATTTTATCAACCCTTATTAAAAAAAATCTTATTTCCTCCAACGATAATCCATATTATGGTTGGTACATGTACCCTTCACGAGAGTATCATTCCTTGTGCGTACCTGGCACGGGTCAACATTGACTCGTTTTTAATACATTGCATTACCTTTCGCCAACCTTGGCAAAACATGCTCATACTTTCCCCTTGCCTGTATTTGTAACACTTAACAATATATAAACTTACCAATAATCATTTATATTATTATACAACTTCTGATAAAGTATTGAGTCAAAACTAAGTGTTTAAGGCCTCGAAACAATTTCTGCAATTACGGAACTGCTTGCTGTCAACAACTATTTTGTTGACAAAACGTCCGCGAAAACCACGTTAAACAACTTCCGAAAAGTTTATAAAAATTACCAATCATCATTTATATTGTTATACCACTTCTGACCAAATATTGAGTCAAAACTAAGTGTTTAAGGCCTCGAAACAATTTCTGCAAATACGGATCTGCTTGCTGTCAACAACTATTTTGTTGACAAAACGTCCGCGAAAACCACGTTAAACAACTTCCGAAAAGTTTATAAAAATTACCAATTATCATTTATATTGTTATACCACTTCTGACCAAATATTGAGTCAAAACTAAGTGTTTAAGGCCTTGAAACAATTTCTGCAAATACGGATCTGCTTGCTGTCAACAACTATTTTGTTGACAAAACGTCCGCGAAAACCATGTTAAACAACTTCCGAAAAGTTTATAAAAATTACCAATCATCATTTATATTGTTATACCACTTCTGACCAAATATTGAGTCAAAACTAAGTGTTTAAGACCTCGAAACAATTTCTGCAAATACGGATCTGTTTGCTGTCAACAACTATTTTGTTGACAAAACGTCCGCGAAAACCATGTTAAACAACTTCCGAAAGGTTTATAAAAATTACCAATCATCATTTATATTGTTATACCACTTCTGACCACATATGGAGTCTAAACTAAGTGTTTAACACCCCGAAACAGTTTTGCAAATAACGGACCTGTTTGCTATCAATAACTATTTTATTGACAAAATGCCCGCGAAAACCATGTCCATTTTAGTATTCACAATGCTATCCATTATAAAAGTAAGTATTCTATTCTAGAAGGTGTAAGCTTTACTTACTTTGCATCCGGTTATTCTTTTCCGCGTGTTCAATCCGTTTGACCCGCTTCCTTCCCAAGCTTCCATCTAGTTTGTTAAGCGTCAAACTATCATTATAATTCGTAAGACGGTTAGATTAGTCATTATCAATTATGACTATTCCACCTTACGTATTTCATATAAAAATTATCATTCATCGTATTGTAGGTCGGTTTGACTTTTAAAAAGTCAAATGCCCATTAGTATATAAAATGCACATTCAGGTTTATCAACTAGTTTAGGTATTTCTCAAATCACCCGGTAGGCGTTCTTTTAAGCCACCGTTTAACAAATCTTTTGACCCATTTCATTATATTTCCAATACTTCAACTAGTTCAAGTGATTATTAAATCTAACTTGTTTATTTATTTTCACAAGAACTAAGGGTTCTCCTCTATAAGTGAGACCCGTTTCATCATACCACTAGCATTCATTCGAACACCTTATCTAATCAAGTTATTCATATAAACTAGTGCATAACACAATTACATACATCTATTTACATGGATGAAATCACCGATTTCATCATAACATATAAAAACCCATTTCAATTCTTGTATGAACATACACTCAACTTATAATTTGTTCAAGTTCCTTTCTTCTACTACCCAATATGATGATTCTAACATGATTATATCATAAATTTCATCATATTAGTAAAACCCACTTATCTAAATGTGGTAATTCATCTAGGCATTCAAATCATGGCAACATATGTATAATTCACACTTAGGGTTTTGTTCCTAAGCAAGTACACATCACAATTTAGCCATAACCTCTATGATTCACACCTAATTAGCAGATTATGATGTTTCTTCATCTTTCACAACTTCACAAATCATCGAAATTCTACATACCTTATGATCCCTAAGCTTAGGTGATCACGAATTTGTGTTCATGCATTTGATTTGGGCTAGATTTGACCTTCAATTTGTTAATTTTGGGTGAACTAGGGTTTGAGCTCTTGTTCTTGCTCCTGATGTACGATCCACACACACACACTATGTGTGTTTTGTGTAAAATTTTTGTTTATAAAACACAAGTTTCTTTTGTTACAACTTTGGTCCCTTTTGTTCCAACCTTTTATAAAAGGTTCACTAGTTCTTATTTTTCTTTCTAGTTTTTACTTAATTACTCGTTACTAACTAGGTTAATTATTCCTAGTTCGTTTAATGGGTTTCGGTAGTTTTAACCCGTTTTATTTTTAAATCCCGTTAGCTCGGGCTCTTACGAACTTTATTTTCTCAAAAACATTTATTCTCTTTTATTTAATATTAGGTTTATTTATTTAAATCCTAATATTTACCGGGTTACTTTTTACCACTAGCGGTATTTTACCCGTTCATTAATATTAACGTGGTTTGACTATCAAACCCGTTTTCGGGGTGTTACACAAAGTTAATGAGTATATAACGTTCCAAATCGTTCATAGAGCATACAAGAATAACAAGTAATTCACATTAGTTTCATGCTTGATCAAGGATTGAGTATGTTTAGTTTAAAAGTTGTTTGCATAGTTATGCATGTTGCATCCCAAAGTGTAAAGGGGAAAAAGGGATCGAGTATACTCACGGTGGTTGCAAGCTTTCCTACTTGGAATTCCCGCGAGTGAGTGTTGGAGTGGATTAAGTTGGAGCACCTAGTCCTTCTACACGATGAAACATAGGTGTGTGAGTTTGGCGTTCAACGGAAGATTATAAATTTGGAGTTTAACATAACATAAAGTATGATATTAAAAATAATCATCTTCAACTTATAACTCTTATATAACACTATGTAACCACTAGGGTTATATTGTATTTCATGGGTAGTACACCCATTAGAATCATATCGAGATTTTAGGTCTTAGATGATATCCTACTACTTTAACATATAAACACAAGTTTAACATTAAAGGTTCGAATGGGTTTATATATATTTAGGTTAAGTATTACGTATTATTTAGTCCAATAATTCATGTAGGAGGTAGAAGATTAGGATCTTCATTTAGGCACCTCGAGTTATCATGGATGCCATGTATGGGGTAGGAAGATAAGCTTCCATTTAGGAACCCCTTGAACGTTCACCACTTCACTTGATGTAAAGACAACCAAGGAGGGTCAAGAACTAGGATTAATACAAGTATGTAAATAATCTAAACTAAGAGAAATCATCAAATCATGTGAGGATTTTATGTTGGAGCAACCCAAGTTGTTCCACAATCACTCTACATCAAGATCTAAGCTCGAACATGACTTGTGGGTAAAATACCCTAATCAAAACAGAAAATTATGAGGTTTAATCCTCTGATTTCAAGTGTCTCAACATTGTTTTTAAGCTTAACCAACCATGAGATAGGTTGTAAGCATTGGGACATAGGTATGAGATGTGTTAGACACAAGTTGGATAAGTTTAAACAAGCTTTTGAAAAACTTAAAACAAAACAGAAAGTTTATGGACCATTTCAGGGCAATTCCAGGTCTGATTTCTCCAATGAGAAGTCAAGGAATCGAACCCCATGATTATCCAAGCAAGTAGGAAGAAGAATCAAGTAATTTCGTTGAGAAATGAGCAAGTTATACTCACTTTAGTGCAAGAGTATGAATTTGTCCGAAAATGCAGATTTGCAATTGATTTGAGAGTGAATTTGTGAGTTGTAGAGAGTTGTGAAAGTGTAAAAATGCTTGGAAGAGGTGTGTATTTATAGTGGAAGAGGTTAGGGATGATTGGAGGTGATTAGAGGTGGATTAAAGGTGATTGGGGAGTGTTAGAACTTAGGATTTCGTGCAAAATCGCGTAGAAATGCAGCTGGTTACGTTTTCTGCAGATCTGATGCCCAAGTGGGCCGCGTAAGAGGTCAGGGAGACCTTACGCGGGCCGCCCGAACTTACTGATCCGTGTTTAAGTTTCAGTTTTTACAATTTAGCCCCCAAAGTTGTTAGTTTAGTGTTTCTAAGGCCATTTAGGGACTATATTTGCCACAAAAGCATATTTTGAGATAAATTTAAGCATGAGGAGTATAAACCAAGTATAATTAAGCGTATAAGCATCAAAATCAAGTGTCGTTCTCGTTCAAAACACGTTTGAGGCATAAGTTTAGATTAATTACAAGTTTAGCACATAGTTTCCGAGATTATCGTCTAAGCATCAATTGATTCACAAAATCGAACATACGAGCATATATAAAGTGTGTATAACATATTTGTAACAAAATACAAGTTTCATTAATGATCCAAGTCTTGGTTTTACAATGATTACAAGGAAAGGACGATTACAAGAATACAAAGTTTCCAAAAATAGAAATACGAACACAAATTTCTATAAATGGAAAGTACAAAAGAGCCGGGCGTTACAGATGGTATGCAAATTTGAGCCAAAACAGCGCATGGCGCATGGTGATGGCGTGCAAACTTTAGCCAAAACAGCGCATGGTGATGGCGTGCAAACTTGAGCCAAAACAACGCATTGTGCATGGTGATGCCTTGCAAGATTGAGCCAAAACAGCGCACGGCGCATGCTGATGGCGTGCAAATTTGAGCCAAAACAACGTATGGTGCATGGTGTGTGATTTTTTACTTAGAGATTTCTTCTAAGTGAAGTTTTGATTTTCGTCCTTGTAAAAATGATGACGTCTGATGTGTGACTGATGTTCCGTCTGAGCTGGCTGTCTTGTCGGAGGTGTGTACAGTTACTTTTTCAGTATGTCAGGCACGTTTTTCGCCGTGTGTCAGGCGCATGGCGGCCACACGCCCTAAAGAGGAGGCGTCTCGTTTCCTCTCTCCTGACGTGTCATCGCCTGGTTGGTTGACCTTCTGCCTTCCGACGGTCCACTGCCCCATCGCATTAAATGCGGTGGGTATAAATACATGGCGGTTTCCATCAAACATCTATTTTTCTCTCCAACTTCTCTCAGATTTCAAATTTCAAATCCTTCTTTCTTCCTTTTAAATCTCCTTTCATCTTCATCTTTTTCTTGAGAAAATGTCTTCTGGTGTCAAACCTGCTACTATAAGGAAGAGGAAGCCCAAGCCGAAGAATCCTCCTTGCCCAAATTAGACGGTTATTAATTGGAGAGAAGACGAACTAAACAACTTGATCCAGAATTTTGGTTTTTCCTCCGACTGGGGTGTGCAGTTTCCGACGGCCAACTGCATCGCCTTGGATTTTCCCCCTGGTTTTATGACTTTGTATGCAGATTTCTTCCGGGAGGGAAACTTCCATCTTCCATTGTCGAAGTTCATTGGTGAAGTGTTGACTGGGTATGGTTTACATATCTCTCAAATAAACGCTTTGGGCTTACCTAGGGTTACACATTTTGAATTTATTTGTCGGGCCCAGAAGATAGAGCCAACATTTGAGAAGTTCAACGTCTTCTACTATGTGACTTACACCCGGGGTTTTTATTCTTTCAACTCTCGTACCGGTGGTGTGTTGCCGTGTAGCCGGGATCCCCCCAAGAGCCTTCATGACTGGAAACAGAAGTTCTTTTATATACGTCGCGGGGTTATTCCAATTGACATGCACTACCGGGCAGAAAGTGAGGGTGTTCCTCGAGTTAATGTTTCAATATCTTTTCCTGACCAAGATTGGTATACGACTTTGACCCGGAAAGCTACTCCCATGATTCAGTTGGAGGAGAGGGCTTTAGTTGCTGCTAGGATGAACATGTTGTGGGTGCCCCAAAATCCTAGGGCTTACCCAGTCTATGGGCACAAGGGAAAAGGTATTATCTCCTTGCTATTTGCCTTGTTATTTCTTCTCCTTGTTTATTATCTCACATTCTTTTATGTTTTTCAGCAGGGTATAGTTTGATGAATGTATTTGATCTGAAGGTTGCTGGTGGGATGGCTGTGGCGGCGCTGCCGGAGGGTGAACCGGGATGGGTTGCACGGATAAAAGACAACTTCTTGCAATAAATATACACCTTTTTAGCTAGAACAAAGAAAAATAATAATTAAATAAAATACATTGATCAGTTTACCTAATTAAGTCAAAACTGACTCATAGCCAATGGTTAACCATCGATTACGATTATAGGTAAACAATATACCATAACCAATAGTTATAATTAAGCACATTGAACCTACTTTAGAATGCCTTATTTCCATTCTATAAATTTGTAACATCTTTATACATTTGTACCCAAGGCTTAGGATGATTTTCAAAAAAAAAAAAAAAATGACTTTACACTTTTAACCTAAAAGTATTTGACTTTTTACTTTTAACCCGAAAGTTTTCATCTTTTGCAATTTAACATCGTAACTTTTTTACTTTCAAATTTGGTCCACTATACTTTTCATATTTCACAATCCTTTTTGTTTTACGTTTTGTTCTAAATTTTGCGAGTTAACACGACGCCAACGTGTGTGTAGTTCAACGTTTTTACGTTTCGTTTTACGCTTCATTCAAAATTCTACGAGTTAACACGGCGCAACGTGCGGGTGTGGGTTAACGTTTTTACGTCGTCTATTTTTTCCCGTTTAACAGGTTCGTTGCAATGTGTGAATCCTAAATCAACTTAGTTATTATTTTCTTTGTTTTACGTTTCGGTCTAATTTATTCGCACTAACGCGCAACAACTTCAGTGTTGGTGGTCTCTGGTAGTGGTGTGACATTGGTGCTATTTGGTACGGGTTTACGCCCCCACCGCAACTCGGAGGGGCTTAATACTAGTTAATTATTAGAGTTAAATGCCATTTTAGTCCCTGTGGTTTGGGCCATTTTGCCAGTTTAGTCCAAATGTTTCATTTTTAACCTGTGGGTCCAAAAAGGTTTTACAGTTGCCATTTTAGTCCACCTGGTTAACTTCATCCATTTTTTCTGTTAATGAGAAGGCCAATTTGGTCATTTTGTATATAATTCTGTTAACTAAAAGGGCAATTCAGCCATATAAAATAACCGAATTGGCCTTCTCGTTAACAGAAAAAATAGATGAAGTTAACCCGGTGGACTAAAATGGCAACTGTGAAACCTTTTTGGACCCACAGGTTAAAAATGAAACTTTTGGACTAAACTGACAAAATGGCGGAAACCACAGGGACTAAAATGACATTTAACTCTAATTATTAATTAATATTAAAACTTTTGTTAATTAATTACATATGTACAACTTTTTTCTAAAGGAACAAAAACGAATAGCGAAGAATATACCAGGGACCATTATTGTCATTTTCTTAACCACCTTTCTCCTCTACACAAGCTTAAAAAGCAACAGTGGTGGTTCATATCGTCAGATACTACTCTCTCTCTAGAAACCTTCGTCTACCTTTACTTTCTCTCTCTAAAAATCTTCAACCACAACAACAATGAGGACAGCTATGTTGAAATCGATCCGTTCATCTCTTCAGAAATCTTCCTCCACCGCCGCAGCCCGCCGGAGCTACTCATCGGAATCTGCACCGGAGCGTAAGGTTGCTATTTTAGGGGCCGCCGGAGGTATCGGACAACCGCTTTCACTCCTCATGAAACTAAATCCTCTTGTATCTAGCCTCTCGCTGTACGATATCGCCGGAACTCCTGGTGTCGCTGCTGACGTCAGCCATATTAACACCAGATCTGAGGTTGTTATTTATCTGATCTCATCGCTTTTTATTGTCCGCCGTTCGTTTTTAATTATAATTATTGTATACTGTTTGATATGTTTCAGTAGTTGATTGTGATTAGGTTTGTTGATTTATTTGGCTCACATATTTTAATTCTAGGGTTTATGATTTAGGTGTTTAGGATTTTGATAATTGTATACTGTTTCGTGCATTACAGTAGTTTTCTATGATTAATCATGTTAATTTGGCTCACATTTTGGTGTTTCTGATCTAGTTTATTTACGATTTTGATAATTGTATACTTTTCTTTTGCATTCCAGTAGTTTTCTGTGGTTAATTATGTTGATTTGGCGTACATTTCAGTTCTAGGGTTTCTGATCTAGTGTTTTTTGTATTATTATCTTTTATTTTGGATAATTGTGTACTTTGTTTAAAAAAGCGCGCTTAAGCGCAGAGCGTCCCTAGGCGCAAAGAGCTGCGTCTTGTGTGACATAAAGCGAGCTCTGTACAAAAAGCACACAAAAAGCGAGCTTTTTTGGAAAAAAATTCCACGCCCGCTTTTTGCACAGAAGGCGTTTTTGTGCTTTAAAGTGTTATACATGCAGCTAAAATGGTTGTACATTATATGATTCATACATTAAATCATATATAAACCTTATTTATCACTATATTTTGGGTAAGGGATGCTAAAAGCCTATAGGATATAGATAAAAAAATATATAAGCACCTTGCGCCTCACGTACGAAAAGCCCACCGCTTTTGCGATTTGCGCTTCGCGCTTTGATTTTAGACCTTGTCGCTTTTGTGCGCTTTACGCTTTTTTAAACCAAGATTGTGTACTGTTTCTTGCATTTCAGTAGTTTTCTGTGGTTAAATATGTTGATTTGGCTCACATTTCAATTCCTAGGGTTTCTGAACTAGTGTGTTTCTAGTTTTGATGATTGTATACTATTTCTTGCATTCCGGTAGTTTTTTTTGTGATTAATCATGTTGATTTGGCTCGGTTTCTGATCTAGTGTGTTTCTGATTTTTAAAAATGTATACAGTTTCTTGCATTTCAGTAGTTTTCTGTGGTTAATCATGCTGTTTTGTCTCATAACATGTGTATTTTTTTTGCATTGCAGTAGTTTTAACTTTTATATGATTAATCATGTTGATTTGGCTCAGATCTCAATTTTAGGGATCCTGATCTACCGTGTTTCTGATTTTATTAATTATATACTGGTTTTTGCATTCCACTAGTTTATTATGATTAATCATGCTGATTTGGTTCACATTTTAATTCTAGGGTTTCTGATATAGCGAGTTCTGTTTGATTTTACTGTTAACTCAATTCGCTTGTTATTCAGTTAGGTTAGTACAAGTGTTCAACTAGTTCAGGAACTCCAGGTTGTGACATTGAATTGGAACTGATTATAATCTGTTCAGTGTTTAAAAATTTATGTGAAATTAAGTTGATTTGTTAACGATTATAGATGTATTGGTGTTTTATTACGTAGGTGGTTGGTTACATGGGTGACGAAAATCTTGGAAAGGCATTGGAAGGTGCTGATGTAGTCATCATTCCAGCTGGCGTACCGAGGAAGCCTGGTATGACACGTGATGATCTTTTCAACATCAATGCTGGCATTGTTAAGGGTTTGTGCACAGCTATCGCCAAGTATTGCCCACACGTGAGTACTCGCCTATCTTGATTATGCAGATTATATAATAAGTAGAAACGAATCTTATATTGGTTGTCACTTTATATATCGTCAGGCACTGGTTAATATGATCAGTAACCCGGTCAATTCTACTGTGCCCATTGCTTCTGAGGTCTTCAAGAAAGCAGGCACATATGATGAGAAAAGGTTGTTCGGTGTGACCACACTTGATGTTGTCAGGGCTAAAACTTTCTATGCTGGAAAGGCAAAGGTTCCAGTTGCAGGTAGAGTTATTCGCATCCTACTTCTTTCCCAAATTGAAGGATCCGGCATTGTTTTAATCATGTAATTTATATCTTCTAGGTGTTAATGTGCCTGTTGTTGGTGGCCATGCTGGCATCACCATTCTACCTTTGTTTTCTCAGGTATGTTTTTGGTTATCTTTATACATTTTCGTTACATAAAAGTGTGAATTAAAATGTTGGTTTGTGGTACTGATGAGTGCTTCTAAATGAAGGCTACACCACAAGCAAACAACTTATCAGATGAAGAGATAGTTGCTCTAACAAAAAGAACTCAAGATGGTGGTACGGAGGTTGTGGAGGCAAAGGCTGGAAAGGGTTCCGCCACACTCTCAATGGCGTAAGTCCCAACTGATCTTTATTTCTAGAGTAAAATGTCATTTTCGTCCCTGCGGTTTGGTCAGTTTTGCGACTTTTGTCCAAAGGTTCGGTTTTCCGCATCTGGGTCCAAAAGGGCTGAAATCTTGTCAATTTCATCCGGCTCGTTAACTCCATCCATTTTTTTCTCTATTAAGTAAGTGGTATTTCCGTCTTTTTTGTTAACTTAAAGGGCAATTCAGTTTTTTTCAGGGGGATTTGGTCTTTTTACATAAAGTGAAAAAGATCAAATTGCCCTTTAAGTTAACAAAAAAGACGGAAATACCTGACCTAACGGAGAAAAATTGATGGAGCTAACGAGCCATATGAAAATGGCAAGATTTCAAACCTTTTGGATCCAGATGAAGAAAAACAAACCTTTGGATGAAAGTCGCAAAACTGACCAAACCTCAGGGACAAAAATGGCATTTTACTCTTATCGCCTGTTTTTCATCAAGTTTTATAGTATTCAATACTCAAAAGAGTGAGTTGCAAGCTGATGTGCATAATAGTGAGGTGGTTTCTTATCGAAGCTTGCAGCTGAAAAAGATGATTATTTTGCTTAAGTAGTTGCATCTTAGCCAATATATGTTGCTTTGTCATCATCCTTTCTCTTGTTCGAAGTCATGAGCTTGTAGGAAGTGTTGATTTTTTGTTTGTTAATGCAGTTATGCAGGAGCGATATTTGCCGATGCATGTTTGAAAGGACTTAATGGGGTCCCAGATGTTGTGGAATGCTCATTTGTGCAATCAAATGTAACCGAACTACCTTTCTTCGCGTCCAAGGTACTTTCACCATTATTCTTTCTTTCTACCCTTTACCAAGGTTTTCACTTTAAATCGTTCAAAAACTCCCTCTCTCTCTTATTATAGGTGAGACTCGGCAAGAACGGTGTAGAGGAAGTCCTAGGCCTGGGCTCACTTAACGACTATGAGAAACAAGGTTTGGAAGCCCTTCTGCCCGAGCTAAAGTCATCCATCGAGAAGGGAATCGCGTTTGCCAACAAGAGTTGAACAAAGGCGCCTTCTCATTCGATTTAAAAAGAAAGTGTCACAGTTTTGAGTTTTTCAGGAGGCACTAGGTTTACAGTTGACTTACCTGCCCAATAAAAAGGGTTGCAGATATACCCTTGCAAATTCCAAAGGAGTGTTAGTTTTCGTTGTCTAATAACTATTTTCATTCTAATCGTCAGAAGTGAACGATGCCTGTTTTGTTACAGGCTTCTAAGAACTCATTATCACTTTTTTAGCAAGCGCAGTATCATTTCTTTCTTAGTGAACGTCTACACAGAGGAGACACCAGAGTGAAATCCTTGTAGAATTGGAATGTAATTTAGATTTCATGATAACAGTTTTAACAAAACAAGGGATTGGAATTGAATATTAATTCATTGAGTAGTGATTTCAAGAGATTTGGATTCAATTTCAGTTCCATCCTGTGAAATCAACAATCTACTTTAAGATCTGGATAACTCGTCTAACACGTAAAGAGAGAATGTGTGCTCCGAACCAGTGTAATATAAGATCTGGATATTACACTTGAAAATAATAAATATAGTTAATAATGAAGATTAAAATATTATAAAACGGCTTTTATGATAAAATATTATTGATTTTGTTTAATGAAAATTTTAAAATTGAATAATGGAATCTAAAATAGAATGAAATAAGAAGGGAAGTAAATCTTCAGCTCACTAAATTATAAGCAAAATGATAATAATGTTAACTGTAATAACCCAAGTAAAACGTGCCCTAAGATGTTGTCCGCTTTGCCTTCGATGTGGTGCCCATCCAAGAACTCATGGTTTTGTTCACCCGCCGAGTTGCTCGCTCAAGCAAAATGCATCTTGGTAGAGAAGGTTTTCACCACTTATAAGGAAGGCTTCGTTCCCTCAACAACAACAATAATAAAAGTATTTTATACGGTTTGGTAGATAATTTGTAGGAACACATTTATCACATGTCATGATAGCGTCAAGCTATAAGCCTGTTATCATTTATGTAGTTTCATTTGTGTAACATCCTGATTATATAATAATAATAATAATAATAATAATAATAATAATAATAATAATAATAATAATAAGGGGTATTGGATTTTAATAATCCCAAGTTTCACTAATTGGCCGGTAATAATCCCAACTTCAAAAATTGCCTACAACACTCCTAACTTGTAACATTTTGGCCACCAATGATCCTTGTCTAACTGGGTTAGTTAAATACTTAAATGTGACGTGGCAGGTGACGTGGCGGCTGATGTGTTTAAAAACTTAAATGTTGGAGACCTATGTGGATGCTGATGTGTTCAAAGAGTACAACACCCCTATTTAAAAGGCATTTTAACCCTAATTTAAACCCAATCCCTGATGTCGACATCATCCTCTTCAATAAGCTGCCCAAACAAAAACCCTAAGTTCTTCAAAGTCGATCTGGATGGTAACGTCTACTGTAATCATGATATGCTTGCAATTCTTCGAGTAGTAAGCCGTAAGCGAGATCGAATTGGGAAGGAGTTTTATGGTTGCCCTCTCTGGCCTATAAGTTTTTCCTTAAAGATTCTCCTTCTAACTTGTTAATTTCATTAACGGTGTGTTCATTTTGTAATCTGGTTAGAGAGTGGACTGCAATTTTTTTTTTTTGTGGAAAGAAGATTTGGAGAATGTCTTTAAGAACACATCTATGCAAACAATCCAAGTTATGAAGGTCTGAAGATGGAAAATTTGAAGTTACAAAATAAGATATTAGAAGAGGAGAATAGAAAGCTGAGACAGAGGCTTTCGATGGAAAAGTACAAGTGGAATTCTTCATGCGTGTTGGGTTTTGCAATAGTTATGGCAATATGGTGGGTTTTAAGTCCCAAGAGTTAATATTTAGGTGTTGTAATAGTTATGGGAGTATGTTGTTATGTAATGCTTATTGCATAATGTACAATCTTGTGTGTTAATGAAAAGTAGTGCATATAGCACAATCTTTGTTATAGACAGTTGTGTTTGTTTACCAAAAGTCGACCAAAACGACCAATATTAAACTGCTGTCAATATGAAACAAAACTCGACAAAAACGACCAATTATGAAACTGCTGTCAATCTGAACCAAAACTCGACCAAAACGACCAATATTAACATATAGAAACTGCATTACATAATAAGATTCATTACATTCCAAAATGCACAAACTGATCAGCTAAGTTTTGTGCGATAAACTTACTACTACATACCATACATGTACTGAACAACCAAAAAGCATGAACTATAAAGTCATCATGCATCATTAACTACCAAAAGCATACAAAACACATACAAAACACATAATTACTAAGCTTCACTTCCCTTTCCCTCTTCCCCTTGCATGACCCTTTGTCCTTCCCCGTTGACTAGGACCCTGGGATGGTTGGCTGGCAGCTTGTGAGACTTAACTCGCTTGAACTCTTGCTTTCTTGGGCCTTCCCCTTGGGTTATTAGAAACACCCTCAGCAGATCTCTTCTTCTCATTTGTGCAGCCCCTCTTATTGTGCCCTCTCTCCTTACAGTTGCTACACTTCATCTTATTACCATGTTTGGACAATTTTCCTGGTTTCTTAGGGTTCTCGTGTGGGTCTCTCCTTCTATTCTTCTTAGGTCTTCCAGGAGCAGCCTTGATTGGAGGTGGGTCAAGAGGGTAATCAACTTCTGGCCAATACTTCTCACTAGGCAATGGAGGAATGGTGTAAGCATAAGTCTTTAGGTATTCTGACTTGTGATAACATTCATGTACAAACTCCTCTGCATTCCTGTTTAAGAAACCAGCCACTGCACAAACATGCTTACAAGGGATACCCTTCAAATCCCATTTCCTACAGCTGCAAGTTCTCCTGCTCAAGTCCACAGAAACATCATCCAGTTCTCTAACTTGGAATACATTGAATGATGATGGATACACTTCACACATATATGCCCATGACTTTTCTTTCTCAAGTTTCTGCTGTATATTTGGACACACAATCAAGTCTTGTTTAACCATCTCTGCATATTGGGTTGTTAGCATAGTCATTATTGATACCCGGATGTCTTCAAGCATGTTGATGATGTGTTTGTATCTGGACTGTATAATGTAACCATTAACATCACACTTTGTATCAGTCTTTAGATATGCCCTTGAGAAACATTGTGGGTTTTGCTTCAAGAATGCCTCAGTAGCTTCAGGTGATAGGTCTTCCATCTCTTTAATGGCTGCCTTGTAGTCAGGAATGCAGTATGCTCTACAAGCTTTCCAGAAAACTTCTTTTAACTCATCTCCCTTGAAGTTTTTATGCCAATTAGCATAAATGTGTCTAGCACAATTCCTGTGTTCAGCTTGAGGCCACACTAATGCAACTGCATTAATTAAACCCTGTCACAAACATAGATGTTAGTAAAAACATAAGTCTAACAAAACATAAGTATACAAAACAAAAGTATTACCTTCTGTTGATCAGATATTAATGTCCAACCTTTCCCACCATCATTGACTTCCAAACACTTCCTTAACTCTTCCATAAACCACTCCCAACTGTCATTTGTTTCACCTTCAACTACTGCCCAAGCCACATGGTACATTTGGTCGTTTGCATCCCTTCCAATTGCACCCAACAACATACCACCAAGAAAAGTTTTTAGAAAACAACCATCTAAACACAGTGCCTTCCTGCAACCTGCTAAAAACCCCTTCTTGAGCCCATCAAAACACACAAAGAGTCTGTAAAATGTCTCACATGTGGAACTTGGATCAGCATTTATGAAGCCTGGTGGGGCAGTTAAAAGTTCAAATGTGGAAGTTGGATTAGCTACCCTTAAAGCCTCCAAATATGAAGCAAGTTTACTATAGTGATCCTTCATTGATCCATAAAGCTTACTTTGTGCACACTTCTTTGCCTTATATGCCAACCACTTAGTTATCAAAACCTTATACTTCTCCTTTACTGCTAGTTGGATCTCTTTAGCAGACCAGTTTGGCTTAGCTTTAAAAACTGGAAACAACTCTGTAGCTATAAACTCAGCAGTCAACTGTCTGTTCTTAGACATGTTCCTTAGACAGTTGTGTTTGTTTACTACCTTCTTAACCATATAACAACTCTTAGCCTCATGAAAAGAACAATAGATATGAAAAGGACAGTTTTTAACACAACTTATACCAACACGGCCATGTCTATGCTTGTCACTAACAGAAACACACAAATTCTTACCATTTGCAACAACATACTTCTTAACAGCCTGTTTGAAAGCCTCCCTTGTTGGGAACCTTATTCCTACAACCCAGTTGAACTTCTTCCAATCTGTTTGGTCATCTACAATTGGAACATCAACAGCATGCTTCTTACCTAGGATGTCGTCTTCTTCACTTTCACCAGGTGTCTTCACATCACCATCTGAGTCCTCATAAACTTCTGTATGACCACCACTACCTAAAACTGGAACACCACCTTCTTTGTCAACTGAATTTCGTATGCAATTTTCTACCAATTTTTTTGTACTTTCTACATCTTCCTTGTTAACCTTCCTTATGGCAGCAACTGAATCCCTCCACTCAACATCCTCCTCATCAGAGCCACAACCAAATACCTCTTCAACACTGTTTTCATAACCATCTAAACTAGTACCATCCTCCTCAGATCGAGCACTGTATAACTCATCTTCAGAATCAGATTCAGCTAAACTAAAACCATCCTTATCAGACTCATCTGTTCCTGCAACCTCCTTATCAGACTCATCTTCAACTTCAATTAAAGTCTCCTTAATAGATGTAAGTGCAATTGCAGCCTCTCTATCACATTTTTCTAGTTTTGTGTTTGGATTAGGGTTCAAACAAGTTTCTGTGTCAACTGCTGGTGTTGCAAGCCTTCTGGCTGTTGACTTAGAGAACCTTGCTGGGCTTTTAATTGGGCTTGTTACTTGGCTGTTATGGGCTTCTGGTTTATTGGGCTGGGCTTGGGGGTTAGTGGGCTGGGCTTGGGGGTTAGTGGGCTTGTTCATTGGTCCCTGTTGGATGTATACATCAAGTACTTCCCTGGAGTTCACAGCAACCGTCTTCCCCACCTCAATAACATCCCTATCGCTTACCAAATGTCTCAACCCACCATTACAAGGTAAATTGCAATAAATATCGAAATCTTTTGATGAATAAGAACCAGTTTCCATCACATAATCAACTAACTCAAAATAAGAAAGCTTATCAATGTCTAACTTTATAAGTTCATGATCACCACTTACATACCTCACTAGGGGAGTGGCCACTTCAATCGTACCACCATACCATAACCGGACGTTGATGATTTCTACCATCTAACTCAGAAGGAACGAACGATCGGAGTGATTTGAGTTTTAGGGTTCAAGGATCGAGCTTTTTTATGGAAGAAGGAATCGTCGCTTTTGTTTTGATAGAGAGTGATTTGAGTGTTAGGGTTAGGTGTGATCATATTTGTGAGACTGAAGTGTTTATTTGTGTGCAATAAGAGGTAAACAGATATCATACACGTGGCATCCACATAGGTCTCCAACATTTAAGTTTTTAAACACATCAGCCGCCACGTCACCTGCCACGTCACATTTAACTAACCCTGTTAGACAAGGATCATTGGTGACCAAAATGTTACAAGTTGTGAGTGTTGTAGGCAATTTTTGAAGTTGGGATTATTAATATCCAATAATAATCATAATAATAATAATAATAATAATAATAATAATAATAATAATAATAATAATAATTATTATTATTATTATTATTGTTGTTGTTGTTGTAAGACCCTAACATATTTTTAACCATATAAACCGTAGTGGAAATACGAGGCTTAAAATTTCTCTTATTAGACATCTTGACATACTTGAAGGTCCATTTTACATTAAATACATTCTTTTTTTTTTTTTTTGCATTTAGGAAAATAAAAACTAAACTTATGTTTACAAATTTATATAATCAGACATTCTCGTACAATCTATGATGTGACTCGATCTTCAACCACTTGCACCTCGTGATGATGATCCGTAATTCTGTATAACCTGCAGTCACCACATACGTTTACATTATTAGTACTTGGTGACATTATATATATAATCTTAAGTGTATAACTAATAGATCACGTCAAATCTATCCTCATGTAGATTCCATTCAATTATCCTTCTGAATGCGAACATTTCATCTCAGAGCTAACCTTTAATAAGTCAGCAATAACGTACCTACACTTTATTTCATTCTCAAGTAACTCGGTTATCATCGTCAATTCTCACATATATATATATATATATATATATATTAATACCGTGCATATCTTCATACAAGTCTCAATCATTTTGGAAGCGTATAGTATAATGACACGTGTACAAAACATCTATTCCAACTCTTTGTGTATAAAAGTCCTACTACGAACATGCATACCTCTCTACCCAAATTCTTACATACGTCTTACATGCTCACATATCCATTAAACAAATCCTAAGCACAACATCTATGCGTAAAATTCTCATACATACTAGTCTACGCGTACATTCATATCTAATCATGTTTAGCTATGGTTTCCACATTACACTATATCATGTACATACAATAAAATTTTACTTATAAGACTTATCCATATCATATCAAAACTATATTTACATACGTTAGTGTACACACCATGTCTTCGTGCATATTCCCATAGGTTTCCGTTCTTACCCGTACCCCACAAAACTCTATAGTAGGCTTGGGGTACCTTTGGGAAGCCTGTCGGGGCCTTAGAAACAAAGAAAAGTGAGAAAAACACGAAAAATGGGTTTTCGACATCAGACCTACGTAGACAGCAAGAGAAGGCGTCGACGGCAACAGGGCATGGCGTCACCGACGCCTCCTCTGCAGCTCAGATGTTGATTTTTGTTTTTTGTTCATTCTACCAACGATTCGCATATCCCGGGAGTTCCAAGACGTAAAATAAAAATATTCATGCCCATATATCCTTCTAATACTTGACTCCAAAATCAAATCAACTACCACATCTCGCCACGTTACTTTCTATGTCTTGACCCGTTTGATCTCACCAAGCATTTTCCATTAAGTTTAAACTATAAAAAACTACTAAAACATTTCTTACCCCATTTACTTACATTTCATACCCATTCCTACATGACCCCAAACATTCAAACAAACAAACTTCATTTATATACTAAGAAGCGAGTTTCGGAATTCACTTACCTTAAGCGTCCGTATTCGTATTCTCTTCCTTGCCTCCTCTTGATCCGTTAGCCTCCGGTCTTTGAGTCCATCTCGACATGACTCCTATCCTTTCATGTTTCCACATTCTCATTATGGTTAGTACACATGCTCAATCATACAATCGTTAATTTCTTTTCATTCATACATAACTTGACTTTCATAAACCAAATACCGCATACATAAGACATAGGTTGATAGTCACTTTGTTTCACATTCACGAAACTCCATGATCATCATACACAACACATAGATGATCTAAAACACATCACATGATTTATCTATTCTCGCAAATGTGTCCAAAAGCTTAAGCATGGTATTCATTCGTTCTTGACTTTCAAAAGTCAACTGTCTAGCCTATATACTTTCATCTTACGAACATGTATCCATTTTAATATAGTTGATCCTACTAATGATACCATATGAACTTCATATTCATGTCGTAGGTCACACACAACATAATCAATTCCTCCCATACTAGTCACCTCATAATTCTACAACTAACAACATCATTCAAGATTAACTAATTTAACATTACCCATGGTTCTAACATTATCCTTGCTAGTAAATCCTCATGCCATACAATGACACCATTTTCACCTCTTGATCCCAACTACACAATCAACTAAGCGCATAAGGTGTATCATATCTTCAAGCACAGAGTACAAGCTCCTAATGCACGCTTCTGCCACATCATATTAACAAATCAAAATTCCACATGAACTCGATCTAAAACACACTTCTCATGTTAGTTTGCTAATAAATACATCATTATCACTTTTTATACATATTGACCCACAACTTGCATACAATTTCATATATTATTGTCATTAGATGTAACGCTTCGCTTTTTGAAACCTTCTGTAATTAGAAAGATTGTTTATACTTCTATTTGTGGAAACTTATATCCGCATTGTATTCATATTTCGCTTCCAGCTCATAATTTGAAGCTTTAATTCATAGTAAAACTTGGTTATTTTACCTAAATTATACTTTTATTTCACGTACTCGTTTTACATTTTTCTCATTCACATGATCGACACATATTCATTGTTCGCATAATCACATACTTGTTTTAAATACCCACTATCATAAATACGAGATTTTATACGTTTGACATATGCAAATACTCGGTTGTACATTTACGATGCTCAAAATATACTTTATTTCATGTTTGATACTAAATTAAATGTTTTATATACAAGTTATAACTTCTGCAGGATCGTTTTTAGACCCGAACGAGTCAATCAGAAGAGTTTTGCTCAGTATGAAAGGCGAAAACAGACGTATTGAGGTCAATTCAGCTAGAAAATCACTTAAACTGTCGATATTATTGATATAATGACGTTTTACAGCGAGACGACACTTCGGCAGCACTTCGTTGCTCTGACCAGAAAGATTACATCTGATCTCGCTTGAACAGTATTTATAAGGCTGTGATTCCGCTTGAGAGAGTTCCAAGCGAAATCAGATTCCAAGCGAAATCTAATTCCGCTCGAAATTACATGGTGCACTTTCAAGCGGAATCACCATGTTTCAAGTGAAATAACCTTTAATCTAGAACTACGTGCCCTGATCTAACATTCTAAGTACAAGACTCGATACAAGACGAAGTCGACAGACGCATGCACCAACAGACTCCCCCTCGAATGTTGACGAGTCTTAAAGTGTCGAGTCTTCGCATCTTCAGTCTTTATCAGTCCTCTCGAACTCTCTGAAGTATCTTGACACTGTAAAGCATCCTCAAATCTTTCTCTCTTCTCTTTTCATCACCAACAGATTCTCCTCGAACAAATAATCTTTCAGATCTCTTGATTCCTTAAGTTCATCAGACTCCAGGATCGGAACTTGGCTCTACAATCTTCAGACTCCCCCTTTCGATAAGCTGGGATCGCAGCCTGGCTTGTTAAATCACAGAGTCCTCAGGTATCGGAAACTGACTCTCTATCACTTAGATATCCTGCACATTCTCTACCCAACAGTAAAATTTCTAATGACCACTTGTGGATAAGATATTCAAACAATGATTTTACAATGTTAGACTCTGATGAATCACTTGCAGGAATAACGTTTTTTTTATTTCAAAAATTTTTCTCATTTCATTTCAAAACATCTCAAACAATTTCACCCAAACTATTTGTTCTTCATGTCTAGCACTTGGAATTTTGAAAATCAGCTCTCCAACACCAGTTGTCGAAAATCTTTTTGTATTTTTCAAAATCTATGCTAAAACACACTGAAAATCTTTTTGGATTTTTAAACATATTAATGAAATGCAATAGAGAAATATATACATACAATATTTTTGTGAGTTTGTGTAAGAGGATCATATCAGTTTTTGACAAATCACAAGTACCGTTGAGCTTAGTTACACATTAAGAATTAAACAATTCACTTAGATTACGAATATACTGATCCACTTAAATTCTCACACAAATTTCAACAGATTCAGGATACGGATTAGATGTATTAAGAACTTAAACTCATTCATGTGTCCCACATCTTGAATATATTCCCGTATCCAGATCCCAATATTCAGTCTTACAGGTGAGTATACCACAGATGATATCTGTAAGGGGTTAGATGCGAAACCGTGAGAGCTCAGGTCAGAACTTCCGTTCAGTAGAGAGATGACGGCTCGACTTTAGGTGGGTCCCCTTTAGAGGATCTTTTTTACAACAACATTGATTAGCAATTTTATTGTCTTATCATTTTATGCTGAGGGCGGCGCTATATTTCAAGCAAGCAGTAAAGTATTCTCCGGGGACTAGGCCATTGCTTCCGCATTATCAGAAGTCCCGGGATAATACCCCAGATATCACTGAGCATAAAGACCTAGTATCTCAGAAAGAGGGACCTTTCAAACGAGATTTCAGGGGTTACCTATATATCCAAGTAGTGTTCCCCACGAAATAAGCAAGTTTGAATTTAAGTTTATATCCCGAAAAACTTACTAAATGTGTAAAAACCTATCGGCATATCATCAGTGAAACTGTTTAACGCTATTTAATCATTACATTTCTTTAGCAAACTGTAACTGTCTACTGATGTACTATCATTTCCTCTTCTTTGACACAAAAACTCATTTTTCATTTTATCATGTTTTTGAATTTTTCAAATTTTCAAATGTTTTTGGATTTTCTGAAATATCTACTCCTCCTAAAATACAAACACATTTAAAGAAATTTGAAAACAAACTATACAAGTAAGTTGACAACCGATATCAAATCGCTTCAATTCGCCATCCACTTGGCATAAACAATCAGAACTCCCCCTCACAATAAAACATTTTCCCATTGTGATTTCAAAACACTTAAGTTTGTTTTAATCAAATGGTTTTTTCGGAGATTTAGTTTTGTTGATTTTATGAAACCAATTGTAGGTTAGGGGATTCATCACCTTGTCTTTCAACACACCGCTTGTAAGAAAGATAAAACAAGTACAAGTTAATGTCCCTGATTTACCACTTGTAGGTGAAAACTTTTTCAACCACGTGGCTTATCAACCAATACCACACATAGGTTGAATTCTCAAAATGCCGATACCTACTCCTCACTTACCAACCTGGGAGTTCCGGCAAGTCATACTAGTGACCAATTTTCAATTTGTCAACAAACAATATAAAAATGATGCCGATTCATGCTCCGCGATTACCAACTTGGGAGCTCCGGCAAGTCCATGATTTTACTGTTCGTAGTAGGTACCATCCCAGTCACGAACCAGGGATGATACTTTACTTTGCTTCTTTGTTTTCTTCTCGTAAAATTCCTTGATTCCCTTGACTTTCCTGTCAACCATTTTCCCAAAAATATGTTTAACTTTGGAATTAAATGCTTTTTCAACATCAAAATTTTTCTTTTCAGAAAAAAACTGATTTGAAATTTCTACTTTACCAATTTTCTTCTTAAAATTTTCAGCCCGAAGTGGTGGAAATTTCACATCATCCACAGTCGGTACTGAGTTTTCACTTTTAATCTCAATTTGTGGCTCCTCTGACTTTGTGGAATCAGATTCATTGCCAGAAGATAGCTCATCTGATTTTGATGAATCAGAATCATTGCTAGAACTATCATCAGATTTCTTAACAACCCATTTCTGGTTGTCAAGGTTTGCTCTTTTCTTGTAAAATCTGTTTGAACATTCACCAATCTCAAAAGTTGAATTTTTGAACAGTTTAGTTCTATCAATTGGTGGTTCAAACACAATCTCTTTATCTTTCAGATTACGATAAACTCCCAGTTTTGATGGTATTGCCTTGGAACAATTTTTAGCAATATGTCCAACAGTGTTGCATTTGAAACAAGTTCTCGTTTCTTTCATCTGATCAGCAGTCTTCATCTCTTCTTGCTTCTTCGCAAGGAATTCTTTGTTTGACTAATTTCTGAACAACTTTTCTTTCTCCTCTTCAGTAGATGTACCTGAAACAAATATCATTTTTGATTTAAAATCTCTAACATATCTTTCATTTTTATGATTTTCTGGTGGAATAAATCCAAGTCCTTTCTTTTTGAAATTACCATTATGGTTTGGTTTCTTGTGAAAACCAGAACCAGAACTGTAACCCTTTTTCTTGTTTTCTCTTTGTTGAACTCTTGAGGTGTACTTTTTAGGTTTATCATTAAGATTTACATCGTTTATTTCAGAAATATTAATTTCTGTTAGTTTGAAAACCTTTTTTATCATTTCTGGTTTAACACCTCTTATTAGAAATTCCTCATCAGAATATAATTTGTCAGAATCATTCAAAGTAAATGCAACTTTAAACGTTTCGTCATCCAAATTAGATTTTGATAACAGGAATTCTTTATTGCAAACTCTTTTGTCCTGTTTGACGGATTGACTCGGAATGCTGGACTCAGATTTTGACTCTGACATAGACTCCGACTTTGACTCCTCGGATTCATCTTTATCCAACACCTGATCGACCACTTTCTTTATTAACTCGGACTCATGATCAGTGTCAGACGATGTAAACGTGACATCAATATTATCCGGCAAGTTAACGGTAGACTCCGACTCCCACTGTAAATTTGTTGCCTTTTCGACTCTTTCTGAATTTGGATTTCTTGGAGAATATCCATTTTCAAGCGTGGGTGGACACTTGTTGTAACTGCCACTTTGTTTCTTACCAGATGTTTTCTCTTTAGTATCCTTCTTCTTTTCTTTCTTCTTTTCAGGAATCTTTTCTTCAGAAGCCTTCTGTTCTTCAGTTACTTCATCATCTTCAAATGCCTTCATGCCTTCAACAGTTGGATAAATCCTGTCAATGACATAAGAAGTACATGAGTAACTTTTTAACAAACGGTTTACTCTTTCAGTTTCAATTCTTTGAGTTTCCAGTTTTTGTTCCAACACAGCACACTTCTCAATATAGTTGTTCATGCTTTTCTGCTTTATCATAAAAGCTCCCTGAAGTCTCTTCATTGCTATTGCTTGTTCTTCGCTTGTTTGATTGTACTGATTCATTGCTTTGTTCAGAACATCGTATGATTCCTTCAACCTGTTTATGTTGTTAATCAACTCACTGTTTTTCTTCTTTATAATCTCACAGGTTTCACAATCCACAGGAATCTTCCTTGCATCAACTTCTTCAACAACTTTAAACTTTGGAACTTCCACCTTTTTCCTTATCACTGGTACTTCTTCATCATCACTGCTAACTGGTATTTTGACCTTTTTCTTTTTCCTTTTAACTTTTTCATCTTCACTGTCACTCTCTTCCATCATTTTAAAATGAGCTGCCAATCTTCTAGCATGATACTCACTATCATCATCACTATCTTCTTCAACTCGAGCGACAAAAGCTTTTTGATGTGAAGTTTTGTTTGGATCATAATCATCCCAACTACAACCTTCTCAGTTAAAACCTTCCGGTAACTTTTCATCATCTTGGTTAATCAGGCATGCTTTACTATCAGCTGAGATATATTTGTCCCAATTGAAACCCTCCGTTGGCTTTTTGTCATCCTGATTCACCATACACGCTCTCTTTGAAGACTCCTCGATTACTTTTCTACCATGTGCCACTTGCGGTTCTTGTTGTTGTTGTTGTTGTGCAACTTGATGATAAATGGCCTTCCGGTAGTAATCATTGTTGTTGTTGAACGGATTTTGAGCTCCACTTGCTTCGCGGTTTTTGCACTCCCTCTTGAAATGTCCTTTTTCCCTGCAACGAAAACAAGTGACTTTAGATTTATCAAAACCCAAAGTAGAAACATTAGCTTCACGTAAATCATCTCTTCCTGTGATCTGCTTAAATTTCTCAGCTCGTCTTAACACACTTGCCAAACACCACTTTATATCCATCAATTCCATCTCTTCAGCATCAATCTGATCGTAATCCTCTTTTGTGAGCATTGGATTCCCGATCCAACCTGCAACAAAACTACCATATGATTCCAACACGGTTCCCAACAAAGACATGCGACTCTTAGCAATTTCTGCTGAATAATCCTCATCATTCTCAAGATTCAGTACAATGTTGCATTGTAGCTTCTTGCCATTCTTTGTTGTTGAAATGTTTGGATCAAATGATGGATATGATGAAAAACTTGTGTTGCTTTTTGATCCTTTAGAAGAACTTCCAGATGAACTCTTTGCATTGAAAGCAGTTTCAATCTTTGGTGACATGTTGGTGGTTTTATCACTGACCCCACCTTTGTAATAAAGACCAATGTCTTGTTCACCATCGAAATCTTTCATTCTTAAAACCTTTCTCTGTTCCATCTCCTGAGCCTCAATCTTTTCAATGAATTTGCTCAGTGTCAGATTGCTAAAACCTTTCTTGTTCCTCAACATCATGAGATATGTACCCCAAGTATCATAAGGCAATGCATCCGCTAATTTTTCGATCAACTCTTCATTATCTTTCTCGATGTTCAATCTCTTCATGTTGGCTAGCAAATTGCAGTATCTTTCAATGATTTGCTTTGTGCTTTCATTTTTCAACCCACGAAACAGATCAAATTCTTTCTTTAAAAGCGACTTTTTGTTCTTGACCATCTCTTGGCTTCCATGAAATTTTGATCTTAACGCTTTCCAAATTGAATAAGACGTTCCATTATGTTGCAATAGAACCAAGATATCTTCTTTCACAGCTTGTTGTAGCAGACTTAGCATCATTTTTTCATCTTTGTATTTCTTTCTGTCTACAGCGCTAAGGTCTTTTATGGTAATAATCTCTTCCTCATCATTCATCGGTCTAATATATTTCGTTTCAACACATTCCCAAGCATCTATGTAATTTGCTTGTACCCAATTCTCAAACCGTCCTTCCCAACCTTTATACTCCTCGATGTTCAAGAGCTTAGGCGGTTTTTGCATCGTCCCCGTTTCATTTTCCAACATTGTGTTCTGTGCGAGAGTAATCGGGGTAACTGGTGTAGCGAATGCGTTGTAAAATTCCTCTTCTATGTTTCGGTTTTCCAAAGTTCCCAAAAACAGTTAGTTCAAGCGGAATTACACTTTGAAGCGGAATACTCCTTTCAAGCGAAATACCTAATTTCGCTTGGACCACTCAAGCGGAATAAGGACCTTGAAGCGGAATCAGTGATTCAAGCGGAATCACTCAAGCGAGATTACACCTTTGAAGCGAAATTAGCTACTTTCAAGCGAAATCAGCCGAACTTTCAAGCGGAATAAGACTTTTAAACGGAATTATGCTCTAATTCCGTTTGAAATGCTGCTGATGTCATCATCATCTCGTAATGGTTTTTTCAAGCGAAATTAAAATTTTTTACCTGTTTTAGATCGATTTTAGGCCTGAAACTTTCAAGGCTTTGTTAAAACACTAATGTGCACATTCTGTGAGAAATTTAGCCAATTTTAACTGTGAAAACTTGTAAATTTTGAAAAAGAAGGTGTAGAAATCAGAATTTTCAGCTGAATTGGTATGAACTCTTCTTCCTGAGCTCTGATACCACTTGTAGGATCGTTTTCAGACCTGAACGAGTCGATCAGAAGAGTTTTGCTCAGTATGAAAGGCGGAAACAGACGTACTGAGGTCAATTCAGCTAGAAAATCACTTAAACTGTCGATATTATTGATATAATGACGTTTTACAGCGAGACGAAACTTCGGCAGCACTTCGTTGCTCTGACCAGAAAGATTACATCGGATCTTGCTTGAACAATATTTATAAGGCTGTGATTCCGCTTGAGAGAGTTCCAAGCAAAATCAGATTCCAAGCGGAATCTAATTCCGCTCGAAATTACATGGTGCACTTTCAAGCGGAATCACCATGTTTCAAGTGAAATAACCTTTAATCTCAAACTACGTGCCCTGATCTAACATTCTAAGTACAAGACTCGATACAAGACGAAGTCGACAGACGCATGCACCAACAACTTCAAACATCATACATAACAAACTACAGGGACCATAATTGACAAAAACCGAAAAGGTTTCATGGGCACTTGGCCGGGACTCGCGGACCAGACCACATCAACCTCCATGACACGCGGGAGGCTGTGATCCGCAGCCAGACGGATTCTGCTCTCGGATTGGCTCTTGTTTACCCTCCAACCACCACTTAACTCTCTTTAATTCACTTCTAACCACTAACCCTAATCCCCCACTATATATACACCCATTCCCACTCTCATTTTCACTTTCCATACCCCTCAAACACTCTAAATCAATCGAAAATTCAGGACTTGGCGGGATTTTGAGTGCAACATGTTTACATATACAAAATACACTCAAATAGATACTTTTATGCAATCATATAAACAATCTAATACATGCTTACTACTATGTTATGCTTGATTCGTGTTTCTGGGTGATTCTTATGTGATAAACTTGTCATTAACTTCGTACGAGCCTCCCCTTAACATGTATAGCACTATAAGAGTAGCGCACTGCCCGTGAACCAGAGGCCTTGTTAAGTTTATTTATACTTGCGGTAATCAGAGGGTTGACTTGTAAATCGCATGCCAGTTTATAGTTAATCTTGATAACTAGGTTTGCCATGTGGATTGTTCATTTTTATACTTATATGCTAGTACTCCAAAACTTGTATACTAGCCAATACTTTTGTATTGAACTATCCTTTAAAATATGTTGCAAGATTATGATATTGATGATGATGATGCACGGAACTTAGTAAGATGCCTAGAAACACATTTTAGACATTAAGTACTTGTAATGTAATTCATTTTGTTTCAACTTGTTGTATTCGATTTTAAACAATGTAATTGATTCTTTTAGCAATGAAATGAAATTTAATATTAAACACTTGTCACAACTTAGTGTTATGAGTAATGAACAATCTATTTCATCTCACACCGATGTTTCCGCCATCGGTTGGGGGTGTGACAGATTGGTATCCGAGCCATAACTATAGGGAATTAGGAGAATTGCCATGCTTTTGACGTAGTCTATAGTTAAGCACCATACTCGACCATACTTGATTTATGTGCTAAATTCTTGAATTTCCTTTTATGTGCTCATGTTTGCTTTAATATTTCAAAACATACGCCTTTCCTAAGGCCTTTTACGCGATTATGTTAAACTCGAAAACACTTGTATTATACAAACGAGACAACTTCACCAAAATAGGCGTGAAACCCACAATTTGGTGAACGACTCTCAATCCACTTATTCTTTTTACACAAAATTCACCATCAAGTTAGGAGTGAAATCCTCACCTTGATGGAGAATTTCCGTTTCAAATCTAGTGGACCCTCGTCAGCGTGTCGGAATTAACTTTCTTGACCTGACGAGTACTAACCACACTTAGGGTACGATGTTGTCAAGTTAGGGGTGAAACCCGCACCTTGTCAACTAGTCCCACTCCTTGATTTTCAAAATCCCGCCAAGTCTTGAATTTTCGATTGATTTTCAAAATCCCGACAAGTACTAACCAAACTTAGGGTACGACGTTGTCAAGTTAGGGGTGAATACCGTTAACCGAAATTTCGGCGAGAGTATTCCACCTAATAGGCGAAAGCATGCTTCCCAAACTCAAAAGAACTTTCGACCACTTTGGTTTAGTCAAAAGTTCCGTTTTGGAACAATCCAAGTTTTAATCAAACCTTTATTTTACTAGTATCAATTTTATGCTTAATGATCGAAGTGTCGCGCTCCGGTCAAAGATAATATTTATAAGCCCTAATTACCCTTAACAAATAGCTAGTGGTAGTAAGGGGTCGAACCATGAAGAGTATGTGGTTTGCGAATGGACTTGATTGAATTTAAACAAATATCACAACTTATGAAGCTTGCTAGAATATTTTTTGTGGTTTTGTTTGGTTGAAAAGATGTGAATTAAACTAACGGAATCGATTGAATTAATTAACTACTAAAAATTAACGATTGTAAGAAAACTTGATTAATAAAACAATATGGAATAACAAGGTTCACACCCAGTTTCAACAAATGCAAGACTTAGGATTACTATGTATTTTAATTTGATTTACTCAAAATAATTCATTAACGAGTCAACAATCACAAAGCTTAGGTGCCAATCACTATCAACGTCATAGACAACGGACCACGATGCACTTCGTTACTTTGGACTAGCAAATCCTATCAAAAGACAAGGCATAAATACGTGTATTCATTTCACAAAGTCAAATTTAATCATTCACTCGACAATTCGTAAATTCAATACAAACATAGGACAATTGTCTAAAGATTCAAATGTAATTCAAGTTGTCACAAATCAAACATCAAAACATAATAAACTCTAAATCTTACAAAAGTCTACACCGGGGTGAAACCTCCACGAAATTAGCCACGCATGATCGAAAGGATTTGATCACCGGATGCTTGGAACTCGATTTGGATCATCTTGAAGCTTGGAGAATGGTGGAATGATGGCTTAGGGTTTGTGGTAAAATGGTAGAAATGAATGAATGAATGGATTGAAGGACTAGGGTTTTGAATGGAGATGATGGTGAATTCGATGATCAATCGGTTGATTCGGATGATGATGATGATGATTGGTGATGGATTGGTGGTGATACTTGGCTCCAAGAACTCAATTCAAATTCCCAAGAATGTGTAACTCCTGTATGTTGACCAAAAATTATGTTATAACTCGTCCCAACAACCAAATCAACAACTTTCGCATCTGAGAAAACTACAGCCCGTCGGCGACGGCTTGGGGACCCGTCGGTGACGGCCTCCCTTTTGCTGGATTCCGTCTGACGCTTTAAGTTCCTGGTTACGAGCATGTTTGGCCGACGAGAATTTTTAAGGGGCGTCGCCGACGACCACAGGGGCGTCGCTGACGACCTCTCCAGCTCCTATTTTTCGTTTTTCCCATTTCGCACTCCCGATTGATCCGTTTGATGTCCCGGTGGTCTGTTTTTCGCCCTGGTGACCCGTATAGCTCCCGAAAAGTTCCTTAAACTTCGTTAAACCTGCAAAACACAAATTTAATTAAAAGTAGGCTATTCAAGATTAAAAGTCAAGTAAAAACCCAAACTTAAACATAAACGAGCACTGTTATTCGACCACGTATCACTTCCCCACACTTGTCTTTTGCTTGCCCTCAAGCAAATCTGTCTTTCACTTTCACATGGGTCGAACAAAGAATACACTCCCCATTCCCGAGACGAAGGTTAAGGCCGATTGTCATACCCAACTTCAAACTCTTTACAATTTTCAACATATTTAGCAATAATTGATTGATTATGTAAGAATGGTTATCCAAGATTAACCCGACCTTGAAACCAATAAATCATGCACATCCCTCACAATGTTCTCTCCACTCAGTTTATAAATTGGCTAATTTTCATCATATATTATCACTTTCAAAAAGTAATCACTCAAAACCGATTAGAACACGTACCCGCATAGGCTTGCAACTCAATCATTCTCCACCACCGAACACAAATACTAAGCACAAGTTATAAGGTCTTCGTAAGGGTTGTAACGGGGCTAGGTTAAGGGTAGGAAATAGGACATTTAAAGTGGCTAAGGTGATGAAGATTCAACTTTTATTGCAAAACAACTATTCTAAACACAACTAACTACCAACATCAAACTAGAAGGCAACAATTTTCGCCTTTTATTCCACAAACTAGGAACACATATTTTTGTTCTTTTCTCAAGGATTTTCTATTCTTTTTCGCAACATTTTCTGATTTTTTTTCAAACAAACAATTCACAACTATACAAACTTAACTCCTATAATCGAATTTCCATCACACGGGTTTTAAAGAAAAGGTTTAAGGTTATGGGCTAAAGGGTTGTCAAGCGAAAGGCTTAGGCTCAAAGTTGGCTACTAAGGGATAAATTTTTGGGTAGGGATGGATAAATGGTGTAAAAGGAAAAGGTTTACCTAATGCCTTAATCATTCCTGTGCTTGTATTCGGTCTATGGTCTCAAACGTATCAAAAGTCGTAAGTTCTACAATGCGTGACTAATGGTCCACTCAAACAAAGAAACATAAATATGTAATCTTATGATGTAAAAGTGGCTCAAAACCTCACATATATAAAGGGTATGATACGTGACATGCATAATGTGCTAGTTTCTTAGGCGGATTATTCTCAAATAACCACCCGCTAAATACCCGACATGCTATTAGTTTGAACTTGACCATGACAAAAGACCAAATGGGTTGTGTCATCCCTTGTTGACTTAGTTACTTGTGCTTTTGAGATCGCTTTTGAACCAAGACATTTTTGAAATTCCCCCCCATCCCCACACTTGAGGTAAACATTGTCCTCAATGTATAGTGTTTAAACGAACGGGTCAAAATTGAAATTTTGTTTGGATCATAATCATCCCAACTACAACCTTCTCAGTTAAAACCTTCCGGTAACTTTTCATCATCTTGGTTAATCAGGCATGCTTTACTATCAGCTGAGATATATTTGTCCCAATTGAAACCCTCCGTTGGCTTTTTGTCATCCTGATTCACCATACACGCTCTCTTTGAAGACTCCTCGATTACTTTTCTACCATGTGCCACTTGCGGTTCTTGTTGTTGTTGTTGTGCAACTTGATGATAAATGGCCTTCCGGTAGTAATCATTGTTGTTGTTGAACGGATTTTGAGCTCCACTTGCTTCGCGGTTTTTGCACTCCCTCTTGAAATGTCCTTTTTCCCTGCAACGAAAACAAGTGACTTTAGATTTATCAAAACCCAAAGTAGAAACATTAGCTTCACGTAAATCATCTCTTCCTGTGATCTGCTTAAATTTCTCAGCTCGTCTTAACACACTTGCCAAACACCACTTTATATCCATCAATTCCATCTCTTCAGCATCAATCTGATCGTAATCCTCTTTTGTGAGCATTGGATTCCCGATCCAACCTGCAACAAAACTACCATATGATTCCAACACGGTTCCCAACAAAGACATGCGACTCTTAGCAATTTCTGCTGAATAATCCTCATCATTCTCAAGATTCAGTACAATGTTGCATTGTAGCTTCTTGCCATTCTTTGTTGTTGAAATGTTTGGATCAAATGATGGATATGATGAAAAACTTGTGTTGCTTTTTGATCCTTTAGAAGAACTTCCAGATGAACTCTTTGCATTGAAAGCAGTTTCAATCTTTGGTGACATGTTGGTGGTTTTATCACTGACCCCACCTTTGTAATAAAGACCAATGTCTTGTTCACCATCGAAATCTTTCATTCTTAAAACCTTTCTCTGTTCCATCTCCTGAGCCTCAATCTTTTCAATGAATTTGCTCAGTGTCAGATTGCTAAAACCTTTCTTGTTCCTCAACATCATGAGATATGTACCCCAAGTATCATAAGGCAATGCATCCGCTAATTTTTCGATCAACTCTTCATTATCTTTCTCGATGTTCAATCTCTTCATGTTGGCTAGCAAATTGCAGTATCTTTCAATGATTTGCTTTGTGCTTTCATTTTTCAACCCACGAAACAGATCAAATTCTTTCTTTAAAAGCGACTTTTTGTTCTTGACCATCTCTTGGCTTCCATGAAATTTTGATCTTAACGCTTTCCAAATTGAATAAGACGTTCCATTATGTTGCAATAGAACCAAGATATCTTCTTTCACAGCTTGTTGTAGCAGACTTAGCATCATTTTTTCATCTTTGTATTTCTTTCTGTCTACAGCGCTAAGGTCTTTTATGGTAATAATCTCTTCCTCATCATTCATCGGTCTAATATATTTCGTTTCAACACATTCCCAAGCATCTATGTAATTTGCTTGTACCCAATTCTCAAACCGTCCTTCCCAACCTTTATACTCCTCGATGTTCAAGAGCTTAGGCGGTTTTTGCATCGTCCCCGTTTCATTTTCCAACATTGTGTTCTGTGCGAGAGTAATCGGGGTAACTGGTGTAGCGAATGCGTTGTAAAATTCCTCTTCTATGTTTTGGTTTTTCAAAGTTCCCAAAAACAGTTAGTTCAAGCGGAATTACACTTTGAAGCGGAATACTCCTTTCAAGCGAAATACCTAATTTCGCTTGGACCACTCAAGCGGAATAAGGACCTTGAAGCGGAATCAGTGATTCAAGCGGAATCACTCAAGCGAGATTACACCTTTGAAGCGAAATTAGCTACTTTCAAGCGAAATCAGCCGAACTTTCAAGCGGAATAAGACTTTTAAACGGAATTATGCTCTAATTCCGTTTGAAATGCTGCTGATGTCATCATCATCTCGTAATGGTTTTTTCAAGCGAAATTAAAATTTTTTACCTGTTTTAGATCGATTTTAGGCCTGAAACTTTCAAGGCTTTGTTAAAACACTAATGTGCACATTCTGTGAGAAATTTAGCCAATTTTAACTGTGAAAACTTGTAAATTTTGAAAAAGAAGGTGTAGAAATCAGAATTTTCAGCTGAATTGGTATGAACTCTTCTTCCTGAGCTCTGATACCACTTGTAGGATCGTTTTCAGACCTGAACGAGTCGATCAGAAGAGTTTTGCTCAGTATGAAAGGCGGAAACAGACGTACTGAGGTCAATTCAGCTAGAAAATCACTTAAACTGTCGATATTATTGATATAATGACGTTTTACAGCGAGACGAAACTTCGGCAGCACTTCGTTGCTCTGACCAGAAAGATTACATCGGATCTTGCTTGAACAATATTTATAAGGCTGTGATTCCGCTTGAGAGAGTTCCAAGCAAAATCAGATTCCAAGCGGAATCTAATTCCGCTCGAAATTACATGGTGCACTTTCAAGCGGAATCACCATGTTTCAAGTGAAATAACCTTTAATCTCAAACTACGTGCCCTGATCTAACATTCTAAGTACAAGACTCGATACAAGACGAAGTCGACAGACGCATGCACCAACAACTTCAAACATCATACATAACAAACTACAGGGACCATAATTGACAAAAACCGAAAAGGTTTCATGGGCACTTGGCCGGGACTCGCGGACCAGACCACATCAACCTCCATGACACGCGGGAGGCTGTGATCCGCAGCCAGACGGATTCTGCTCTCGGATTGGCTCTTGTTTACCCTCCAACCACCACTTAACTCTCTTTAATTCACTTCTAACCACTAACCCTAATCCCCCACTATATATACACCCATTCCCACTCTCATTTTCACTTTCCATACCCCTCAAACACTCTAAATCAATCGAAAATTCAGGACTTGGCGGGATTTTGAGTGCAACATGTTTACATATACAAAATACACTCAAATAGATACTTTTATGCAATCATATAAACAATCTAATACATGCTTACTACTATGTTATGCTTGATTCGTGTTTCTGGGTGATTCTTATGTGATAAACTTGTCATTAACTTCGTACGAGCCTCCCCTTAACATGTATAGCACTATAAGAGTAGCGCACTGCCCGTGAACCAGAGGCCTTGTTAAGTTTATTTATACTTGCGGTAATCAGAGGGTTGACTTGTAAATCGCATGCCAGTTTATAGTTAATCTTGATAACTAGGTTTGCCATGTGGATTGTTCATTTTTATACTTATATGCTAGTACTCCAAAACTTGTATACTAGCCAATACTTTTGTATTGAACTATCCTTTAAAATATGTTGCAAGATTATGATATTGATGATGATGATGCACGGAACTTAGTAAGATGCCTAGAAACACATTTTAGACATTAAGTACTTGTAATGTAATTCATTTTGTTTCAACTTGTTGTATTCGATTTTAAACAATGTAATTGATTCTTTTAGCAATGAAATGAAATTTAATATTAAACACTTGTCACAACTTAGTGTTATGAGTAATGAGCAATCTATTTCATCTCACACCGATGTTTCCGCCATCGGTTGGGGGTGTGACAGATTGGTATCCGAGCCATAACTATAGGGAATTAGGAGAATTGCCATGCTTTTGACGTAGTCTATAGTTAAGCACCATACTCGACCATACTTGATTTATGTGCTAAATTCTTGAATTTCCTTTTATGTGCTCATGTTTGCTTTAATATTTCAAAACATACGCCTTTCCTAAGGCCTTTTACGCGATTATGTTAAACTCGAAAACACTTGTATTATACAAACGAGACAACTTCACCAAAATAGGCGTGAAACCCACAATTTGGTGAACGACTCTCAATCCACTTATTCTTTTTACACAAAATTCACCATCAAGTTAGGAGTGAAATCCTCACCTTGATGGAGAATTTCCGTTTCAAATCTAGTGGACCCTCGTCAGCGTGTCGGAATTAACTTTCTTGACCTGACGAGTACTAACCACACTTAGGGTACGATGTTGTCAAGTTAGGGGTGAAACCCGCACCTTGTCAACTAGTCCCACTCCTTGATTTTCAAAATCCCGCCAAGTCTTGAATTTTCGATTGATTTTCAAAATCCCGACAAGTACTAACCAAACTTAGGGTACGACGTTGTCAAGTTAGGGGTGAATACCGTTAACCGAAATTTCGGCGAGAGTATTCCACCTAATAGGCGAAAGCATGCTTCCCAAACTCAAAAGAACTTTCGACCACTTTGGTTTAGTCAAAAGTTCCGTTTTGGAACAATCCAAGTTTTAATCAAACCTTTATTTTACTAGTATCAATTTTATGCTTAATGATCGAAGTGTCGCGCTCCGGTCAAAGATAATATTTATAAGCCCTAATTACCCTTAACAAATAGCTAGTGGTAGTAAGGGGTCGAACCATGAAGAGTATGTGGTTTGCGAATGGACTTGATTGAATTTAAACAAATATCACAACTTATGAAGCTTGCTAGAATATTTTTTGTGGTTTTGTTTGGTTGAAAAGATGTGAATTAAACTAACGGAATCGATTGAATTAATTAACTACTAAAAATTAACGATTGTAAGAAAACTTGATTAATAAAACAATATGGAATAACAAGGTTCACACCCAGTTTCAACAAATGCAAGACTTAGGATTACTATGTATTTTAATTTGATTTACTCAAAATAATTCATTAACGAGTCAACAATCACAAAGCTTAGGTGCCAATCACTATCAACGTCATAGACAACGGACCACGATGCACTTCGTTACTTTGGACTAGCAAATCCTATCAAAAGACAAGGCATAAATACGTGTATTCATTTCACAAAGTCAAATTTAATCATTCACTCGACAATTCGTAAATTCAATACAAACATAGGACAATTGTCTAAAGATTCAAATGTAATTCAAGTTGTCACAAATCAAACATCAAAACATAATAAACTCTAAATCTTACAAAAGTCTACACCGGGGTGAAACCTCCACGAAATTAGCCACGCATGATCGAAAGGATTTGATCACCGGATGCTTGGAACTCGATTTGGATCATCTTGAAGCTTGGAGAATGGTGGAATGATGGCTTAGGGTTTGTGGTAAAATGGTAGAAATGAATGAATGAATGGATTGAAGGACTAGGGTTTTGAATGGAGATGATGGTGAATTCGATGATCAATCGGTTGATTCGGATGATGATGATGATGATTGGTGATGGATTGGTGGTGATACTTGGCTCCAAGAACTCAATTCAAATTCCCAAGAATGTGTAACTCCCGTATGTTGACCAAAAATTATGTTATAACTCGTCCCAACAACCAAATCAACAACTTTCGCATCTGAGAAAACTACAGCCCGTCGGCGACGGCTTGGGGACCCGTCGGTGACGGCCTCCCTTTTGCTGGATTCCGTCTGACGCTTTAAGTTCCTGGTTACGAGCATGTTTGGCCGACGAGAATTTTTAAGGGGCGTCGCCGACGACCACAGGGGCGTCGCTGACGACCTCTCCAGCTCCTATTTTTCGTTTTTCCCATTTCGCACTCCCGATTGATCCGTTTGATGTCCCGGTGGTCTGTTTTTCGCCCTGGTGACCCGTATAGCTCCCGAAAAGTTCCTTAAACTTCGTTAAACCTGCAAAACACAAATTTAATTAAAAGTAGGCTATTCAAGATTAAAAGTCAAGTAAAAACCCAAACTTAAACATAAACGAGCACTGTTATTCGACCACGTATCACTTCCCCACACTTGTCTTTTGCTTGCCCTCAAGCAAATCTGTCTTTCACTTTCACATGGGTCGAACAAAGAATACACTCCCCATTCCCGAGACGAAGGTTAAGGCCGATTGTCATACCCAACTTCAAACTCTTTACAATTTTCAACATATTTAGCAATAATTGATTGATTATGTAAGAATGGTTATCCAAGATTAACCCGACCTTGAAACCAATAAATCATGCACATCCCTCACAATGTTCTCTCCACTCAGTTTATAAATTGGCTAATTTTCATCATATATTATCACTTTCAAAAAGTAATCACTCAAAACCGATTAGAACACGTACCCGCATAGGCTTGCAACTCAATCATTCTCCACCACCGAACACAAATACTAAGCACAAGTTATAAGGTCTTCGTAAGGGTTGTAACGGGGCTAGGTTAAGGGTAGGAAATAGGACATTTAAAGTGGCTAAGGTGATGAAGATTCAACTTTTATTGCAAAACAACTATTCTAAACACAACTAACTACCAACATCAAACTAGAAGGCAACAATTTTCGCCTTTTATTCCACAAACTAGGAACACATATTTTTGTTCTTTTCTCAAGGATTTTCTATTCTTTTTCGCAACATTTTCTGATTTTTTTTCAAACAAACAATTCACAACTATACAAACTTAACTCCTATAATCGAATTTCCATCACACGGGTTTTAAAGAAAAGGTTTAAGGTTATGGGCTAAAGGGTTGTCAAGCGAAAGGCTTAGGCTCAAAGTTGGCTACTAAGGGATAAATTTTTGGGTAGGGATGGATAAATGGTGTAAAAGGAAAAGGTTTACCTAATGCCTTAATCATTCCTGTGCTTGTATTCGGTCTATGGTCTCAAACGTATCAAAAGTCGTAAGTTCTACAATGCGTGACTAATGGTCCACTCAAACAAAGAAACATAAATATGTAATCTTATGATGTAAAAGTGGCTCAAAACCTCACATATATAAAGGGTATGATACGTGACATGCATAATGTGCTAGTTTCTTAGGCGGATTATTCTCAAATAACCACCCGCTAAATACCCGACATGCTATTAGTTTGAACTTGACCATGACAAAAGACCAAATGGGTTGTGTCATCCCTTGTTGACTTAGTTACTTGTGCTTTTGAGATCGCTTTTGAACCAAGACATTTTTGAAATTCCCCCCCATCCCCACACTTGAGGTAAACATTGTCCTCAATGTATAGTGTTTAAACGAACGGGTCAAAATTGAAATTTTGTTTGGATCATAATCATCCCAACTACAACCTTCTCAGTTAAAACCTTCCGGTAACTTTTCATCATCTTGGTTAATCAGGCATGCTTTACTATCAGCTGAGATATATTTGTCCCAATTGAAACCCTCCGTTGGCTTTTTGTCATCCTGATTCACCATACACGCTCTCTTTGAAGACTCCTCGATTACTTTTCTACCATGTGCCACTTGCGGTTCTTGTTGTTGTTGTTGTGCAACTTGATGATAAATGGCCTTCCGGTAGTAATCATTGTTGTTGTTGAACGGATTTTGAGCTCCACTTGCTTCGCGGTTTTTGCACTCCCTCTTGAAATGTCCTTTTTCCCTGCAACGAAAACAAGTGACTTTAGATTTATCAAAACCCAAAGTAGAAACATTAGCTTCACGTAAATCATCTCTTCCTGTGATCTGCTTAAATTTCTCAGCTCGTCTTAACACACTTGCCAAACACCACTTTATATCCATCAATTCCATCTCTTCAGCATCAATCTGATCGTAATCCTCTTTTGTGAGCATTGGATTCCCGATCCAACCTGCAACAAAACTACCATATGATTCCAACACGGTTCCCAACAAAGACATGCGACTCTTAGCAATTTCTGCTGAATAATCCTCATCATTCTCAAGATTCAGTACAATGTTGCATTGTAGCTTCTTGCCATTCTTTGTTGTTGAAATGTTTGGATCAAATGATGGATATGATGAAAAACTTGTGTTGCTTTTTGATCCTTTAGAAGAACTTCCAGATGAACTCTTTGCATTGAAAGCAGTTTCAATCTTTGGTGACATGTTGGTGGTTTTATCACTGACCCCACCTTTGTAATAAAGACCAATGTCTTGTTCACCATCGAAATCTTTCATTCTTAAAACCTTTCTCTGTTCCATCTCCTGAGCCTCAATCTTTTCAATGAATTTGCTCAGTGTCAGATTGCTAAAACCTTTCTTGTTCCTCAACATCATGAGATATGTACCCCAAGTATCATAAGGCAATGCATCCGCTAATTTTTCGATCAACTCTTCATTATCTTTCTCGATGTTCAATCTCTTCATGTTGGCTAGCAAATTGCAGTATCTTTCAATGATTTGCTTTGTGCTTTCATTTTTCAACCCACGAAACAGATCAAATTCTTTCTTTAAAAGCGACTTTTTGTTCTTGACCATCTCTTGGCTTCCATGAAATTTTGATCTTAACGCTTTCCAAATTGAATAAGACGTTCCATTATGTTGCAATAGAACCAAGATATCTTCTTTCACAGCTTGTTGTAGCAGACTTAGCATCATTTTTTCATCTTTGTATTTCTTTCTGTCTACAGCGCTAAGGTCTTTTATGGTAATAATCTCTTCCTCATCATTCATCGGTCTAATATATTTCGTTTCAACACATTCCCAAGCATCTATGTAATTTGCTTGTACCCAATTCTCAAACCGTCCTTCCCAACCTTTATACTCCTCGATGTTCAAGAGCTTAGGCGGTTTTTGCATCGTCCCCGTTTCATTTTCCAACATTGTGTTCTGTGCGAGAGTAATCGGGGTAACTGGTGTAGCGAATGCGTTGTAAAATTCCTCTTCTATGTTTTGGTTTTTCAAAGTTCCCAAAAACAGTTAGTTCAAGCGGAATTACACTTTGAAGCGGAATACTCCTTTCAAGCGAAATACCTAATTTCGCTTGGACCACTCAAGCGGAATAAGGACCTTGAAGCGGAATCAGTGATTCAAGCGGAATCACTCAAGCGAGATTACACCTTTGAAGCGAAATTAGCTACTTTCAAGCGAAATCAGCCGAACTTTCAAGCGGAATAAGACTTTTAAACGGAATTATGCTCTAATTCCGTTTGAAATGCTGCTGATGTCATCATCATCTCGTAATGGTTTTTTCAAGCGAAATTAAAATTTTTTACCTGTTTTAGATCGATTTTAGGCCTGAAACTTTCAAGGCTTTGTTAAAACACTAATGTGCACATTCTGTGAGAAATTTAGCCAATTTTAACTGTGAAAACTTGTAAATTTTGAAAAAGAAGGTGTAGAAATCAGAATTTTCAGCTGAATTGGTATGAACTCTTCTTCCTGAGCTCTGATACCACTTGTAGGATCGTTTTCAGACCTGAACGAGTCGATCAGAAGAGTTTTGCTCAGTATGAAAGGCGGAAACAGACGTACTGAGGTCAATTCAGCTAGAAAATCACTTAAACTGTCGATATTATTGATATAATGACGTTTTACAGCGAGACGAAACTTCGGCAGCACTTCGTTGCTCTGACCAGAAAGATTACATCGGATCTTGCTTGAACAATATTTATAAGGCTGTGATTCCGCTTGAGAGAGTTCCAAGCAAAATCAGATTCCAAGCGGAATCTAATTCCGCTCGAAATTACATGGTGCACTTTCAAGCGGAATCACCATGTTTCAAGTGAAATAACCTTTAATCTCAAACTACGTGCCCTGATCTAACATTCTAAGTACAAGACTCGATACAAGACGAAGTCGACAGACGCATGCACCAACAACTTCAAACATCATACATAACAAACTACAGGGACCATAATTGACAAAAACCGAAAAGGTTTCATGGGCACTTGGCCGGGACTCGCGGACCAGACCACATCAACCTCCATGACACGCGGGAGGCTGTGATCCGCAGCCAGACGGATTCTGCTCTCGGATTGGCTCTTGTTTACCCTCCAACCACCACTTAACTCTCTTTAATTCACTTCTAACCACTAACCCTAATCCCCCACTATATATACACCCATTCCCACTCTCATTTTCACTTTCCATACCCCTCAAACACTCTAAATCAATCGAAAATTCAGGACTTGGCGGGATTTTGAGTGCAACATGTTTACATATACAAAATACACTCAAATAGATACTTTTATGCAATCATATAAACAATCTAATACATGCTTACTACTATGTTATGCTTGATTCGTGTTTCTGGGTGATTCTTATGTGATAAACTTGTCATTAACTTCGTACGAGCCTCCCCTTAACATGTATAGCACTATAAGAGTAGCGCACTGCCCGTGAACCAGAGGCCTTGTTAAGTTTATTTATACTTGCGGTAATCAGAGGGTTGACTTGTAAATCGCATGCCAGTTTATAGTTAATCTTGATAACTAGGTTTGCCATGTGGATTGTTCATTTTTATACTTATATGCTAGTACTCCAAAACTTGTATACTAGCCAATACTTTTGTATTGAACTATCCTTTAAAATATGTTGCAAGATTATGATATTGATGATGATGATGCACGGAACTTAGTAAGATGCCTAGAAACACATTTTAGACATTAAGTACTTGTAATGTAATTCATTTTGTTTCAACTTGTTGTATTCGATTTTAAACAATGTAATTGATTCTTTTAGCAATGAAATGAAATTTAATATTAAACACTTGTCACAACTTAGTGTTATGAGTAATGAGCAATCTATTTCATCTCACACCGATGTTTCCGCCATCGGTTGGGGGTGTGACAGATTGGTATCCGAGCCATAACTATAGGGAATTAGGAGAATTGCCATGCTTTTGACGTAGTCTATAGTTAAGCACCATACTCGACCATACTTGATTTATGTGCTAAATTCTTGAATTTCCTTTTATGTGCTCATGTTTGCTTTAATATTTCAAAACATACGCCTTTCCTAAGGCCTTTTACGCGATTATGTTAAACTCGAAAACACTTGTATTATACAAACGAGACAACTTCACCAAAATAGGCGTGAAACCCACAATTTGGTGAACGACTCTCAATCCACTTATTCTTTTTACACAAAATTCACCATCAAGTTAGGAGTGAAATCCTCACCTTGATGGAGAATTTCCGTTTCAAATCTAGTGGACCCTCGTCAGCGTGTCGGAATTAACTTTCTTGACCTGACGAGTACTAACCACACTTAGGGTACGATGTTGTCAAGTTAGGGGTGAAACCCGCACCTTGTCAACTAGTCCCACTCCTTGATTTTCAAAATCCCGCCAAGTCTTGAATTTTCGATTGATTTTCAAAATCCCGACAAGTACTAACCAAACTTAGGGTACGACGTTGTCAAGTTAGGGGTGAATACCGTTAACCGAAATTTCGGCGAGAGTATTCCACCTAATAGGCGAAAGCATGCTTCCCAAACTCAAAAGAACTTTCGACCACTTTGGTTTAGTCAAAAGTTCCGTTTTGGAACAATCCAAGTTTTAATCAAACCTTTATTTTACTAGTATCAATTTTATGCTTAATGATCGAAGTGTCGCGCTCCGGTCAAAGATAATATTTATAAGCCCTAATTACCCTTAACAAATAGCTAGTGGTAGTAAGGGGTCGAACCATGAAGAGTATGTGGTTTGCGAATGGACTTGATTGAATTTAAACAAATATCACAACTTATGAAGCTTGCTAGAATATTTTTTGTGGTTTTGTTTGGTTGAAAAGATGTGAATTAAACTAACGGAATCGATTGAATTAATTAACTACTAAAAATTAACGATTGTAAGAAAACTTGATTAATAAAACAATATGGAATAACAAGGTTCACACCCAGTTTCAACAAATGCAAGACTTAGGATTACTATGTATTTTAATTTGATTTACTCAAAATAATTCATTAACGAGTCAACAATCACAAAGCTTAGGTGCCAATCACTATCAACGTCATAGACAACGGACCACGATGCACTTCGTTACTTTGGACTAGCAAATCCTATCAAAAGACAAGGCATAAATACGTGTATTCATTTCACAAAGTCAAATTTAATCATTCACTCGACAATTCGTAAATTCAATACAAACATAGGACAATTGTCTAAAGATTCAAATGTAATTCAAGTTGTCACAAATCAAACATCAAAACATAATAAACTCTAAATCTTACAAAAGTCTACACCGGGGTGAAACCTCCACGAAATTAGCCACGCATGATCGAAAGGATTTGATCACCGGATGCTTGGAACTCGATTTGGATCATCTTGAAGCTTGGAGAATGGTGGAATGATGGCTTAGGGTTTGTGGTAAAATGGTAGAAATGAATGAATGAATGGATTGAAGGACTAGGGTTTTGAATGGAGATGATGGTGAATTCGATGATCAATCGGTTGATTCGGATGATGATGATGATGATTGGTGATGGATTGGTGGTGATACTTGGCTCCAAGAACTCAATTCAAATTCCCAAGAATGTGTAACTCCCGTATGTTGACCAAAAATTATGTTATAACTCGTCCCAACAACCAAATCAACAACTTTCGCATCTGAGAAAACTACAGCCCGTCGGCGACGGCTTGGGGACCCGTCGGTGACGGCCTCCCTTTTGCTGGATTCCGTCTGACGCTTTAAGTTCCTGGTTACGAGCATGTTTGGCCGACGAGAATTTTTAAGGGGCGTCGCCGACGACCACAGGGGCGTCGCTGACGACCTCTCCAGCTCCTATTTTTCGTTTTTCCCATTTCGCACTCCCGATTGATCCGTTTGATGTCCCGGTGGTCTGTTTTTCGCCCTGGTGACCCGTATAGCTCCCGAAAAGTTCCTTAAACTTCGTTAAACCTGCAAAACACAAATTTAATTAAAAGTAGGCTATTCAAGATTAAAAGTCAAGTAAAAACCCAAACTTAAACATAAACGAGCACTGTTATTCGACCACGTATCACTTCCCCACACTTGTCTTTTGCTTGCCCTCAAGCAAATCTGTCTTTCACTTTCACATGGGTCGAACAAAGAATACACTCCCCATTCCCGAGACGAAGGTTAAGGCCGATTGTCATACCCAACTTCAAACTCTTTACAATTTTCAACATATTTAGCAATAATTGATTGATTATGTAAGAATGGTTATCCAAGATTAACCCGACCTTGAAACCAATAAATCATGCACATCCCTCACAATGTTCTCTCCACTCAGTTTATAAATTGGCTAATTTTCATCATATATTATCACTTTCAAAAAGTAATCACTCAAAACCGATTAGAACACGTACCCGCATAGGCTTGCAACTCAATCATTCTCCACCACCGAACACAAATACTAAGCACAAGTTATAAGGTCTTCGTAAGGGTTGTAACGGGGCTAGGTTAAGGGTAGGAAATAGGACATTTAAAGTGGCTAAGGTGATGAAGATTCAACTTTTATTGCAAAACAACTATTCTAAACACAACTAACTACCAACATCAAACTAGAAGGCAACAATTTTCGCCTTTTATTCCACAAACTAGGAACACATATTTTTGTTCTTTTCTCAAGGATTTTCTATTCTTTTTCGCAACATTTTCTGATTTTTTTTCAAACAAACAATTCACAACTATACAAACTTAACTCCTATAATCGAATTTCCATCACACGGGTTTTAAAGAAAAGGTTTAAGGTTATGGGCTAAAGGGTTGTCAAGCGAAAGGCTTAGGCTCAAAGTTGGCTACTAAGGGATAAATTTTTGGGTAGGGATGGATAAATGGTGTAAAAGGAAAAGGTTTACCTAATGCCTTAATCATTCCTGTGCTTGTATTCGGTCTATGGTCTCAAACGTATCAAAAGTCGTAAGTTCTACAATGCGTGACTAATGGTCCACTCAAACAAAGAAACATAAATATGTAATCTTATGATGTAAAAGTGGCTCAAAACCTCACATATATAAAGGGTATGATACGTGACATGCATAATGTGCTAGTTTCTTAGGCGGATTATTCTCAAATAACCACCCGCTAAATACCCGACATGCTATTAGTTTGAACTTGACCATGACAAAAGACCAAATGGGTTGTGTCATCCCTTGTTGACTTAGTTACTTGTGCTTTTGAGATCGCTTTTGAACCAAGACATTTTTGAAATTCCCCCCCATCCCCACACTTGAGGTAAACATTGTCCTCAATGTATAGTGTTTAAACGAACGGGTCAAAATTGAAATTTTGTTTGGATCATAATCATCCCAACTACAACCTTCTCAGTTAAAACCTTCCGGTAACTTTTCATCATCTTGGTTAATCAGGCATGCTTTACTATCAGCTGAGATATATTTGTCCCAATTGAAACCCTCCGTTGGCTTTTTGTCATCCTGATTCACCATACACGCTCTCTTTGAAGACTCCTCGATTACTTTTCTACCATGTGCCACTTGCGGTTCTTGTTGTTGTTGTTGTGCAACTTGATGATAAATGGCCTTCCGGTAGTAATCATTGTTGTTGTTGAACGGATTTTGAGCTCCACTTGCTTCGCGGTTTTTGCACTCCCTCTTGAAATGTCCTTTTTCCCTGCAACGAAAACAAGTGACTTTAGATTTATCAAAACCCAAAGTAGAAACATTAGCTTCACGTAAATCATCTCTTCCTGTGATCTGCTTAAATTTCTCAGCTCGTCTTAACACACTTGCCAAACACCACTTTATATCCATCAATTCCATCTCTTCAGCATCAATCTGATCGTAATCCTCTTTTGTGAGCATTGGATTCCCGATCCAACCTGCAACAAAACTACCATATGATTCCAACACGGTTCCCAACAAAGACATGCGACTCTTAGCAATTTCTGCTGAATAATCCTCATCATTCTCAAGATTCAGTACAATGTTGCATTGTAGCTTCTTGCCATTCTTTGTTGTTGAAATGTTTGGATCAAATGATGGATATGATGAAAAACTTGTGTTGCTTTTTGATCCTTTAGAAGAACTTCCAGATGAACTCTTTGCATTGAAAGCAGTTTCAATCTTTGGTGACATGTTGGTGGTTTTATCACTGACCCCACCTTTGTAATAAAGACCAATGTCTTGTTCACCATCGAAATCTTTCATTCTTAAAACCTTTCTCTGTTCCATCTCCTGAGCCTCAATCTTTTCAATGAATTTGCTCAGTGTCAGATTGCTAAAACCTTTCTTGTTCCTCAACATCATGAGATATGTACCCCAAGTATCATAAGGCAATGCATCCGCTAATTTTTCGATCAACTCTTCATTATCTTTCTCGATGTTCAATCTCTTCATGTTGGCTAGCAAATTGCAGTATCTTTCAATGATTTGCTTTGTGCTTTCATTTTTCAACCCACGAAACAGATCAAATTCTTTCTTTAAAAGCGACTTTTTGTTCTTGACCATCTCTTGGCTTCCATGAAATTTTGATCTTAACGCTTTCCAAATTGAATAAGACGTTCCATTATGTTGCAATAGAACCAAGATATCTTCTTTCACAGCTTGTTGTAGCAGACTTAGCATCATTTTTTCATCTTTGTATTTCTTTCTGTCTACAGCGCTAAGGTCTTTTATGGTAATAATCTCTTCCTCATCATTCATCGGTCTAATATATTTCGTTTCAACACATTCCCAAGCATCTATGTAATTTGCTTGTACCCAATTCTCAAACCGTCCTTCCCAACCTTTATACTCCTCGATGTTCAAGAGCTTAGGCGGTTTTTGCATCGTCCCCGTTTCATTTTCCAACATTGTGTTCTGTGCGAGAGTAATCGGGGTAACTGGTGTAGCGAATGCGTTGTAAAATTCCTCTTCTATGTTTTGGTTTTTCAAAGTTCCCAAAAACAGTTAGTTCAAGCGGAATTACACTTTGAAGCGGAATACTCCTTTCAAGCGAAATACCTAATTTCGCTTGGACCACTCAAGCGGAATAAGGACCTTGAAGCGGAATCAGTGATTCAAGCGGAATCACTCAAGCGAGATTACACCTTTGAAGCGAAATTAGCTACTTTCAAGCGAAATCAGCCGAACTTTCAAGCGGAATAAGACTTTTAAACGGAATTATGCTCTAATTCCGTTTGAAATGCTGCTGATGTCATCATCATCTCGTAATGGTTTTTTCAAGCGAAATTAAAATTTTTTACCTGTTTTAGATCGATTTTAGGCCTGAAACTTTCAAGGCTTTGTTAAAACACTAATGTGCACATTCTGTGAGAAATTTAGCCAATTTTAACTGTGAAAACTTGTAAATTTTGAAAAAGAAGGTGTAGAAATCAGAATTTTCAGCTGAATTGGTATGAACTCTTCTTCCTGAGCCCTGATACCACTTGTAGGATCGTTTTCAGACCTGAACGAGTCGATCAGAAGAGTTTTGCTCAGTATGAAAGGCGGAAACAGACGTACTGAGGTCAATTCAGCTAGAAAATCACTTAAACTGTCGATATTATTGATATAATGACGTTTTACAGCGAGACGAAACTTCGGCAGCACTTCGTTGCTCTGACCAGAAAGATTACATCGGATCTTGCTTGAACAATATTTATAAGGCTGTGATTCCGCTTGAGAGAGTTCCAAGCAAAATCAGATTCCAAGCGGAATCTAATTCCGCTCGAAATTACATGGTGCACTTTCAAGCGGAATCACCATGTTTCAAGTGAAATAACCTTTAATCTCAAACTACGTGCCCTGATCTAACATTCTAAGTACAAGACTCGATACAAGACGAAGTCGACAGACGTATGCACCAACAACTTCAAACATCATACATAACAAACTACAGGGACCATAATTGACAAAAACCGAAAAGGTTTCATGGGCACTTGGCCGGGACTCGCGGACCAGACCACATCAACCTCCATGACACGCGGGAGGCTGTGATCCGCAGCCAGACGGATTCTGCTCTCGGATTGGCTCTTGTTTACCCTCCAACCACCACTTAACTCTCTTTAATTCACTTCTAACCACTAACCCTAATCCCCCACTATATATACACCCATTCCCACTCTCATTTTCACTTTCCATACCCCTCAAACACTCTAAATCAATCGAAAATTCAGGACTTGGCGGGATTTTGAGTGCAACATGTTTACATATACAAAATACACTCAAATAGATACTTTTATGCAATCATATAAACAATCTAATACATGCTTACTACTATGTTATGCTTGATTCGTGTTTCTGGGTGATTCTTATGTGATAAACTTGTCATTAACTTCGTACGAGCCTCCCCTTAACATGTATAGCACTATAAGAGTAGCGCACTGCCCGTGAACCAGAGGCCTTGTTAAGTTTATTTATACTTGCGGTAATCAGAGGGTTGACTTGTAAATCGCATGCCAGTTTATAGTTAATCTTGATAACTAGGTTTGCCATGTGGATTGTTCATTTTTATACTTATATGCTAGTACTCCAAAACTTGTATACTAGCCAATACTTTTGTATTGAACTATCCTTTAAAATATGTTGCAAGATTATGATATTGATGATGATGATGCACGGAACTTAGTAAGATGCCTAGAAACACATTTTAGACATTAAGTACTTGTAATGTAATTCATTTTGTTTCAACTTGTTGTATTCGATTTTAAACAATGTAATTGATTCTTTTAGCAATGAAATGAAATTTAATATTAAACACTTGTCACAACTTAGTGTTATGAGTAATGAGCAATCTATTTCATCTCACACCGATGTTTCCGCCATCGGTTGGGGGTGTGACAGATTGGTATCCGAGCCATAACTATAGGGAATTAGGAGAATTGCCATGCTTTTGACGTAGTCTATAGTTAAGCACCATACTCGACCATACTTGATTTATGTGCTAAATTCTTGAATTTCCTTTTATGTGCTCATGTTTGCTTTAATATTTCAAAACATACGCCTTTCCTAAGGCCTTTTACGCGATTATGTTAAACTCGAAAACACTTGTATTATACAAACGAGACAACTTCACCAAAATAGGCGTGAAACCCACAATTTGGTGAACGACTCTCAATCCACTTATTCTTTTTACACAAAATTCACCATCAAGTTAGGAGTGAAATCCTCACCTTGATGGAGAATTTCCGTTTCAAATCTAGTGGACCCTCGTCAGCGTGTCGGAATTAACTTTCTTGACCTGACGAGTACTAACCACACTTAGGGTACGATGTTGTCAAGTTAGGGGTGAAACCCGCACCTTGTCAACTAGTCCCACTCCTTGATTTTCAAAATCCCGCCAAGTCTTGAATTTTCGATTGATTTTCAAAATCCCGACAAGTACTAACCAAACTTAGGGTACGACGTTGTCAAGTTAGGGGTGAATACCGTTAACCGAAATTTCGGCGAGAGTATTCCACCTAATAGGCGAAAGCATGCTTCCCAAACTCAAAAGAACTTTCGACCACTTTGGTTTAGTCAAAAGTTCCGTTTTGGAACAATCCAAGTTTTAATCAAACCTTTATTTTACTAGTATCAATTTTATGCTTAATGATCGAAGTGTCGCGCTCCGGTCAAAGATAATATTTATAAGCCCTAATTACCCTTAACAAATAGCTAGTGGTAGTAAGGGGTCGAACCATGAAGAGTATGTGGTTTGCGAATGGACTTGATTGAATTTAAACAAATATCACAACTTATGAAGCTTGCTAGAATATTTTTTGTGGTTTTGTTTGGTTGAAAAGATGTGAATTAAACTAACGGAATCGATTGAATTAATTAACTACTAAAAATTAACGATTGTAAGAAAACTTGATTAATAAAACAATATGGAATAACAAGGTTCACACCCAGTTTCAACAAATGCAAGACTTAGGATTACTATGTATTTTAATTTGATTTACTCAAAATAATTCATTAACGAGTCAACAATCACAAAGCTTAGGTGCCAATCACTATCAACGTCATAGAC